>JALXJV020000017.1:4247903-4416775 GCA_024633595.2 Lepomis macrochirus | reverse complement strand
AACAACGAGGTAATTCAAAGTGCTTTACATAAAACATAAAAGCAACAGGGAAATAAAATAAAAAGCGTTTTAAAGCAACATAAAATATAATAAAAGTTCCAGTGTTACAATCAGGGTTAAAAGAGTCAAATGGAAAATAAAAACAGGCTGAGGGGTTGAGCAAATAACTCAGTCACAAAAAAAGAGAAGTACTCTTAATCTACTCGTTTGGTGAGTTTTGTTTTATGTTTTGCCAAAATTAAGGTTGCATTGCAGAAAAAAAGAAAGAAGGAAAGAAAAAAAATCCCTTCAATTTCAATAGGGACCTCACATATTTATAGCCATTATAAACATGCGGCTCTCTTCCTTCTGTACCTCACTATCATCTGTTCACAAATTCTCTTTCATGTACCTAAAATCCAACGGACCCTGAGCTCTCTTCTGAGTTGCATCTATGCTACTTGTCCCAGCGGAAACAGAGAGGGAGGAGCGAGTTGTGGGGCGGTTGCGTTGTCCAGCGCCAGAAACCATAATGAACAGAAAGTTGTCATAATTTCACACTGCTAACTGTGTGATATGGGCAGCATTCAAACTGTAATGTGAACTGTCAAACAAAAAAATTGGATATGGGAATAAAAATTGAGCATTAAGGCCTGCAGTCTAACGTAGCCTGTGTTTGCTCTGTGACGATAATAATACTGTATATTAACTGCCCTTTTCTCCGTATGTGCTTTACAGTACACAACCTACAAGATTGAAAGAAAGACCAGGGTCCTTTTATCCTTTTGTCTTCAATGACATCATGGGCCTGGAACCAACCACAGGTATCCAAGTGGACGACATCAAACTGGCTTTGAAGGGACATGTGTACGACAGTTACACGGTAAAGTTGGCACAAATTTTGACTTAATTTTTATTTTTACAAATTGCAACTGTCAATTAACTGGATTTAAATTTGTTTTCCAGTTCAATCCTGAATCAGCGTTGGCAGAGGGTGATCAGTTCTACAACAAATCTCCGACTGCCAACGACAAAGTGCACGTTCTGGTTGGTGTTGTTGATGCCAACACAGTGTCTCAAATGACAGATTTAGCTGTGCAGAAGATTCGGAACATCAGGATGGAAGCCAGCAAACTGGGTGAGAGCACAAATCTCTGTTTAGTCTTCTTTTTATTGGGTTTTAATAGATCACACTGATTGGTACTCTGCTCTAAATGTTCTGACTCTCAAACACTCTCCTCCTGCAGCTGTTTGTAGTTTCAGTTTATATCAGTTACATGATTCAGTAGTTTCCTGTTCTCCTGGCAGGAATTCCTCAAGTGGCCATCCTCACCAAAATTGATGAAGCCTGTCCTGAAATCAAACAAGATTTAACGAACGTCTACAGGAGCAAGTTCCTGAAGGATAAGGTGTGTTTGTGTATTAATATTATGAATGTGCAGAGAATCACATTTTACCAGTTATCCAGTCAAAATGATTTCAATATTTGAGCAACTTTTTTACCCATACACTGATTCTGCTGCCCAAACTTGGGTTCCAAACCAATTCAGAGTACTGATCTGACATCAGTAATCTGTAGTACTGGTTTCAGAGCTTATGAGATAAGTTAAAATCTATTTTCACATCATCACCAATTCCTACACAAAGATGCCGCGATTGTTGTGTTGTCGTTACTAATTGTTGTATGCAGCCTCCCAACCCTTACGACGGAAAGCTGTTGCAAAGTTACATCAAGCCAACTTCTGTTAAAGACTTTCACTTACTTACTTTCATTGCCTTCATTGTAAAATGAATGGATCGGTTTCGTCTCGCTTACTAAAGTTGGTATCAGTCCAACCGATTGGATCGGTGCAGTGAGCCTATGAACTCTGGGTTGTTGTGATTTTTGAAAACGTAGATGGAGATGCTCAGTGCAGAAGTGGGTATCCCCATGAACTGCATCTTCCCTGTGAAGAACTACCACGAAGAAATCGACCTCGACAGTGACGTTGACTTGCTGCTCCTGAGCGCACTGGAACACATCATCAACTTCGCAGAAGACGGCATCAACTTCAAAAGGAGTCAGTCTGAATGTTGAACAGATTATAATGAAATTTCAAATTATATTGTTACTTAAGGTGTCTTTGGATGTGGGATTGTTTTTTTCTTTAACTGTGATGATGTGCTTTTGGATTTCAGGATTCTGTTGTTTAGTTTTTATGATGAATATCTTGGCCTTCATTGTGTTTCTTTGTCTTTTAACATCTTGGGAGCATATTGGATAGAGTTTTCACTTCTCACTGTTAGCCTTTGAAAAAATGTCCATGTCTGATAATCCATGAAATCAATTCATGGATTCAATCAACAATTTAAAAAAAAAACAAGCAATGTTCGGACACAGCATAAAAAGGCTGTATTTCATGCAGTGGTGGAAATGGAAGGGAACACATGGGAGTAAAAGTGGTGAAGGAAAAGCATTCCTGCTCAGATTTTTACAGGGAAATCATGTAATTATGCTGATGTTACATTGTGAACAAGTACACGCTCATAACTGTTTGTGTAATAAAACCACAATACACAACACACATATACATTTATTTAATTAATGAAGCATTGATAATGTTTTTAATCTCAGCTAATTGGCTAGTGCACTAAAAATGCTAACTAACAAGCTAGCAATAAACACTGCTAACTTGAAGTTAAACACAAACGACAATACAATCACATTTCTTCTCCTTCAGCTCTGTCATATATTGTTGTATAAATTGTTTTGGGTTCCTTTCTTTAACTTTTTTTGGTTGGACAAAATTAACTTCCTACAAATCTGTTAATTGGGTGATGATCATATCTTCAGTTGCTGATCACTCTTTTTGGAACAAAACTCCAAACTGAAACCTTCACTGGGCTCCTAGTTTTATTTTTTAAAATCAAACAAAATGTTTTTTGAGGTTTCAGCAGTTGAGGCCTGTTACTTTTGATATTCTAAGCACATTTTGTTGTTTGTCTTCTGCTCTGTGTTCTGGTCCTTGTTTTCAGTCTGTTCCGTCTGGACTTGTATGGTGTTTTTGAGTCTTTGAGTTTTGAGATGGCCGCCCACCCTGAGCCATGGTTCTGCTCGAGGTTTCTGCCTCTTAAAGGAACTTTTTCCTTGCCTGTGTCGCCTTGTGCTGCTCTTGGTGGGAATTGTTGAACACCTCCTAAACTTTGTGGACAGCCTTAAAGAAAGAGTTGAAGCTGTTATAGCTGAAATGGGTGGGCCAACTCCACATTAAACCCTATGGATTAAGAATGGGATGTCATTAACCTTCATGTGCATGTAAAGGCAGGCGACCCAAATCCTTTGGCAATATAGTGTGTGTCAATTCAATTCAATTAGCTGTGTAACAATATTGCCAAAGCATCATACATACAACATAAGAACAATCAACCCCCGTACATTTCATTAAAGAATTAAAGCGTATCAAAGCGTCTGAGGAACAGTCATGGACAAATTATTTTTGGATTAAAGCACTGAGGAGTTTCAGAAGAGACTGGAGGTGATAGCCTCTTTTGAACAGACTAAAGATCAGGAGCCTTGTTTTTTGAAAGCTCCTGGCATGTCTAAATTGGTATTACAACTGGACAAGAGAGACGAGAATCAACTATTTGCCAGGGATGTGTACAAATATGAGGAATTTGACTCTGGATTCCACAATGTGCTTATACAATAATACAGTAACAAAATAACACAGTAATAAAAACAAACAGAGGCTACAGTATAGAGAACACATACTCCACTCGTACTTGTACACTCTCCCACATACACGTACTTTTAGTAGTAGTAGTACTTAAAACTACACCCAAATAATAATAATGAATAAAACATCCAAGGGACGACAAAGGACAAACAAACTCCACACATCAACAGGATATGTAGAAACTATACTGGGTGAATTAAATTTCACTATACAATCCGTCCCTTGGACTGCTATTCTAATGATTTGGTATGGCAGGGAGAGTAAATTGGAGACAAAAATAAGCAAATAAAAAATGGTTTAAACAAAACTTTATACATAAGAGAAGTGAGTATTAGATTGGTTTACATCCTCCCCCTTAACTCTTTACCTTTAGCCAGTCAATATTTAGAGGCCCCCCTCAAACACACACCTATACACACACTCTCTCAGGCCAGCTCAGCTCTTAGAGCAGTGATATAGTCAATTCATTTACACCAGAAGTCCTTAAATTTAGATTTTTGTAGAAGTTGAAAGTTAGTCATTCCATTAAATATATTTCCTGTATTGAGAGTTAACCATTCTTCAGTTCCAGGTGCCTCTGACTTGCTATAAGTAAGAGTCTCATCAAATATTTATCTGCAGGGGTCAGAAGGTAGGTGCTTCAAGGCCTAGGTACAGAAATGATACATGGAACGGGGGTGGTCATTTTTAATTGTCCTCTGTACGATTACGAAATTCCCAGAATACCTGAGAGTGGTTTACCTCGTTGGTGCCTCATTGTCTCCAGCAGCTTGTCCCTGTGTGTCTCTTCTTTGTTGGAGAAATAAAATATCTCATAGTATTTTTCCAGTTAAATTCCCTCCATGATAAAAAGTTGTCTGCCATTGTAATTGACATATAGCTTCCCTGTCTTTTTCATCAAAATGTCTGCCTCTTTTTCCCCGTATTGACTGCTCACTGATTTGCTTTCCTGGTATAATCTTGTAATAATCTTCCAGTTGATATTTGTGGTATAAGCCAATGAAAATATCCACAAAATGGACCCTGCTTTGAATCTGGACAAACTTAAACTGTGAGATGTTTGTGCAGCAGACTTACAGACAGTGAACTGGTTTAGACAGCAGGTCCATGTTTGGATCCTCAGGAGCTCCAGCAGAGGGCAGCGTGCTGTTATTTTCTTCTTGTCAGAATTTAATTTAAAAATGTGAACGCCATTTCTATCTATGAGGGACCAGAACCAGCTGATATAAACCCCTTGATTAAAGTGCAATGGGCTGAAGCATCTGGTTGGTAGAAGACAGTGTGTCGAAACAGCTGTCAAACAGCAGTTTTCATTTGCATTGCTAAAGTTCCCTGTCCAGCAGGAAACTGACTTGATGTCACTTTGAAAACATTTGTCTCGGATCAGCACGTTCTATCTGGGAAAAGTCACACCTCTGTTTATCCTTGATTTCTGCCGTCATCTGACCCTGGTTGTCTGATGACTGTTCTTCCCAGCTCCTTGAAGATCACAACAAAGAGGGAGATTCAAACTCTGTCAGCTCGTTCTAAATAATGTGTGGTCCTCCATTTGTTCAAATTTCACTTCTTTCTTACTTCCAATCAACCAGATGACTACTACTAGTATTACTACTGCTACTACTTCTTCTTTTATGTACGTATTCAACATGGTGACGTCCAAGTAAGAGGAGACACATTTATATTTACATTTCCTCATTTGGCAGACGGATTAATCCAAAGCAACTTACATTTGAGTAACAACATACAATCATCAAGAGAGCGTCAAATACAGCACAATATCTACAACGGACAATACAGACTAGTAAGAGCAGCAATAAATACTATAAAAGAGCGGTTAGCACATATCACATCAATGGGGTAAATACCTAGGGGAAAGAAGAAAGAGTTAATAAAAAGTGCAATCTTTCATTCCAACAGCGATCAATAAATGTAATGCTCTGACACAAAAATGACAGATATCTGCAGGACTGTAATAACCTTTGGCCAACCTACCTTCCTGCCTACCTGTGCACTCAATGCTCATAAACATGTGATATGGGGGGAGGCCTGAGGGGAGGGGGGAGATTTATCATTACCTCGCTGATAAATAATACAAAGTACAAGAGTTTGAAGGAGGATCAAATCTTCAGGTGCTCGTTTCTCATCTTGGAAAACGGTTTAAACGTTTTTAACTTTCATTTTAAAAATAGAAATATAATTGACCCAGATCAGCTGAGGAGAGTCTGGATTCATGTTCCAGATAATGATCACTGTGGTTTTATCTGTCAGCAGATAAAAACATGTCTGAAGTGAATTCTCCAGTTTAATTTTTTAAATCCAATGAAACGTTTTCTGAGGCTTTGATGTTTCCCATGAATTGTCTTATTTATATGTTGTTTTATGTTAGCTAACATGCTAACCTCTGATACAGTAAGAGTCACTTATAATTCTGTAATTGTACTATAACATGACTTCTACGATGCAGCTGTTCTTGTGTAGGTGAGTAAACAGTTCTGGTGTGAAAGCTGCCCAAACATATTTTTCTGTTTTATATTTTAAATACACATATGACAGCTTTGCAGCCGTCTAGGGGGGAACAGAAACTGAAAGCAAATTCAGTTACCAGTTTATTAAACGCACTTGTACTACTACAGATCACTGAGTAAGAAAAATGTATTTCTGTAGAACTTTTCCTGAAGTCAGAGTTTCACAATAAAAACCAAAAAATATGCACAATTATGGAAATATTAATAAAACATAAAGAAGAAGGCAGGGAGGATGAAGTCCAGGAGCGGACTTGGCTCTGGGACCTTTATTCCTGCATTCTTTGTACACAGTTTTACGTAAGTACAGTACAGCAAGTGAAAGTTTGCCTATCTAGCTCTGCTCAAGTTAAATATTCACTTCAGCTGAGGCCTGAGTACAATAAATAAGCCATATCATCATCAACCTTTCCATATCACTGGATCTTTGCCCGGGCGCGGTGCTGACGTTCACTCTGTTCTGCTTTTACCCTCATCTCTGCTGCGTCTCGTGTTGTCAGCACTAATGTTTCAGCTGGTGGTGGCTGCAGCACGGAAAATCTTTCCTCAAATAAAAGTATGATAGTACTTGGTTAATAAACTTCTCAAAATTGACTTTGTGTGTTTAGATGTTTTGTTTGTGTGTGCAGGCCAGAGATCTTCTCTTTTTTAGAAGAACAAAGTTTCATCCGCTGTGCATCAGTAACGTGGGAGCAGCCTGTTGCTGAATGAAGTGCAGTAATCCTACATGTAGGATCTGGTGATTCAACCCAACACCACCCATATTTACTCTCTTCCCCAGGCATCTCAATAAATATTGTTTCCTGAATACAAAACAACTACAGAGGCATTTTCACTATGACTTTCTATTTCACAGTCAAGGATCCAAATAGCAACTAATGTTAATGATGGAAAATAAATGATTTCCTTCAAAAGAAAGTCATCCTCTGAGCAACGAGAGGATTCTGGTGATATTTAATCCTGTGATCTGATTTTACTGTGTAGCCTACAATTATTCTGCTTGGACTTGTTTTACTGGTTTACTTCTGGAGAGTTGGGCCACAACTTGAGCTTGAGAGTGTGTTTTTGTAATTTGACTGGTTTTTCGGTGCAGATAGGAATACCTTTTCAAATACAATTTTATTGAAATGTCCTGTAGAGTATGTTTTCCTTTTGCCCTCTTTGGTTGCAGGCAGTATTGTTTAATTCTGTGCATGTGTGTAGCCTGACTCCAACAAATTGGTAGGTCCAAATTTATTACATCAATCATCTAACATATAGATGAATGGTTCGGGCCACCACTAAGCTGTATGTACACAACCATTACTTTGCTCGAGGAGAGCTTAAGCCTGAAAGGTCTCTAAAGACCCAGGGACACATGCTTTGTCCAGATACCGAACTGACCAGGGACAAAAATTCCTGCCAGGCCATTACTGCCTCCAACCAACATCAGTTCTGTTCCCTTTCCATCTTAGAGAAGAAGCAGAAGCAAAAACTTTGCTCAGAAGAAAAGAATGTTTCGATCTTCCAGTGGACTTTAGAAAAAACAGTATCTGGAAACTGAAAGTAAAAGTCTAAAGTCCTCTGTGGTTTATAGAGACTGAGTGAACTTCTCTTAAGTCACGTGTTGCAGGTGAGGCGTGAAAGTTGTATATAAATCACACTCAGAGCTCAAACCAGAGCTGATTCTAGCATCAGACACATCAATATTCTTTCACTTTCTGCCAGCTGACCAAAGGTAAGACGTTTCTATGGTGTCCAGTGATTTTGTTTATGTTTGGAAAACTGATCAGCAAACAGAGAAACTAAAGAAAATATCATTGTAAGAACAATCAACATACAAGATGACATGTTTTTTATTAGAAACTAGTTTTTCTGTTATAAAGTTCAGTTTAAACTGTTTCTGTTTTGATTACAATTCAAATTTGCAAGTTATTTAGTGTAAACGTACAATGTAATATACTTTATATAACATTAGGATTTAAACATACAACCAGGTCATTTTGGTTTTAAAGCAAAAAAACTCAGAGTAAATGCTTTACTTTCCAGCAATGGGAGGAAGAAAGTCTAAACCTGCAGATCCACGTAAGATGATATTTATATTATTATTTAATCACATGTTGTACCATGATGTCAATGATCAAACATTTTGGCTTGTACTTGTTAGTTCTTGATGCACCATGGAGAAACTGGGAGTGAGTCTTTTTTTATTTCCCAGAAAGCCTATAAAAAGCTCAGTATTATTCGTTTTTTTTATTATTATTTATTAAATAATAATTAATTAATTAATTAATTTTACATATATTATTATTTCCTTTTATTATTTAATTTCCTCTTTTACTCTTTATCTACCAAGTTGTTGCACTTTATTTCAGTTTTTGTCTTGAGTGTGATGTAAAGTGTTGAGGATGATTGAGGTGTGGTCTAAAGGTGAGTTTTTGAACATTGCCTGCCTTCAAAAAGTCTTAATGTGTTTGACAGAATTTCATTAAATGAAATGAGCATAATTTAAATGTAAAACAGATGTCTAAAATATACAGTCAGTCTGAACCTGTTTTCAACTGCAAATGACCAAATTAATAATTACTGGGTTTACTGCTCCATAAATCTCAGTCTGAAACTCCACCCATTTATGTCCATTGTTAAAACTGAGGTTTTACTTGATTATTATTTAGACAAGATGGTGATGGAAAAAATTGGAAGCTGCTTCACCAATGAGATGCTACAAGAAGTGAAAGAAGAAATACAACAAGAGGAGAAGCAGATAAGACTGTCATCAGGAAACAAGTCAAAGAAGCAGATCAGCGAGCAGGCTGAAGTCATTGTGTTGAAGAAGCTTTTGATTAAACTGGCAGGTGCTGGAACAGGTGTGTTGTTAGGAGCTTTGTTTGGTGTTGTACTGGTCACATTATTAAAAGCACTTGGAATATCATTTGTCATAGCTTCAGTAGGAGCTGCAGGAGGAGCAGGAATAGGAGGTGTTAAAGGATATCAAGCAGCTGAGGGAGCAGATACAGAACTGGAAGCCGTAAAGAGGGCAGGAGATGCTCTCATGGATGAAGTAGAATTTGTCATAAATAAAGTCATGGAGTGGTATTTACAGCAAAAGTTAAAACAGAGTTAAAACTTATAATGAGCTGTAACTCTTTAAAAAAGGAGAATGAATCCTGATCTAAACTATCTTTAACCCCCTGATGCCTGAATTTATTTACAATTATATTAAAAAATATATTATTTTGTTTTCATTTGCTTTTAAACTGATGCTAAATTAGTGGAGATTGTTAATTTGTCTATAGAATATAAAATAAATATAAATTCAGGTAAGATGCAAATCAGTGAGAAACCAGTGCTTGTACAAGTTTCCCAGGTAGGCTACAAATCGAATGTGCACAAACTGTCATTGGGGGAATTCATACGCTATCTCGACTGCAGTCTGAATGGAAGAGCTGTGATGCCAATTTGCAACAATCTGTTTTAATCATTGAGATGATTCTGTGTTTTTTACAATTGTGAAAGCTTACCAGAAAATATCACTTAGGCTGTTTTAGGCTGAACCACCAACTATAAACACACAGCACAGTATTTCATAGCTGTATGCTGTATGAAACTGTTATTTTGCAGTATGCTAGGCCAGGCTTAGCCGGTTTCTGGTTTTGGAAAGCAGAAGAAAACAATAGCAGGAATATAAATGTTCAGTTATTTTTATTTAATCCTGTGTAGTGAGGACCAGGGTGTTTCCAGGCTTTGCCCCGCCCAGAAATCTTTTCACCTGTTTTCATGTCACCTGATAAATGCTCTATAACCAAAATGTAAACTTGTCACCATTTTCTATAATCATGTCCAGAACACAATCTGATGCTGTTTAGTCCAACTCGTGTCTTTTTAGTTTAAACTGACTGATCAGTATCAACCTTTTATAGTAGAGTGTCTCTGTGTTAATCTCTGCATTGTTCATTTGTTAGCAGCCTTTCCTTGTATCTTGTCTCAGATAATCTTTCTCAGGTTGATAAAATGTGACAAATAAATATGTAAGATCCTAATTAAAAATAATTGCCCTTACATGTTGTAAATATTCCATTATTGTCCTGTAATGTTAAAATTCTGCATTATAACACAAGCAGTTAACTTTGCTGTAGTTTGTTAGTTGATCTTCTTTCTCATCTTCTTTATTAAGAGTATTAGAATTTATATTTAACCCTAAGTACTTGTTAAGTGTCTCTCGTTTTATCATCATTATGTTTGATCGAGTAATTATATGTAGAACTGTTAGAGTAAGAATATTTTAATGAGATGATTGTTGTTTCCTTCTCTGGTAATAAATGTTAGAAAATACTCTAGTACTAATTATTCTGTGTTTGGCCACACTGAAAGGAGAATATAGTCACATGCTCATAATGTAGTCATTTAAAAACAAATTCATTAAATATAGTTTTCTAAGGCAGAGACAGACATGGCTCCTCTGTCTCCACCTCCAGGAGAGATTAGATAAAACCACCAACCTCTTTTTTTTTTACTTCTCTTAGCTTTAAAAATGTAGCCCCTTGGATACTGTCCTTGAGATCCCTTTAAATTCTACATTTATCTTTATTGTAGTTTTGAACTTTAGACAGTCACAGGTCCTGTTTTGAGTCTCTGAGGAAACAGTAAGGAAAAACATTAACCTGTGGTCAGAGGTGGTGCTGAAATAAGTTCAGAATGTAAATCATATCAGGCCATGACCAGTCTCCATTGTTCTCACAATAATTAAAACTCTTTCTGCTGTTGCCAAACAATATCCTGTGACGGCCCCAGGGCCTCGGCCAGGTTGTTGCGTGTTTGTGTGTGTCTCTGTGTGTTGTTGCAGGGTGAACTTCCTGGTGGAGTAGAGCTGAGGCCATCAAACAGATCAGAGGCAGCTGGCCACTGTCTCCAGATAGCTTAAAAGCCCGCCCTCTCCTGATTGTTCTCGGGGCTTGACTGCTTGCTGTTCCCTGGTCCCCAGCACCACGGCATTTTGCTTTATTGTATTTTCGTTTATTCAGTTAATCTGGCACCATGTTTTGCCAGCTGCATTTGTTAAGCTTTAAAATGATTTGTTATATTTGTTAACTTTAGTTACTTTCATTAATAAACATCCTTTTTTGGTAATCCTTGCGTATGGTTTCCTTTATTTGTTGTGGCCTCAGAGCCGGGCCACAACAATCCCTGGTGTGAGGTAGCTTCCTGTCCACTTCTTTGTGTTCAGTCATTAATGTTTTACTCCTGCATTGTTATTATTATTTATTTACTCCTTATTTAGTCTTTCAACACTTCTCTTCACCGTTTAGAAATAAACATATATTCACTTATCACAAGTGCTGAGTGTCTGTGTGACTTTACAGTCACAGTAAAATTGACTAAAGATATGGATTAATAAATTGATTCCAACATCTGAGTGGTGTCCCAGCCAGAGTTTATGAATATTAACATTCATAAATGTAGAAAGGTCACTTCACCAATCTGTAACAAACGGAACAGTCCAGCTGCATTTGTCACCTACTGATAACAAAGTATAATGGAAATGAACCATTCTGGAGATGTAAAATAAAGTTGGTCCTGAACACAGATTTGTCTTTGCCGTATTTATTGTGAGGCCTCAGAGGTACAAGTCATACAGAGTACAGAGCAGTCTGCAGGAGACAAATGAAAAGTCTGTTTTATAGTTAAGAAATATTTTAGTGACAGAGCTGTTCAGTTCCTCCTTGTTCCTGTTCTTCCGGTTCGGAGGCTTTGCCCTTTAGGATGTTGCTAGTTTATCCCTCACACGCATGCTCAGCACTGAAGAGCTTTGTCTACCTCCGTCAGGTGTAGACAAAGCTGCAGTAAGGTGCAGCTGCTGACCCCGTGGCTCTGAGGGCTCCCATCTCCACCTACAGTACGTCCAGGAACGTGCACAGATTTTTTTGGGTGCAGGGGCTCAAATGAAAAAAAGGGCACTTTTTAAATTAAAAAAATGTTTTTACAACAAAACATTAAATATATTGGTTTATTATCTTTCTTTACTATTTTTAGTCTTCTTATATAACTTGCATTGTCCATTCCATATTTATATATTTCTACATTTATTTATGTTGACTGTATGTTTATATCCGTGTAGCACCTCATCACCGAAGCAAATTCCTCATATGTGTAAAACACTACTTAAATACTCAATAAAGCTCTTTCTAATTCTGATTCTGACAGCTCTTCCTTACCAATTTATTTTAATTTCCTCAAACTCACACAATTGTTTCATACTCTTCAGATTCCTACAAAATAATCAGTTCAAACCACGCTCTTCTTTAGTATTCAGTGTGCCGAGTGCATAAATGAACCAGAAGTTTTAAACTTTTCAGAAAGTGTCACGCTGTGTGCCTGCCTGCCCTCTTTAGTTCTTAGTTTTGTTATTTCAGTCTGTTCTGTATCTGTTATGGAGTCTATGTTGTTGTTTGTCTGGTTATTGTCCATCAGCTGGTTTGTAGTGGTGTTTTGGTATTTTCCTGATTTCAGTTCTGTTCCAGTCTCATGTATTAGTTTCTGTACTGTCACATCCCGGCTCATTGAATGTGACAATAAGGCTAAGCAGGTTAAAGTGCCAAAAAAGAATGTTTTATTAAATAAACTATAAACAACATAACTATTTACAACAGAGGAAATGATTATCAGTGGCATCAGTGGTGAATGGAGTGCATGGATGAGTGAAAATGTATGAACAAAGGTTGACGGAAACTCAGGAAACAAACCCAAATCAGGAGATGTGGAGCCTAGAGGAGAGAGAGAGAGAGAGACAATGAGACAGGGTGATATATGTAGCCTAGGCTGAGGCCTGCACAGGTGTCAGCCCATTACTGAACGAGCCCTCCCAAACTGCCAGCTCCTGCAGGAAGCAACCAATGAAGTCATCATGGTTGAGTTCATGTCCTCTCCTGAGGCCTGTACCACGAAGCAGGATTTGAGCTTATCCAGGTAACTTCGGGGTTAATCCCATGTTTTCAGTACCACGAAGGTGGTTCACTTCTTACCGGGGTAGATCTCCATGGTAACTTATGCTGAACGGCTAACCTGCTCCGGAGCAATCAGCTCTCTGGAAAATGACATCACCATCTGTAGGAAATCCCACAGACTGTTTTAGCCAATAGGCTGCTTTCTGTTTGCAGCGGTGATGTGGAGAAACTCTTGACTATGGCGATCCTACAGAGACTGATTAAAAGCCTCAGGCTAATGTTGCCTACAGGTTTTTACAGTACAGCAGGATCAGCCTACTTACTGCCTTTAAATGTCTTTAAGATTTTTTATTTGCTCCCAGTCCGTTTCACACACATACTGAGCCCCTAAGGGGACATGGTTAAACAAAAAATTAAAATAGAATTTCCGTGCGCACGAGAAGGAATCTGGAGAGCACACAATATCTTGTCGGGCACCTGAGAACACCCTGCGCTATGTTTCTGTGTGGAAATGATTGAGTTAATTGAGTTATATTTCAACTTTGGGCTTCATTATAAGGACATTAAAGCTTTGCTTGCAAGCAAGTCGGTGGCGACTGAACTAGATTTAAAACGAATTTTGAAGTGTCGCAGTCTGTTTCGGCGCAAGGGATTCACCAGTCCTGATTTGGTAATTTCTTTCATTTCTGAACAATTACAAACATCTGGTCAACTCCATGGGTATAGGTGGATGTACACGAAATGCAAGGAAAATGGATTACATGTCAGGAAAGAAGACGTTCGTTTAATTCTAAAAGAGCTAGATCCAAGGGGTGTTGAACTCAGAGGAACCAGACGTCTCCATCGCCAAAACTATTTTTCACAGGGGCCCAATTACATTTGGCACTTGGACTCATATAACAAGTTGAAGCCACTTGGGATCTGTATTAACGGCTGCATTGACGGGTTTTCACAGAAAATCATCTGGATGAATGCATTTACTACAAGCAGTGACCCAAAAATTGTTGGAGGCTATTATATGGAGGCAGTCCAGAGATTAAGTGGTTGTTCAAGGATTGTCCAAGGCGACCGGGGCACGGAGAACGTTAACGTCAGAGACTTTCAGCGTTTTCTCCGTCGTAATATAAACGATGGGTCTCGTATTGACAGCTACACTGAAGGAGCAAGGACGGCGAATCAGAGAATAGAAAGTTGGTGGGGCTTTCTCAGGAAGGAATCGATGGAGTTCTACATCTCTCTCTTTATCAGTCTAAGGGACCGTGGTTTGTTTGACGGTGCATATTTGGACAAAAGTCTAATTCAGTTCTGCTTCATGGCTATCACCCAGGTAAGCTACGAGAGTGTCATGTTGCTATTGTTTAAATCTATGTGTAATTAGCTGAACTGCCTGGCTGTTTTGTACAAATATGGTTGAATGTGCACAAAATCTACAACAATTCGACACCACAGAACTTGATGTTGTTTATCTATGATTTATCAAGGTACCCACAATTAGTAACTGGGCGATGGTCTAATGTAAATAGTGAAGTAAATGTTATATGGCCTACTATTCAGTTTAACCTACTGCAATGCATCATTCTCTATAAAAGCATGTGAGAAATAGTAGGCCCATCCTTGAGCTCAGAAAAACAGCCCTTTTTCAGCTTTGTTATTTGGCATTTTAAGATAATCCAAATGGCTTTTAAGATAGTGTATTTGCCTTAAAAAGTAGAACTGTATCAACTCATAAAGAAATAATCCATCCTTCAGTTTATTAGATATAGATTTAGAAATAATCTTGGTTTTCTCCTGACAGGATTAGTGAACAGTAATCTGAAATCTGAAAAGTAATCTGAAAAGTAACCAGTACTAAAGCTGTCTGACAGAGTAGTGGAGTAAGTACTACAGTACTACAGTACTTGTGTAAATGTACACTCTGCCACTGAGGTCATCACAATACATCACAACTTATTTATGAACTTATTAGTACTTATTTTATTCTGAAGTTGTGATCAGTAACAAAAAGCTGATACAGATATATCACTCAAAATCCTGAATTATGAATTTGAATATAGGCTTTGTGAGATATAGTAGAAAAGATATCAGGGTAGGTAGGAATTTGGAGATTATAGCAATATTTATTTTTGCATATTGTACATTCATGTTTTATTTCAAGCCCTTTCATAACTTATTAAAGGCCTGCATAAGAATTTCAAATTGTATTACTGATTTAAGTAAACTGGTATTTCTTTCCGATATTCTTTATTCCAGGACGAGTTAGATGAGACCACCTGTGTGTGGGATTCCCATGTCATCAGACCATCAAAGACAGACAGAGTACCCAGTGGTCGACCCAGAGTCATGTACATGTTCCCTGAACTCTACACAACTGAGGACTGCATTTCCCCAGTGGAAAGAGTTGATGTACAGCTATGTTGGAGTAACTGCACATTTCGACCAACAGTGCCATGTGACACAGACATCTGCAACATCTGCAACATCCTGATGGTGGAGTCAGTTACATCTTCCGGCTGATGCTTATCAAGCATTGGATTTGTATCTGCATTTGAGGAATGAGATAAGATCCTTTCTCTGAGATGGAACTACATGTGTATCCATCTAAAAAAAACACAATGTTTCTCCAGTCTACAATGCTTCATTTTTAACAAACATTTTCAGCTTATCTAGGGTGGTGTCTGAGGTCAGTCATGTGTTTTATACAAAACAACATTACCATAACTTCAAAACCGTTTTCACTAAATGTAATTTCAATTAAATATGTACTTAAGAGTAAGTTCTATTTTTGTAGGATTTCTTTCAAAAACATGATAATGTTTTATATACTACCACTGGTATAAATGTAAATGCTCCGTACTTGTATAACGCCTTTCTAGTCTTTTCGACTACTCAAAGCGCTTTTACACTACATCTGCATTCACCTTTCACTCACATTCATACACTGAGCCTAAGTGCTCAAACAGAAACTAACACTCACACACATTCACACACTGGCGGAACAGCCGCCATACAGATAACCTGGTATACTGGTTGTCTGTATGTCATGACAGGTGAACAGTAAATAAGGAAACCTGAAACAACCTCAAACACCACCCTAATTAGAAAAGATAATTGAAAATGTTTAGTGAATAAAATCAAATGTGTCCTGGGTTTTAATGAGATGGATATACATCCTGTGCGTTCTCAAAGTTAAACAATGTTGTAACTCTATGTATACCTGCACTTACCCTTCCCAGGGACTCTATAGAAGTGATGAACTTTGGACTGTATTGCCTAGAAGAAAGGATTTATCTGTTGTTGAGTACCAACTTAGTTCACTAGAAACATTGCTATGTGATAAGAAGAACATTTGCCATTATCGTGGGGGCCGCCACAGTGGCATCTTCCAGTGATTCTTTGTCAAGAATTGCTTTTTTGTACCTGCATTTCTGTAATGACATTTGAGTAAAAGCTCTTCTAAGAAAATTGTACTGGAAGTAGACACATACTGTACATTTGTAGTATGTGTATATAGGAATGTCATAGATTTCGAGACAGTTAATAGATAATTGTTTGCCTTCCTTTGCTATCAGTTATGAACAGGCAACAAATGACACAACCATTACAAAGAAAAAAAGGGAGGATAAAAATGAGGAATTCAATACTTTTATTTAACAATATTCTGCTCTTGACAGTTATTAGCAGCATGTATCCCATATAAGGCTCCAACAAAAATAACCATTGGAAGCCATTCATCATCATATGTGCATCAAATAGCAATTACTTTTGTCAACCAGTGACATGGAATTTCTGAATAATAATTGCAAAAAATTGTATATGAACATGTAAACATGGTAGATGCCTGAAAAAACTTATATGGTAAAACCTTTTTTGCAGTTGAGCAAAGTTTAAAACCCAGTATACTTACAAATATTACTGCATAAGCATCTACAGTAAACATTACAATGCCATAACATTTAATTTAATCTGATCCAAACTCCCGCTTCTGCTGTAGAACAATGTTTTCCTGTAATACATGAACTTCCCACTTGCATATGAATGATTTATGACATTACAATCATCTGGTGTTATTGCACAGTAAGATCTCCTGTGTAAATGCATCAGCTGGAAATGCTGGAAACATTTTTCGCTTTATTTAGCTTCTTAATGCAAATCAATAGAAATGCCATCAGACTGAACATGTTAATATACAGACATTTCTAACAACCCTTACATCCACTAAACAATATCCATTGTAAAGCAATCACCACACAGGACATTGTCAAGCTCTGCACGGAACTCTGGGTATGAGCTATAGGTGCATGGTAACTCAAGAACTGCTCCACATGTGTGAGCCACAGGCCTGCGACTTAGACCACACAACCTATTAAAAGTTATTTCAATTGTGTCTTTACACAGAACAGTTGATCCTGTGCAAAAGCGTAAAGAAAATCTCCAGTTTTCTTTGGTCAATGCTTCTCACATACCTTTGCAGGTGGTTAAGGGTTGACTGCCCCTGTGGATTTAGGTTTTCACTTGATGGCTTTATCATCAGTGCCACTTTCTTGTTAATTGCTCTTTTAAGCCTCGTTTCCACTGAGTGGTGCGGTACGGTTCAGTACGCTACGGTTCGGGTCGGGTCGCTAAACCATGATCGGGGCTCGCGTTTCCACTGCCAACAGTACCCTACTTGATAGGCGTGGTGGATGACGGAAAGTCGCTTGACGTCATTCACGCGCGAAGAAGAAAGGGACATTATTTTTCAACGGTGTTTTAAAAATGGCGCCTCTTGTGTTGTCGAGTTCCCTTGTAGCACGCGCAAGTGACGATTCTCTGTCAACCAATCACCGTTCTGCAGTGAGTCTAGCTCCACCTTTTAGTACCGTACCACTGTGCTAGGTACCCCAACGAAAGGGTACCCAAAAAGTGGTACGGTACGGTTCGGCTTTTTTGGTACCATTCACAACTTTTGACAGTGGAAACGCAAATAATTGCGTACCGTACCGAACTGTACCGTACCGCACCACTCAGTGGAAACGGGGCTAAAGATTCATAAAGTTCCATTATGCCGTCTTTGGTTATAAGTGTCGGCACAGCATTGTGGACACTGGAGTGGAAACAGTCAATAATGAACTTTGGCTCTTGAAGAAGAGCTTTGTGTGCCATTGTTAAAATGGCAGCCCTTAAGTTGTCTTTAGAGGGCAGGCAGTGTGAGCCCATTCT
Organism: Lepomis macrochirus; assembly: GCA_024633595.2. NCBI lineage: Eukaryota > Metazoa > Chordata > Actinopteri > Centrarchiformes > Centrarchidae > Lepomis > Lepomis macrochirus. The sequence goes on along the minus strand of JALXJV020000017.1, from coordinate 4,398,439 downwards.
TGAGAAGAGTTCAAGTAGGTCCTCCTCATCACTTCCGTCCATGTTGCCCTGTAGTGCTTTTTCAACCGATGCTCGCTCTATCACTGAAAGAAATCTGGCAAATGACATCATCAAAAGTTCTTCATCCACTAAACTGACTCCTTGACCACAGGCCAGAGTAAAAGCTGGTGACAGTCTGATTGGTGTGATGTTGTGGTCCAAGAATCCTTTCAAACAAACTCTTCCAACAGCTTGCCATTCTTTTTCACAATAGTCTGGTCGCAGTCTGGGTACTCGTTCATCTTCCCCCTCGCACTGTTCCAAGAAATATTCCCAGAAAGCAGAGTACACTTCTCTTGACACACCATCACTGTCCACAGCTTTCTCATTTTATAATGCCATTTTTAGGTCAACATTCAGTACGTTTGGGTCCATGAAGAGATTAAGGACATCATGAACTATGTTAACTCGTCTTAATTTCACATAATAGACTTCTTTTTCAGATCGTTCTGGTGATGCTGGAAGACTGTTTGATGAAACGGGTCCGTCTATCAGTGTTGAATGCTGCAATATTAAAAGAAAAAGTAATAAGGGATGATTATTGATTGATTGATTAATAAATTAGTTAACTGACAGACAATGTACCAACATCTTTGAAAATCAATTAATCAGTTATTTATTGTGCAAAAATGCTGATTCTTCTCTGGTTCTGAATTTGCTTCTTTTCTGTATTTTGGCACAGTTGACTGAAAATCATTCAATTTTGGACTGTTGGTTCAATAAAACAAGTAATTTAAACAGCTTGGGCTGTTTAAATTACTTAGAGATGGGTCCAAACTGAACTTCAAAATCTTCAAGAGATGCATGGATGGCAAGGGCAAGATGTTAATCTTTGTCATGTGTAGTGTGATGTGTGTCCTGTCTGTTCTTGGAACCACCTGTTCATCATTTTGGATGTACCTGTCTTTGCTACTTGTAAGTTGTATTGCTTGTTTTCTGGTTTGGGTTAAAATCCTGAACTTGATGTCGGCTCTCTAGTGCCTTGCGTTTGGGCTCTCTCCTGTGTGCACTCATCAGAACAGAAAGTCAATTATACGTTCTTTATTCTAATATTTTGATCAACAGTGAAACATTGAAGATTCAAACAACAACAGGTCTCAAATATTTCACTTTATATGAATAGAATATATTAAAGTTTCACTTTTTGAATAAAATTACAGAGATAAATGACCTTTTCCACAACGTTAAAATTTTTTGAGATGCACCTGTATTCTCCTGTGTTTTCTAATTTCAGCGAATCAGCAAAAAGCAACCGTGGCCTCCTCCATGCAGGTGAGAGCTGCTCCCAGGATTTTGAGGTATCGTGTTACCTTTGCTAAATGGACCTCACTGTGAGACGAGGACAGCAGACAACTACTCCGTAACTACTCCGACTCAACTAATGAACATGAAATAGTTCTAAGGTTAAGAGCAAATCTCACTGAGGAGCATCAGTAATATTTAAGACTTTACTTTGTTCTGTTAGAATTAAAATGCAATCCCTTATAAAGAAACTTATTCCAGCAATTCCACCTTAATAAGTCAAAACACTGAAAAAATTGTACGGAACAATTACGTTGACATGTCGGCAGTGTGGAAGCATTTTAGAGACCTGAAGCTCGAAAAGCTTACACTCTCCTCAACCAAAGCAATAATTACTTGCAGCCTAGTGGCTATCCGGGCCATGCATCTGTAATTTACATGTTAACAGATGATTGATGCAATAAAATTTGGAACCACAAAATTGTTGTAGTCAGGCTACACACATGCACAGAATTAAAAAATACTGCCTGCAACCAAAGCGGGCAAAAAACAAAACAATCTACAGGCCATGAATAAAATTGTACTTGAAGATTTGAACAACATTCCTATCTGTACCAAAAAACACTCTCAAGCTCATGATGTGTACACTTCTTTGTTTATAGCTGCAGAAACTTGCTCTAACCCTTACTGGGAAAGCACTAGGCCCCTTTGCAGCACCTGTGTTATGACCCTGGTTCAAGGGAGGCAACATTGAGGAGTCTCAAACGTCTATTATGATCTAAACTAGAATGGACATTCACTAAATGCGTGTGAGAGCTGTCAGCTATTAGCTTTGACTGCTACCGCTGCTACTGCAAAGTACTGCAATTTGTTTAATCCCGTAGTACCTACAGGTAAAAGAATCACATGCCACAGACTAATTCAGTTAAATATAAACGCGGAGTATAAAGTGCATCAGATAGTCTTGCTCTGAATTGACACTGCATGAAATACTTAAAAGTCACTTCCTGTGCCCTCTATGTGGTGCAAAGGAGCACCCAGTAACTATACGTTATGTCCCAGTACATCAAGTGTGGAACGCATTCAGAAAATTTATTTTAACCGCATGATGAGTGTCACTCAGGGCTCGCTGTTGCCAGTATGTGGCGCTATGACTATAACTGAATTTTGGCATGTATATGTGTTGGGGGCTGGACCATTATTAATCACATAAAGTCTGGTATAGATGTGAGCATGTACACTTATAACAACTTCCTGGACGACCAAAACTCACCATTTCTAAAACGTATAATCATCGATGGGGTAAGGCTGCACAGCAAAAATTTGAAGTCACACGGACTAATTTTCTAGGACGAGTTCATCAAAGCACGGAGTGTGTAAATTGCCAAAATGCCACTTAAATCCAAAATGGCAGACTTCCTGTTGGTTGTTGACCTGCCTGGCGTGTGTGAAAAGTTTTGAAAGGTTTCAAGAGACCATCAAAAATGAGATGTATTTTTTCAGTTCCTTATTGGAATGAACGTGCTGTGACCAGGAATTGAACCTTCAACCTTGGGATAGGCAGGGAAACCACTTAACTGTGCTATTAAGATACACAGGTTAAAGGTTAAGTGTGTAAGTTCCAGTGACATCTAGTGGTGAGAGTTACAAATTATAAGAATTTCATCTCCCCTTCCCCTATCCAAACGACCAGTATCACTGCATGAAAAGTGGGATTTTCGTCCCGGTAAACTGCCGTGAATCCCATTAATCCGCAGCAGTTATTGGTCGTTTTTGGCGTGGGTTCGTCTCTGCCAAAATTTGTCAGTAACATACCCGGCCCCCGCCCCTCCCTGATGGAGGTGTTAACGAATCTACTTACCATATGAAAAGCAGCAGCAGTGTCAGCAGCTTCTAGCTTCTCAATCACTTGGTGAAACAAATGACATCACCAAATCATCTATCACATCTGATTGGTTGGTAGATCTGTTGCTATTGGTCACCCTGGGCCTTTAGAAACACACGCTTGGGTAAACCCCTCCCCAATAATAATAATAATGTGGAATTAATAACCCTCTAGTAAATAAATACTGCACTGCACTTAATCAAGACCATATTCATGTTACATGTAGCATTCATGCTATTACACTGATCAAGGATATTAATTTAACATGTTGATTAAAAGTTCTTTTTAAAGGCAAATGTGAAAAAAAAAACATTTACAAAACCTATCAGATGCTGGGCTGCGGGACAACGTGTGAGTCATGTGGTGGTGGCCGTCAGAACATAATCCATTGTACAGATGCCTGTGATGCAGTGCTTTGCACTTTGGATTGGCCTCCAGCCTCGTCTGCAGCGTGCAAAAGAGGGTGATGAGCTCCTCGCCTGCAAAACTCGGGGTGGCGTAATCCACCGCGACACCCCAAAGCTGCAGTCTTCCTGATCTGACATCAAATCTATAGTGACATCATTCAGAACGCCACTTCATCTGCTGCCAGTACACTCTGCCTCACTTCCAACAGCTGTAAACACAAACAGAACAATCAGTACTGCATGCTCACAAGGGAGGGTTTCATTTCATTTTCCTAAGTTGTAAAATGAAATTTTACAGTTTTTACAGTTTCACTTCTGCTACAAAGCAGACAACATACAGCTTCCAAAAATAATCACAATGAATGACAGAAATAAGCTATGTTTATAAGAGATAAAATATAAAAGAAAAGAAATAAATTGCTAAATGTTTATATGAGATAAAGACACACACTCCTGTCCACATCAGTGGAGCTGAGGTGGACAGTTTAAGTTTCCTGGGAATCAGCATCACAGAGAACCTGACATGGTTGTCTCACATCTCCACGCTGGTGAAGAAAGCTCAGAAACGACTGGATTTCTTGAGGAAGCTTAAGAAGGCCAAATTCCCACGCCAAGTTCTTGTCAGCTTTCAGAGGAGCAACAGAAAGCATCCTGACTGCAAACATCACTAACATGGGATGTGCACAGCCCAGGACTGGAAGGCTCTGCAGTGGGTGATTAAAACTGGACAGAAGGTCATTGGTACCGTCTCCCAGCATGAGTGATATCAGTGAGCCCAAAGGATACTCAAGCCTGTTCACCCTGCTGCCTTCTGGGAAGAGATACAGAAGTTTCTGCTGCCACACCACCAGACTGCAGAGCAGCTTCCCCCCAAGCTATCACTCTTAACCTCTTATTCATCCTCCGCACTGCTCCAGTGATAGTTAATTTTTATTACCATTTTTCATTATTGCTTCAGTATTAATGTATATTGTCTGCTGTGTAGCAGAAGGGTGTTATAAAACTCAATTTCACTCTATAACCTGTCATATTGTGACAATAAACCTACCTACCTATGTTTCATGAAGCAGTGCTGATGTATTTGAGTTCAAAAGTCTCATGGCCAGGCGAAAGCAATACATCTCACTGAAAAATAATGTCTTATTGACCAACATTGAATCTAATCCAACAAATTGTGGAGGAAATATTCCTGTGAAATAAGGCAGAACAAAAAGTCACTTGCTGGTGACTTTTTGTTCTGCCTAATGAGCCAGTTTTAGCTCATTAGTGACCAAGCCTTACCGCAATATTTGGATTGTTCGCCAGTATTTTCTTCTTGTTCTTCCACACTGGAGCATTTGTTGGATTTAAGCAGCCATCCTCTCCTGCACGGCTACATTCTGGCGTTCAGTGCAGAGAACGTCTCGGGTTGCGTAGGTAACCCTTGTTCCCCGAGAAAGGGGAATGAGACACTACGTCGGTGACGACACTATGGGAACGCCTTTAGGCATGGCAAGGCTGAATGCGAATGAAAACTACTCCAATCCTATTGGCTTAATGAGAACGGTAGCATGTGACGGCGTAACCGTAGGCGTATATAAGCACGCCGGCACATAGGTACATTAGCTCTTTACTATGAAGCAAGGCACTCCAGGCGGGAGAGGTGCGGTGAACCGACGCAGTGTCTCGTTCCCCTTCGGGGAACAAGGGTTACCCACGTAACCGAGACGTTCCCCTTCGAGGGGAACTCGAACTGCGTCGGTGACGACACTATGGGAACGAGATACCCACTATGCCGCACCGAAAAACCCCGCCTGCCCTAGCGTGCAGGCAACCAGTGGGCACGACTTAGAGAGTGCACGGGTGCCGGGTGCGGAGGGAAGGTCCAGACTATAAAACCGGATGAAGGTGTGAGGAGTGGCCCAGCCAGCTGCATCACAGACCTCCTGAAGAGATGCTCCAGAGAGGAGAGCCGTGGAGGCTGCCATGCCTCTCGTGGAGTGAGCCCTTACAGCCATAGGTGAAGGCAATTGCGCACCTGATAAGCCAGGGAGATAGTCTGAACAATCCATTTGCTGATCGTATGTTGGAAGCGGGGAGCCCAGCCTTGGGGGACTCGAAACATACCAGCAATTGGTCTGCCTTCCTCCATTGAGAGGACCTCTGAGTATACGTACTCAGTGCTCTGACAGGGCAGAGCAAATGAAGTCTCTCATCTTCTGCCGTCACATGAGGTGGAGGATGAAACGCCTGCAGTACCACGGGACCCATTACGTTGGACTGCACCTTAGGAATGTATCCTGGAAAAGTGTGCAGGATGGCCCTCCTATTCCCCGGGGCAAACTCCAGGCACTGCGGAGCAACTGATAAAGCCTAGAGGTCCCCCACCCTCCTCAGAGAAGTGATAGCAAGGAGAAAAAACATCTTCAGGTTCAGGTACTTGGCCTCGGCCGACTCAAGGGGCTCGAAGGGGGCCTCAGCCAAAGCTTCGAGCACCACTGCCAGGTCCCAGGTGGGAACTCTGGGGCGAGTCGCAGGTCTCATCCTCCGGGTATCACGGAGGAATCGTACGACTAGTGGAAGCCTTCCCAAAGACCCATCCCTACAAAGGGTGTGGAAAGCTGATATAGCTGCCACATACACCTTGAGGGTGGATGGGGAAAGGCCTGCTGAGAAGCGGTCTTGCAAAAATTCCAGTACCTGAACCACCGGGCAGGTAACTGGGTCCAGCATGCGTTCTCTTGCACCATGTGGAGAAAACATTCCATTTGATGCCGTACATCCTCCGTGTGGATGGGGCCCTGGAGCTAAGGAGTGTCTCGACTGCTCCTGTCGTTAGGCCCGCCTCTAGGTACTGTGCCCCCTCAAGGGCCAGACCCACAGCCGCCACAGGGCGGGGCAAGGGTGCAGAACCTGGCCCCCTTCCCGGGACAGCAGATCTCTCCTCCGAGGGACCTGCCATGGCTGACCCTCTCCAGGATCCCCGGGATCAAAGCGACTGGGGGAAAAGTGTACAGACGTAGCCTCGGCCACGAATGCAGCATGGCGTCCAGCCCTAGTGGGGCTGGGGGTGTCAGGGAAAACCATAGAGGACAGTGCGTAGTCTCAAGACGCTAAGAGGTCCACGTCTATGGGCCCGAACCTTATGCACAATGACTCCACCACCTCGGGGTGGAGTCTCCATTCCCCGGGCCTCGGCCCCTGCCTCGACAGCAAGTCTGCTGCCTGATTTTGAAGATTTGTGAATAAACATTGCTCTGATGGACAGTAGCTTCCGTCGGGACCACAGGAGGATCTGTTGCGCCAGTCTGCAAAGAGGGCGCGTGTGCAGACCCCCCTAGTGATTCCACCACTGCCGTGTTGTCGTACCTGACAAGAACGTGGTGACCCTGGAGTTCGGGCAGGAAGCTCCTCAGAGGCCGGAACACCGCCAGCATCTCGAGGCAGTTGGTATGCCATGACGAATAATGCTCCTGCCAGAGCCCCTGTGCCGAGCGGTCTCCCATGACCGCGCCCCACCCAGTGAGGGAAGCGTCTGTCGAAACGATTACACGGCGACAAGATGCCCCTAACTTGGGTCCCTGGGACAAGAACCAAGGCCTTTTCCACTCTGACAGAGCACGAAGACATTTGTGCATGACCCGTATCAGGCAGAACGGATTTCCCCTCGAGGAGAATCCCTTGGTCTTCAGCCACCACTGCAGGGCCCTCATGTGCAGTAAACCAGAAGGTATAACGCTGGAAGCTGCTGCCATGAGGCCTAATATCCTCCTCCGGAAGTGTTTCTCTGTGATGGCGTGGCCCAACTTCACTCTCTTTACTGTGGTCAAGATGGACTGGATACGTGCCCGGAGACAGCTGTGCCTGCATCGTTCCTGAGTCCCACATCACCCCTACGAACGTAGTTCTCTCGGTGGGCACCAACACACTTTTCTTCACGTACATCTGTATGCCTTTTATATACATAGTAAACCTTTTGCTTGAAAGAAAGTCCTGCTTATTTTTATTTGCAGACATCCCCATAAAGCTTGATGTGTAGTAGGAAGTGAATTTATACAGTCCTGTTTTATTTCAGTCCCTCTAACATTAGGTGAAAGTAGAGTCACACACAACACTTGTACTCAAAAAACGATTGTTCAAAATGTCATTTTAGACAATTATTATGCATTATCTACAATTTTAGTCATATTTGTCACTACTTTTGTGACCCCAAGACTTTGGTAAACCCATTTCAAGCACCAAAATAATTCATCCACATGTGTAATGGTATGTTTTCATAAGAGATTTGAAGAATTTCAAAAATCAGACTTACATTTTTCAACTTTAGGGCCACATTATCTCTCTCTCTCTCTTTACACAATGCTCTATGAGAAGTGGTGGGCTCATTAAAAAGAGAGCTGGGGGTTTTCTGAACATTTTGATATAAAACACATGATATCATGTTATGCAATTGCCTTTTAAAAGGTGAAATTAAGAAGATATGTAAAATCGAACAAAAAGTCAAAAAATGCCCTTAGACCTCAGAGCGCTAAAGACCCAGAGGCACATGCTCAGTCCTGAGAGTGGGCTGACCAGGGACACATTGTTTTGCCACTGCCTCAAACCAACATCAATTCTGTTCCCTTTCCATTTAAATGAAAAAGCAGAAGCAAAAACTTTGCTAAGAGGAAAAGAATGTTTGGATCTTCCAGTAGATAACTTAAGAAAAACAAAATCTGGAAACTGAAAGTAAAAGTCTTCTGTGGTTTATAGCGACCGAGAGGATTTCTGTCACGTGTTTCGGGTGAGGCGTGGATGTGGTGTATAAATCATATTTGGTTTTTACTTTGGACTCTAACCAGAGCTGATTCGAGCATCAGACACATCAAATTCTTTCACTTTCTGCCAGCTGACCAAAGGTAAGACGCTTCTATGATGTCCATGGACTTTGTTTATGCTTGGAAAACTGATCAACATACAAGATGACGTGTTTTTTTTATAAGAAACTAGTTCTTCTGTTATAAAGTTCAGTTTGAAGTGTTTCTGTTTTGTTTACTCTCACAAATCACATTTGCAAGTTTTTAGTGTAAATGTCGGATCTAATATAAAACATGAAGATTAAAACATCCAACCAGGTCATTTTGGTTTTAAAGCAAAAAACACAAAAGAATCTTTAAACATGAACTCAGAGTAAATGCTTTACTTTCCAGCAATGGGAGGAGTAAAGTGTAAACCTGCAAATCAACCTCCACCTTCACCTCCACGTAAGATGACTTACAGATTTGTATTATTATTTAATCAAACGTTGTACTGTGATGTCAGTGATCAAACATTTTGTCTTGTATTGCCAGTTCTTCATAGGCCATGGAGAAACATAAACTGGGAGTGAGTTTGTTTTTTTTTATTTCACAGAAAACCTAATAAGCTCAGTGTTAATTTTTTTACTCTTATACTATTTAACTACCCAATTGTTGCACGTTATCTCAGTTTTTGTCTTGAGTGTGATGTAAAGTTTCCTTCCCTGAGCAGAGACAGACAGGGCGCATTGCGTTATGTAAACAACTACAAACCCCAGACTGAAAACCGGCAGCTGAGGATTCTTCTTCATGGGCAGGTCGGAGCTGGAAAGTCCAGTATCATCAATTCTGTCCGCAGCGTGTTAGAAGGCAGAATGTGCAGACAGGCTAGAGTGGATAGCATCGCTTCTACCTTCAGTTGCACCAAATCGGTATGAAGAAAAGTTAAATTCTGTTGATATAGTGAGTAGGAAATGATCTCAAAGTACTGTATATGCAAAGCTTTGAAAATGTTTATAAATCTTAACAAAGCTAAGGAACCATTCAGTCCTTATCCCAACAACTAACACTGATTCCTTTAGTTCTGTGCACATTAACAGTTAAACACATTGTCGACACAGCCGAAAGCAGCACATTATCAGAGCAGCAGCTTCAGCTCTGCATCCTGTTTGTGTCAACGCAGGATGTAGTCAATCATTGTACAGTAGTTACGGATTTTGGCAGTGCCCAGCAGCCAAACCACAATCACTGTAGTTACACGTCATGAATCATCGTCAGGCTCGATATGTTTAAATGTTTTAAAACTGATGCAGCAGAACCAGAGATAACATCTGGCCCCTACATTACCCACAATGCTAAAAGACTACATGCTTAATAACTGTATTTTCTTCACATGTGGTTCACAGTACAAAACCTACAGGATCCAAAAAGGAAACTGGAACAACTTTTACCCTTTTGTCCTCAATGACATGGCAGGCCTGGGACACACCAGCTTCAAAAACAGAAGAAACCACATGAAAGACGTCAAACGGGTGATGAAGGGACGTGTGAGAGACGGTTACACGGTACTTACTTTTAAAACTCTGACATTTAGTCAAAACAAAACAGTTAATCAGTTTCTTATTATATTAATTTTGGCTATTAACATCTTTTAAAGGGTATTTTCCAACCTGGACCCTATATTCCCATGTTTTTGTGACTTACTGGGACAACTTTTTTGAAACTGGTCCATTTTGAATTTAGCACGCTGCAGTTGTCAACAGAGCTGTAATCTTTGCACCCCGTCAAAGTACGTCCTCTAAACAGTGGCATGTCCAGACGTTTTTAACAGCAGTGGCATGAGCTACTCCTTTGTTCCGCGAGGTAAAAGGCGAGGTCTGGTTTTGACGAGAGTGATATAACAATATAGATTAATTAAAAGGTAAGTTTTCCCAATTAGTCACATGGACACAACAACATGGGAAAACAGGATCCAGTTTAAAAAGTACTGAAGTTACTTCAACTAGATCTGACTTTGTTTTTCAGTTTAATTCTGATCGTAAGATATCGAAGGATGATCGATATTACAACGCAGAACCAACTGCCAACGACAAAGTGCACATTCTGGTTTGTGTTGTTGATGCAAACACAGTGTCTCTGATGAAAAAAGATGATGTGGAGGCAATACAGGACATCAGGGAGGAGGCCAGTGATCTGGGTGAGAGCAGAAATCAACTTGTACATTCGTATCCACACTGAGGTCGATGGAACCAATAATGCCAACACTCAGATTAATTTACCTCCTGTAGGCTTCTATAGTAGTAGAACAGCAGCTGTGGTCTGCCTGGATTAAATCCAAATGTAATCAGTTTATCTTAATGTTTCCTGTTCTCCTGGCAGGAATTCCTCAAGTGGCCGTTCTCACCAAAGTTGATGCAGCTTGTCCTGAAATCAATAAAGATGTAAGAAATGTCTACAGGAGCAGGAAACTGAAGTCAGTGGTAAGTTTTTATTAGTGATTTATGAGTTTACGCATTTCCAGTTAGCACAAGGCTCTGAGCTGTAATTTGTGAACTGAGATGTGATTCTTTAATCGTAGATGGAGAAGTTCAGTGAAGACGTGGGTTTTCCCATGAACTGCATCTTCCCTGTGAAGAACTACTACAGAGAAACTGACCTTGACAACGACACTGACTCACTGATCCTGAACACACTGACACACATCCTCTACTCCGCAGAAGAGTTACAACAACAATAACAAAGATGCATAAAGTTCCGAGAGCCATTCTGACATCTGTCTAGAACCACTGGTCCTGTGTAGGGGGGCATTATGTGACATTCAGCAGATCTTTGTATTTCTGTTTGCAGCTTTTTTTAAACAAATAGTCTACCTACATATTCAATCACTGTTAATTATTCAAATGAACAAACCATCATAACTTTATTTTAAATTCTTGTAGAGCTGAAGATGCAAAATACATATTTCGTTGGTGTGTAAATCTAAAACTTCTTCACCCTGGTAATGTCTGGTAATTCGTCATATTTCCCTCTGATGTAAAGGTGCAGGGATAAATATAATACTCAAAAACACAACCAAGTACAGAAATACTTGTTGCCATGGTTTGTGACTTTTGTAGTCGGTTATCTGGAAAATAGGCTAAAATGCACGTTTTTGGCCAACAAGCAGCGAGCTGCTGTGCTGGAGTGGATTGTGAGCTGTAGTTCCCCTGATAAACACCCCGACCTCTTCAGCTTTCACAGAGACGCTCTTCACTGCTGGACGGTCTCTGATGTATGGCATGAGAGCATGTGAAAGTATCAACTGCGTCAGTCTTGCAAAATTAAAGCGTGATGAGATTTCTTCTCAGGTTAAAAACTTTTTTTTTGCGTAATTTACACAGTTGAAATTTTCACAACTCGTTGCACAAGGGGTCTTGACCATAGGTCTTGACACAGCGACCATATGTGAAGAGTTGGAAGTGAGAACATGTTGGTGTTGTCATGGCTACCGGCTACAGGTTTGCTAGAGGCCTTTGAGATGTTGACACCTGTACGCATACCTGATGCATTAAAATCAGAGGATGAAATAAACTCAGCATATCCTGTCTGTGATTATGCCAACGTTACAAGGTGAACAACTAATTAAGAATACAGAACAGAATTACTGAGGTAATGACAGCTTGTTGCTGTAAGGAGGCCTAAATGCAATCAATATAATATCAATATACTGTATAATAATCAATATACCTGTTAAAGACAGTGTATAGTATATAGTATAAATATATTGACTTTACTGTTGCTTTTTTAGAAACAACATTTAGTTACATTTACAATATTCAATTCTAATCCTCTCTGAATTTATTCTAGTTAATGTAACATTAATCTGGATTATTTTAACAATTTGTTAAATGTGTTTGTTGCTGTGGAGAGGAGACGACATGAGAAAAGTAGAACATCATGTTGGATCTGAATAAGCAGCTCGATCTCAGCAATCTTTGTAATTTTAAGTAACTTTAGTGAAATATTTTTACGAAGCTGCCATGCTGAGTAAAATCAGTAAGAATTTATTTATAAAAAAAGATCTGTGAAAAAACATTTCCACCATTGATTTCATGATAATCAACAGGCTTTCTACTACTCTACTTCTGCTGATTTTTTGCTTATTTGTATGTTTTAGTTTAAAACGCCTGAAATTTAGTATTTCTCAGTATCAGAATATTAATGACTAAATAAGCAGCAATTAAAGTTTAAACAAACTAAAAAACACTCAAAACCTTAGTTAATCTTGGTCTGAAGGAGTGTGTGTGTAAATAGAGAAGTGAAATTTGGACAAATGGAGGACCACACGTATTATTTAGCACAAGAGCCGACAGAGTGTGTCAGTCAGCTTCTCCTCCCATCTGAACCTGCAGTTCACCGAGTTGCCACTTGAGGCTGGCTGCAGAAGAGAGTCACTTTCCATTGACCCCCATGTTAAAATGCCCAACTTTACAGCAGAAGAAAACATGTTTACAGCCTGGTTCAGAAAATGGTTTTAGTGTATATCGCTAATTTTGCCATTCATGACAACTGTGAGGGGGGTGAATGTTTTTTATACATGTTTTTTATCACCTGTTTAAATCATATTAAGCCTTAATCAAAGCAGCCACGCCCCTAATAATGCAGAACTTTGACAGAAGCCAAAATGTAACGTCATTAGATTAACCTTAGTGTTAGACATTAGGGTGATAATGCTGCAGAGTTCTGCCTGAAACTGTCACACCACGATGCACCAATCCTGGTAGAGCTTTCTGTGATGAGTGATCAGCTGTTTACAGTGAGGAGTTGGTTTTGATTTAAAACACTCACCTCTAGATGTCACTGAAACTTACATACTGAACCTCAAAACATTTTAGTTGTTATGCAGATGATACTCAATTATCTATCGATCAAGCCAGATGAAACCAATCAGTTCTTTGAAGGCTTAAGGACCTGCAATTTTCAAAGCCAAAACTAGCTTTATGTGATTTACAGATAAACCTTGATAACCAAGCAAGCTAGCTCCACCGTCTCATCTGAATATGATCTCTTTTGGATTAAAAAAAAACAAGATGGAGACTGCCAAATGCCAAACTTGAGGCTTCAAAACGGTAGTGAACAAGCCAACGGGCGACGTCACAATGGCTACGTTCACTTCTTTATACAGTCTATGTAGGCTGGATTACTGCAGTTCCTTATTATCAGGCCTGCCCGAATGTTGCAGCACATGAACTTACACGAATCCTTCTGTACACCGACAAAGCCAAGTCATATTTTAGGATTAGCAAGTGATTGTAATCCAATACACTTTTTGTTAAAATTCAGCGACTATTTCCTCACTAGCTCGCCGCTTTGTATGTACCGCCTTTTCCTTGCCACTGTGGCCAAGTGCTCGCTCATGGTGGGAATTGTTGTTTTTCTGTTATAAAGGTTATGGTCTGGAACTGCTGGATACTGCTTTATTATGATAAGTGGAATGAGATAAATTCTGTTATGAATTAGAGCTATATAAATAAAATTTTATCTACTTGAATCTTTACAGATGATACCTCCAAATCATGGACACACAAACCAGAACAATTTCCTTCACAGTGTTGGAAAGACTTTGCCGTAAATGGGGCATATTCACATGAAAACAAAGGAGTGACATGTATTTTTTTGTGACTTTAATTTCATGAAATTTCCATGTTTTGTTCTGGTAAATTTACCACTTTTATGTAGGATATTTCTTCTCGGATCATTACCCCCCACATTGCTCTGTATTTTTTAGACATGTAAAATAGCCAATCTAAATATGTAAAACTATTTAGGATAATTAAATTATCCCATGCAGATGGGCTACATCTCATAAAAAACAAACTTCAACAATTTACAAATAATGTTTTTCAATGTAATATTACAAAGAATCTGGGGATTTCATTGTCAAAAGTACATCATATAATTAAATATTCAGAGAATCAGAAGAAAACCAGTATTGGAGTGCGTCTCTTAAGAGGTCAGGTAGTGATGTTTTCTCACTGCACAGCCTGCCTGGCTTCGGTTTCACATGGCCTGAAAAACACTTCCAAAAACTATTGTCTGTGAACACAAATCATCAGTGCATCCACAAATGCAAGTTGAAACTCTCTCATGCAAAGCCGTTTATAAACCTCCAGAAACACAGCCATCTTCTGTGGGTCCCAAGCTCATTTAAGATGAGAGTCAAAATTTTTGAATCTGTTTGGAAATCATGGACACTGCTTCCTCTTAGCTAAAGAGGAGAGGGACCATCCGGCTTTCAGCATCCATAATGATATGGGGCTGCATTACTTCACATGGCATGCTCTCCACATTTGTGAAGGCACCATTAATGCTGAACAATATATGCAGGTTTGGAGCAACATAAGCTGCCTAAAAGTCCCAACTTTTCACCCATTGAAAACGTTTGGCAATCTGTTGAATCAGAATCAGCAGGAGCTTTATTTCCACATAATGTTTTACAATAGAATAGAAAAAAAAATAATACAACTATTTGCAGAGAAAGAACAATGTGGCAGATATTTACATGTGCATTACTCCAGTTTGTGTTGTGCAGACGTGTTGCAACAGGAGAGGATGGTGTGTACATAAATATATAAAAATATACAACAACAAAGATTAACAATTAACAACAAATGTGTGCAGTGTGCCAGGTTTGTGCATGATTTGAAATGAAGTGATATTTCCATGTGCAGAGACGATTGTATTATTTGAAAGGTGGGTCAGTGGGGGGGCCTGGGCCTCATTGATGAGGCTGCAGACGGGTAGTAGCTGTTTTTGGGGCGAGAGGTTTTGGTCATGATGGAGCGCAGCCTCCTGCCAGAGGTGAGAGTCTGAAACAGTTTGTGTCAGGGTGGGGTGGGAAGGGTCAGCTGCAATCTTTCCTGCTCACCTGCTCAAGTCCTGGAGGCATACAGGTCCTGAAGTGATGAAGTGAAGATTGCAGCCAATCACCGTCTCTGCAGAGTGAATGATACGCTGCAGCCTGCCTTTATCCCTAGCGGTGGCAGCAGCGTACCAGATGGTTGAGCAGCAGAAAACGTACATGAAGCAAGAATGGGAAAAGCTTCCAGCTGTAAATCAAACGGAAAAGTCTGATGTGTCACCAGGGGTTTAGACATTAATGGCTGTGTGATGTGTTATTTTGAGGGGACAGCAAATTTACACTGTTATACAAGCTGTACACTCACTAGTTTACACTGTAGCAAAGTGACATTTCTTCAGTGTTGTTACATGAAAGATATAATTAAGTATTTACAAAAATGTGAGTGGTGTCATCATTTTGTAAGATACTGTATATGCTAGCTGGGTATTGATGCGTCTATGTTTGCTCTATAGTGGTGATAATATAATAACAACCTACAAAAAGAAAGAGCAGAGTCATTTTACCCTTTTGTATTCAGTGACATCAGGGGCCTGGATTCAAACAAAGGTGTCAAAGTGGAAGACATCAATCTGGCTTTGAAGGGACATGTGAAGGACAGTTACAGGGTACAGTTGCTAATAACTTTGCAGACTTTTCCCACAAATTGGCTCATATTTTGAATCATATGCTTTTCAATATTTGCACACTGTCCAACTTTTTTCCTCCTTATACTGATTCTGTTACCCAAACTTGGGTTCCAGGCCAATTCGGAGTCCAGATCTCTTCTGTCTTTCATTCTGTGAAATGATTTTGTTCTTATTCTGTTCCCTTCTCGAAGTTTCAAGGCTGAGAAAGGCTCCTCTGTAGACAAAACATTTGTGCCACTGTCTTAAAAAGTTTATGCAGTTCTGTCCTCATGGTCAGATGCTCAAAAATGCCCTATATGGTACACGTCTGAGCTAGCTGAACTCATGCTGAACACTTCTTTTCTCATTTGCCCAAAACGACAGTTTGTTGTAGCCTAATTATTTTATTTGTTCAATTCTCCACTGGGAAATATTCAATTTCCATGACACTGTCTTCATTGTAAAATGCATGGATTGTTTGGCCAACACTTGATCCACTTAATAAAGTCAGTTTAACTCCAACAGATCGGAATCGGAGCAGTGAGCACAAAAAGCCTTTAAAATACTGAGATGTGAACTGAGGTGTTGTGATCTTTTAAATGTAGATGGAGCAGTTCAGTGCAGACGTGGGTATTCCCATGAACTGCATCTTCCCTGTGAAGAACTACCTTGAAGAAATCGACCTCAACATTGACGTTGACTCGCTGCTCCTCAGCGCACTGAGAAACATCAACTTTGGAGAAGACGGCATCAACTTTAAAAAGAGTCAGTCTGAATGTTGAGACGTACAGGATGCTCCTCAATGTACTCAGATAATAGTGGTCAGCATAACTATATAACTATAATGAAGTATGTGCTTCATGTAAAGTGCTGTGAGTGAATAATGCAGCCAGAAGTTCCTTTTTACTGGTGGTGTTCAGCTTCATGTTGAAATGGCATTGTTACTTAAGCTCTTTTTTTTTGTTTGTTGAGTTATTTTTTATGTCTTTAATTGTGTCGCGATGTGCTTTTGGATTTTAGTCTCATGCTTCTTTGTGTTTTCTTTTTTTTCTAACAATGTGGGGCCATGTTGAAAACAAATGTTTTCATTTTTCACTGTTTTCGTTTACATAGCCTTACTGTGTCTACAATCTATAAAATCAATCAAAATTAATAATAATATTTCTATGTTTTAGTTTAAAGCCCCTGAAAACGTGGCTTCAAATGTTTTTAGTATTTCTTCCCAACATTAAATATTTTATGTCTAAATTAGCAGCAATTAAGGTTTTTAAGAAACCAAACATCTTTGGTTATTATTTCTGAAGAATTTAACACTCAAAACATGAATTAAACTGGTTCTATAGGAGTGTGTGTGTGTGTGTGTTTGATCAGACATATGACATGAAATATGTAACATCATCTATTTGTAAATGAGTCCTGCCCACTCAAAGAGAACAAAAACAACAGAAGTAGTGAAATAACTAAAATTGTTAAAAACCTTTGCAGAATGGAGTGCGTTCATGTAAGATTTCATCACACATGAGTAGTCAAGTTCGAAGTCACATGATAATATTGAAATTGTTCACTTTTTTGAGCTAACTTAAGCTCTGAGAAAAAAATAAAAGGGGTTCATTATACTGCATTAACATTACTTCACAATCAATGTCTTTTAAGAAACTTTGGGCAGCTGAGGAATGACATGTCCTCATCCCTGTCGCAGTGCAGTGTGTGCAAGAAGTGTACTTCTTCCTCTGTGATCAATACCAGACAAAGACTTTATGTTAAAGGACTTTCTGTCACTGTGAGCTTTAAATAATGATGGCATCAACAGGAAAGCTGCACAATGTAAAGCTTCATACATTTTGTTTTATTGCAGCATAAAGGAAAGAAATCACACGTTCATCAAGACACTTTTATTGTTCCTGTTTGTTTGTGTTGTAAATGCTAAATTTGTCTGAAAGATGCCCTATTTACACCTTGGAGGCCTATTTTTATCTTCTGTTTAAGGTGGAATGTGAAGGAATAAGTGTCTTTATAAGTTACTGGTTTTGATTTTAACAGAACAAAGTGCACTGTGCACTGCTCTCCTAAATTTAATTAACTTTTTAGTGGCTTTCTTTATCATGCATAAATGTGTGAGGCCTTTAATTCAGAGATTAAAAGGAGCCAGAGTTTAAATTAAGGGATATATATAATTTATTTAGAATAATAACACATCTTTACAGACTTAAAAACCTTTAAAAGGTGAAAACCTGCATCTGGGGCAGGTTTTTTTCACTTATGAGAGATGAGTCAATTTATATTAACTCTCATTTTGAATAATTTAATCTCTGAAGCTCAAAAACCCTCCTCTACCACAGAAATGTACATACTATCTGCTCATCACATGGTCACAGCGCCTCTCACAGGCTGAAAGACATCATCACAGCTTACGGACAGCAGCCTGATAAAAGATTACAAAGCTTTATAAAGTTTAACATTTTACTTAACATTTTTTCTCATTTTCTCAAGTCATAGTTTAATGGCTGACATCCCTTTTTCACCACTGCTGCAGTAAATGACTTCAGGTAAACATGGATACACAGACAACCTTAAAATTACACTGACTTTGAATAAGTACCTCATACAGCCCCATCCCAATATTAATAACAATATTAGTAATTCTGTGGTAACACTTTATTTTAAGGTGCTTGTAATAAGCAGTAATTAACACTTAATAAGCAGTAATTAAAAAATAATAAAACACTTATAAGATCTTATAAGATGCTTATAAGATACTTATAAACACAAATAAGTGTTAACTAAAGCACAATTAACAAATTTAGAATCACTTATAAGACACTTATAAGCTCTTATTAGAAACTTGTTGATGGTTTATATACCTTTCATTAACAGTAATAAGATGTTTATTAACATTAATTAGACTTTATAAGTGTTGGTTATTGAGAAAGTAACAGAGTTGTTATTTCCTTGTATGACCCTTGTAGTGAACTTATTGAAAAATCTCAAAGTTAAAAGGCAGCTTATAAAATACATCTTTATTAACATTGATAAGCCTTCATAAGTATTTTCTCAAAATATGAATGAACACATTTCTTATTAGCATCGGTATGAGCACTTACAAGAAACTTAACAAGTTAAGATGTAAACATTAATGACTGAGTAAATGATGTAATTAAATCTGTGATATTAACAATACATTTTTTAAGTTTATATCTTTACATGAATATATCTAGTTTTGAATAAATATGCATTCGTGAAATTTTTTCTTTACAAAATGTATTAAGTAATCACAGCCAATCTTCTTAGGTACACACACACACACACACACACCGCACACAGCACCAATCTGTGCGGGAGGAGCCTGGAGGAGCTCGTTGACTTCTACTTTCCTTCCTGTTCTGTTGGTCTGGAAACCTCTTGCATTTCAAACGAGGGACATGTGGATCAAATTTAAGGTAAGAAAACACTTCGCAAAGTGGTTAGCTACGTTACGACAGTCTTTACAGTCTTATAATTGCTCAAAAACGAGGCTTTATATATAATTTGGAGATAACGTTGTTACAGTAGATTTATTCTGGAAGCCGGAGTAATGTAACTAAGCTACTGTTACTTCTGTACCATGTGAAGCAGGTGGCTTTAGTTTTTTCATGTGTAATTGAAACTCTGCCAGTGCATATACAATAGTTCGTTCTAGTGTAAAGTTAGTTTGAAGCTAACGTTAGCATGCAGCTGTAAAAAAAGGCATGTAGTGTAAGCTAACGTTAGCATGCAGCTGTGAAAAAAGGCATGTAGTGTAAGCTAACGTTAGCATGCAGCTAAATAAGGCATGTAGTGTAAGCTAACGTTAGCATGCAGCTATACAATAAGACCTTCAGTTTACATCCACAACATGTGCTTGTTTTGCCACTGACTTGCTCAGATAATTATTCTTAGTGTCTGACAACAGTATGGAAAGGATCTCTGCAGACGTCGATCTTTTGTTTAAGAGTAAGATCCTTTTTGTTTTAACATGAAACATCACTGAAATCGCCAAACCCACCAGACTCTATTCAAATTTACTGTCATTTTATCAACATAAGACACACTTTATTTAAAGTCGACAGAAACAAGATAAAACCTTCACAAACAATCTTAGTGTTCTTTCCATTGTTCCAACAACCAAAACTCTGGTTTGGTTAAATTCACCCATTTACATGTAACAATTATGCTGGCTTTATACATGCTAAAAGTATTGATTATTAAATAGAGTCTGGTGTGTTTGGCGATGGTGATTTTGGAGTTGTTTCTGGTTAAACGAAAATCTTTCTACTCTTTACCAAAAATGTCTCTCTCTGTAAGGACCCTTTCTATGATGTTGTCAGACAGCTAAAATAGCAATCTGAACCTGTCATTGGCAAAAACAAGCACATTTAGTGGATGGTAAATAATACATATACACACATATATTATTAAAAACTAAGTACTGTATAAAAATAAATAAAATAAGAAATGTACAGAAGTATATAGGGTTGCTATATTAGGAATGCAAATTGCAATGTGATGTGCAATCTGTGCAATTGAGTGTGTGAATGTACAATTTACAATTATATTAACTAGCTTATGGGCCAGGCAAAAAGTTGTTTTCATTTCAGATGGGAGAGTTCTACTTGTTCACAAAGCAAGTTTTTTTGTTACTAAGAACAGCAAGACTTAATGTCTAAGGTGTATGCACCACATGTTGCTGCTGTACCTTGGTAATCTATTTTTGTTGATCCCATGGTGTTAGTTTTAGGGTTACTTTTTCTTGATATTCTGTTTCTCTTTCCTTGTAACTCTAATTCTTTTCTCTCAGTATCTCATGATGTTTCTCTTTCTCTCTCAGTGTCTTTTCTTAGATCAAGAAAGAATTCTCGAGCATCACACTGAAGCCACTAAAGTCCACATTCCCAGGTAAGTTGGACAAACAGGTAGACTGGAAGGGAGGAGCTGTTGGGAAGGAATTTGATGAGATCCTTGACATCATAAATGAGGTGTTTACTTTTAACATTGTTAGTTTAATGTTCTAGCATCTGATATCTGTACTGTAAGATAATCTCTATTCCATATATTTGTAGGACAGCAGTACGAAGTCCTGAAGAGAAGCTGTGATCAGAGGCCTCATTCTCTACCTTGATGATAAGATACAGAACTTAATTAAGGACTACCAGGTAAAGAAAAGTTTTTTTTCTGACCTCTGACCTTTTTATTAATGCACACTGCAGGAATTGCAAATTTATTTCTTAATTTATAGATACATGACTCTCTCCACATAAATATTGTTCAATTCACAGAAGATAATTATTGTTACTGGTATATTTCACAGGTTTGTGATGACAACAATGCTTCAGCCATCCAAGAGGCCCTCCCTTCATTTGCACTCAACATAGGAGGATTGAGGACTGAAAACACTTGTGATGAAAAAAATCTGTTGTCATACAAAATGTTGTTTAGAGTTAAAGAAAAGTTGAAGAAAATGTATTTGTAATTGCACTTTTATTTTATTTGTGTGTTTGAGTGGAACTTTAATATACTCTTCTTTTGGTTAGTTGAAAGTTATGAAATGAAAAAAAAATGTTAGAGTATGATTTTGTGCTTCATGACTATAACTATAACTTTTTAAATATTTTTCCACATCCTTGTGGTATTAGTTATTTTTATAAACATCTACTCATCTTAATAAGATACTGTTCCCACTTTATTTTAGGTACCTGCAAAGGTGCGTTGTTAATGGTTTATAAGTGCATAATTAAGGAGTTATTAATTTAAATAAGACACTGTTCCCACTTTATTTTAGGTACCTGCAAAGGTGCATTGTTAATGGTTAATAAGTGCATAATAAAGGAGTTATTAATTTAAATAAGACACTGTTCCCACTTTATTTTAAGTAGCTGCAAAGGTGCATTGTTAATGATTTATAAGTGCATAATAAAGGAGTTATTAATTTAAATAAGACACTGTTCCCACTTTATTTTAGGTACCTGCAAAGGAGCATTGTTAATGGTTAATAAGTGCATAATAAAGGAGTTATTAATTTAAATAAGACACTGTTCCCACTTTATTTTAGGTACCTGCAAAGGTGCATTGTTAATGGTTAATAAGTGCATAATAAAGGAGTTATTAATTTAAATAAGACACTGTTCCCACTTTATTTTAGGTACCTGCAGAGGTGCATTGTTAATGGTTAATAAGTGCATAATAAAGGATAAATTAGCCTTTGTAAGGCGGTAATATAAACCTCTTACAGTCTGATTACTCTCATTAAACATCCTATTAACATTGATAAGTGGTCTATAAGCTGTTAACAAGTTTCTAATAAGTGTTCACAAATATCTTACAAGCAATAATAAACGTGTTTTAGGACATTACTAACACTCATTAAGTCTAATTAATGTTAATAAACATTTTATTAATGTTCATAAGGTACATATAATGTGTTAACACCTTTCTAATAAGAAGCTATAATTGTCTTATAAGCAATAATAAATGTGTTAATTATGCTTTAATTAACACTTATATTGACTTATTTATGTTTATAAGCATCCTATAAAGTCTTATTAGTGTATTATTAACTGCTAATTACTGCCTATTACAAGCACCTTAAAATAAAGTGTTACCAATTCGGTTGATGAAAAACAGCACTGTGCTGCATTATTCGTTGATATATTTAAGTAATTTGACACAGTTGATCATGACTTACTGTTATTCTCAGTGTCTATGTTGAAAATCAAATTAAGTGCTCCGTACTTGTATAACGCCTTTCTCGTCTTCTCAACCACTCAAAGCGCTTTTACACTACATCTGCATTCACCATTCACTCACATTCATACACTGAGCCTATAAGTGCTCAAACAGAAACTAACATTCACATACATTCATACACAGGCGGAACAGCCGCCAGGGGCAATTCGGGGTTCAGTATCTTGCCCAAGGACACCCAGGAGGAGCCGGGGATTGAACCGCTAACCTTCAGATTAATGGCCAACCCACTCTATGTCCTGAGGTACAGTCACCCACCTATCACATATCTAAATCCCTTGAAATCTCCAGAGGTGTCCCCCAGGGCTCGATCTTGGCTCTCATTTTATTCACCATTTGTGTAAATGATATTGGAAAACATTTGTATCGAGCCAAGTTGCATCTCTATGGAGATGACATGGTTATATATACATGTGCTCCCACCCTGGCTCAGGCTTTCACAGAGCTTCAGGTTACATTCTCTGCACTGCAGTTCTTATTGCACAATCTCAAATTAGTCGTAAATACCCAAAAAAACAAGTTCATGACATTCACTCTCAGGAGAATCTTAGCCTTTGCACACTAAATGGAGCTGTCATTGAAAGGGTAACTTGCTACAAATATCTTGGTATTTGGCTGGACGATAAATTAGCTTTTAATATCCACATAAGCTTTTAAAGAGACTCAGGCCCACACTTGTTTTTTATTTTCAAAACAAGTGTTGTTTTCCCTATGAAGCGAGGAAGAAACTTGTCCAGGCCAGAGGCCTTTAAAGAAAGTTCAATCCATTGCACCAGTTTTTCATAGCAATGGCAGATCATGGAGCATCTGAATAGTTCCCAGAAGTTAGCATCAAATGCTTGCAGCGCAGTGGAGCTGCAATGCTATTTGGGATGCACATTTAAAAGTTAAGATGTGTAAGAAATGAGATTATATATTATTAGCACAACTGAATAAAGTTAACATGTGCATTAAAGCATGTTAGTGGATTACCCCCACTAAATTAGAAGTTTTAGAAACATTAACGGTTAACAAATTAACAAACAAATTATGATACTGGCAGCGGATAAAGTTAGCAGCACACAATATAAAAAGGGGCAGCCTATTCATTTATCTTAAAATATGTATTTTGGGGGGATGGTATTTAATTTTATTTAAATATATGAGTGGTACGTGTACGAATAATGTAGAATAATGTAATAGTGTCATTTATTTATTTTTTATAAAACAATCTTCATAGCAAACATTAATTATATTAGATCAGTAGACTGCGTGTTGGAGTAGCAGTGGTGCTGAACAGTACTGAGTGGACCATGGTGAGATAGAAAACAACACATGATTGTAAACGCCTATTAGACCATTTCTAAGAAGTCATACTTAAAATTTTGTATTATTTTCTTTCCCTTCTCTGAGTGTCTGCATCCATTCTTTCTTCCCTTCGTGTCTCTATATTCCTTTGTTCCTCAATCTCTGAAATGGATGCAAGTAGAAGACAAGGCACTGTTGATGTAATATTTATTCAAAACAATATTTTACCGCCTCAAAATAAGAAGTAATACTTTTTAAGAGTTAATACTTAGTACACCTGTCACTTTTAAAAGTATAGCTTTAATCGGCAGATACGACTTTAATATTTACAGGTTTGAGGACAATGCACAAAGACGGTGGTACAGCATCTGCTTTCAGCCTAGTCTTGACCTTTTTGGTCCTGACAAACTGGTGTGCCTCAACGCCTCACATTAATACATCATAGTGGCTGAAGGCACTATATTGGTGAACACTCACTTTCTATTGTAATTATGTAAGTCCACACTTACATAATTACTTTGATCATGATGTGATTTGAATTTGTACAAAGTTCCTGTGTGTGAGAAAGGTTTGAAAAAATAAAAACATTTAATAACAAACTATCACATAACTGATGCCAACATCAGCAGCAAAAGCTGTTGATGAAGTTCCAAAACTAAATGCATAACTTTTTCAATCAAACCTGTTTTTACAAGGTTAACAAAGGTTAAATTGAGGGCAACTGGACTTCTTCTGAAACATCATCTACAACCAAGTCTATTTGCTCCTGATTGAACTTTTCTTGGTTAACCATGGCCTGGAGGAATCTTTACAGATGTGTTGGTTTGTCTAACCCTCTCTCTCTCTTGTTCTACCTCTCTCAGCACAGGAATCACAGGGGTTCAGTGGAGCCTGAAGATGATCTGCAGTGATGTTTTTAATAAACCAAACATAAAGCCAGTGATGTGTTCTTTCTTTGTGGAAAAAGTACCTCACAGGTTGTTTTGTTATTAGCCTCTTTAGTGATTGTAAGGTTGCTCCTGTTGACCTGAGTCAACATTTTTTCCTCCTCTCCATGTCAGCTGGGAAAGCAAACATTCTTACTCCTTTTTCTGACCGACTGCAGCAGCATTTCCATAGAGCTCAATAAACTGTGCTGCAGACTATGATAAGCCAGTACGCAGGCAGAAACCACTTAACATGCTGCTTTATGAGTTTATTGGAGATTTATTACATTAATACATGACAATCATTGATAGTCACCTGTCTGTTCTATCTGAAGTCATAAAGATTAGTAGACTAGATTAGTCATTAAGATCAATAAACCTGGTACCATGGGATTACCAAAACTAATGTTAGAATGCTAAAGCTGATCTGAATTTTAAACGTGTTTTCAAGAGTAACACACTTTCCAATGTAAGGTTAGCCAAAAATGTCAACAAGGTAGGTGATTGTAGCTGGACATATTTTTGCTACCTCCATTTTAAAAAATAATGTCACACCATATCATAAACATCATCACACAATAGGCATTCTTATTTTTATAAAACCAATTAAACCCTTTAAAAGGTCTCCTTATCAATGTGTGATGTTAAGAGGATTTTGAGCTGAGGAACACAGAACCCTGGGAACATAACTATGCTCCAAACAGAATGAGAACAGTTTAACATCAGAGGGCGGATTTATAGAAAAACTTTGACCTGCTGGAAGGGAGAAAGTGAAAGGAGAAATGTGGGTTGAGGGAATAATCATAACGATTTCAGTTATACATTCACTGGTAATAAAGTAATATAGTAAGTTATATATCAATTCATCCTCCAGCACCTGTTATTGATTCTACTTTAGCGGACCATATTTCTCAATGTCCCCAGAATGTTCTACATTCTCTACGAGTCAAAGATTGTAAATTTAAATTAATAGGACTACTAAACCACTAAAAAAGTCACTGTATTACCTGCATCAAATGGCGGTCAGCGTGTCCCCAGTTTGGAGAAGCAGAGACTTGTGCTGGCGCAGAAACTAAGTAATGTCCTGCTGTGGACAGGGGCAGCAGCTAATGTGTTTTATTCACCTAATATCAGATTATGTGCTTAATATTTTCAGACAGCCGTGTTTGTGTGGTTTCCTCCAGGTGCTCTGGGGTCCCACACCATCAGAAGTATGTATATTAATAAAATTCCTGTCTATGCCATTGACCAAAGTACTAGTTAGAATGAGTTAGTCCTCAGGCACTGCACGGTGGCTGCCCACTGCTCCCAATACTTAGAATGGGTTAATAGCAGAGAATAAATTTCTTTAGACATTGTACTGCCTATGATTTGATTTGTGTATGAATCAAACGTGTTTTTGTAGCAGGTGAAAGTGAAATTAATTAATTGGACTTAATTCTGCTTCTAAAGATCTGGACAAAGGTCTGGACAAAGTGGGACTAGTGTTGACCAGACAATGGAATTCAGAGACTGTTGTGTGCCCACATCATTACAGAGACCTGCCCCGTTAACATCCCGGATCAAGCACACGGCAGGTGGTCCATGTTCCCAGCTGTCTGCGCAAGACTCCAGTAAGATGAGGAGGTGGATTCTGTGTTTTACATCGATGATGCTTGGTACACAAACGCAGCTAAGATGGACTTTTTCCAAATGTCGGACTGTTAAAGACCCTGCCAACCTTAAGGGCTACCAATTACTCCTATCCTCCTTCTCGACAAGCATCAGTGCTGCCAAAACTGCGTTCTATAATAACAGAATTAGCAGTGCCACTGACTCAAGGAAATTATTTTCCACTTTTAAAGTGCTACTAAATCCTCCTCCCCCTCCACCACCCACAAACTTGTCTGCTGATATCTTTGCTGCCTTCTTCACAGGCAAAGTGGAGTCTGAAACATTCAAACTCAACCATTGTAGCAGTCCTACTACATCTTTTCCTCTGCCCTCCCAGGTCAGTGGTTCTTCACTCTCCTCGTTTACTCCTTTCACAGAGAGCGAAGTATCAGGACTCTTGACCCGTAGCCGTCCAACTACATGCCCACTGGACCCAATTCCCACAAATCTCCTCCAAGCAATATCTTCTACTGTGGTCCCGGCAATCACTCGTGTGATAAACTCTTCTCTGGCTTCAGGAACCTTCCCGTCCACTTTCAAAAGGGCTCGGGTTATACCCTTGCTCAAAAAGTCCTCGCTTGACCCTACTCAAGTTGAGAACTATCGACCAGTGTCTCTTCTACCATTTTTATCCAAAACTCTTGAACGGGCAGTATTCAAACAGGTCTCAGAATTCCTCTCACGGAATGACCTTCTAGATCCATATCAGTCTGGTTTTAAGAGTGCCCACTCTACTGAAACGGCTCTTATGTCTGTAACAGAAGCCCTAAGGTCAGCTAAAGCTGCAGCCCAATCCTCGGTTCTTATCCTGCTTGACCTATCAGCTGCCTTTGATACAGTCAACCACAGGATCCTGCTATCCGCGCTCTCAGCAATGGGTATCTCGAGTAAAGCACTCCTGTGGTTCGAATCCTACCTTTCTGGGCGCTCCTACAATGTCTTGTGGCAAGGACAATTATCCTCCTCCCACTGCCTCTCCACAGGCGTGCCCCAAGGCTCAGTGCTAGGGCCCCTTTTCTTCTCAATTTACACCACCTCACTGGGGCCGATCATTCGCTCACACGGCTTCTCTTACCACTGCTACGCAGACGATACGCAACTCTACCTATCCTTCCCGCCAGGCGATCCCACTGTCTCGGCACGGATTACAGACTGTCTCTCGGACATATCTACATGGATGAAGGCCTGCCACCTTCAACTATACCTCTCCAAGACTGAACTCTACTCCAGCCAAGCAATCTATTCACCATAACATCAAACTACAAATTGACTCCTCAACCATCACTCCAACCAAGGTGGTGAGAAACTTGGGTGTCATGATTGATGACCAGCTGTCCTTTTCAGACCATGTCGCTGCTGTCTCTAAGTCATGCTGCTTTGCTCTATACAACATAAGGAACATCAGGCCCTACCTCACTCAGTATGCCACCCAGCTTCTGATGCAGGCCATGGTTATCTCTCACCTCGACTATTGCAATGCCCTCCTAGCAGGTCTTCCAGCTTGTGCGGTGAAACCCTTACAAATGGTTCAGAACGCAGCAGCGCGTCTGGTTTTTGATCAGCCCAAAAGGACTCATGTCACTCCATTGCTCAGGGACCTCCACTGGCTCCCTGTGGCCTCCAGAATCAAATGAGTAAATGTAAATGTTTATTGTGAAGATGAAGGTGAACTTGCTGCTGTTTGCGCTAGACAACCCCCGCTAATTACATGTTGTGCAGCAGTAGGTGAAGTGTGGACCACTCTGGGAAAATGGCATGTAAATCAAATTATTTTTGTCAGAAATGGCTTACTTTTTGTTACCAGTGGGTGGCATTATGACGTTGAGTTGTGAATATAATGTGTTCAGGGCAGGACTGTTATCAACTATGTAAAGTTTGGTACAGATCTGAGCATGTACAATGAAGTTATAATAACTTCCTGTTTAATGAGAAATCGTCGATTTTGACGCCACACCACAGACGCAGCCATGGACGAAAAGTCACAGATAGCACAACTTTTCATCAACGACGCCTTTAGAATGCACAGTAAAAAATTTAAGTCGATCGGTTTAATTCCCTAGGAGGAGTTTGTTAAAGTACAAACCTTGTAAAAGGCCATAAATGGGCTGAAATTACACATTCAAATTAAAATGGCTGACGTCCTGTCTGATTTCAGGTATGGCTCCAAGAGGCTTTTTTGTGCGTCCTGAGATGATACATGTACCACAAAAGTTTGGTCCATCTTGGTGATTCAGTGCATGGGGGCTGCATCTTCAATGTGGTGCTGTGATGTTGAGTGAATTTTGACCTGTAGATGTTGAGGGCGTGACCCTTATAAAATGTGTGAAATCTGGCGGAGATATGAGCATGTACAGTGAAGTGACAACAACTTCCTGTGTCATGGCGAAGAATAGAACTTTGACGCCACACCAAGGACACGCCGTTATCGGAGAACTCACAAGATTCACAACATAGCAACATCAATGTCTTAAGACTCTTCTGAGACCGTTTTGAAGCAGCTGTGGCAAATATGTTAGGAGTAGTATAACAGTGTGAAACTTGACACTTCCTGTTGCCAGCAGGAGGCGCTGTGACTTTGAGTGAATATTGGCAAGTACATGTGTTCAAGGCGGGACTCTTATAATGTATTCCAAATTTGGTGCAGATGTGAGCATGTCTTACAATAACTTCTAAAGTCTAGACTGCACAGCACAAATCTGAAGTCAGTTGGACTAATTCTCTAGGAG
The DNA here is from genome assembly GCA_024633595.2 of Lepomis macrochirus. NCBI lineage: Eukaryota > Metazoa > Chordata > Actinopteri > Centrarchiformes > Centrarchidae > Lepomis > Lepomis macrochirus. The sequence continues at coordinate 4,369,258 of JALXJV020000017.1, read as the reverse complement.
GAGTTTGTTAAAGTACAAAGTGTGTAAATCGCCAAAAATGACCATTAAATCCAAAATGACCGACTTCCTGTTTGGTTTAGGCAATGGCTCCAGGAGGCTTTTTGGTACGTCTAGACATGATACACGAACACAGAAATTTTCTACACGTTGGTGTAACTTTCCGGGGCTGCTCTGTACCTGAATTTTGAGCAAAGTTTGGTGGGTTTCTGAGTATGTTTAGGCCCCCAAAATTGAGGTTCTTTTGCAGAAGAAAAAAAAGATCCCTTCAGTTTCAGTATGGACCTCTTACGGTTCGAGCGCTGGCCTTGCATGTTTCAGCGTCCTTGCATGTTTCATGCTTGGTCCCTAAAAATGCACTGTGGAATGTGTATATACAGTATCTCACAAATGTAAGTACACCCCTCTCATTGTTGTAAATATTTGATTATATCTTTTCATGTGACGACACTGAAGAAATGACACTTTGCTTCAGTGTAAAGTAGCGAGTGTACAGCTTGTATAACAGTGTAAACACGTCACACAGCCATTAATGTCTAAACCGGTGGCAACAAAAGTGAGTACACCCCTAAGTGAAAATGTCTAAATTGGGCCCAAAGTGTCAATATTTTGTGGGGCCAACACATTTTCCAGCACTGCCTTAACTCTCTTGGGCATGAAGTTCACCAGAACTTCCCAGGTGGCCACTGAAGTCCTCTTCCACTCCTCCATGACGACATAATGGAGCTGGTGGGTGTTAGAGACCTTGTGCTCCTTCACCTTCCGTTTGAGGACGCCCCACAGATGCTCAATAGAGTTTAGGTCTGGAGACATGCTCAGCCAATCCATCACCTTTACCCTCAGCTTCTTTAGTAAGGCAGCGGTCGTCTTGGAGGTGTGTTTGGGGTCGTTATCATGTTGTTACACTGCCCTGCGGCCCAGTCTCTGAAGGGAGGGGATCATGCTCTGCTTCAGTATGTCACAGTACATGTTGGCATTCATGGTTCCCTCAATGAACTGTAGCTCCCCAGTGCCAGCAGCACTCACGCAGCCCCAGACCAGGACACTCCCACCACCATGCTGAACTGTAGGCAAAACACACTTGTCTTGGTCCTCACCTGCTTGCTGCCACACACCCTTGATACCATCTGAACCAAATAAGTTTATCTTGGTCTCATCAGACCACAGGACATGGTTCCAGTAATCCATGTCCTCAGTCTGTTTGTCTTCAGTAAACTGTTTGCGGGCTTTCGTGTGCATCATCTCAGACGTTTATTTCCCAAAGACAGGCTCTGGTTATGACGCTGAGCATGTGCACTCAACTTCTTTGGTCGACCATGGCGAGGCCTGTTCTGAGAGGAACCTGTCCTGTTGAACAGCTGTATGGCCAACATGCTGCAGCTCAGTTTCAGGGTCTTGGCGGTCTTCTTATAGCCTCGGCCATCTTTATGTAGAGCAACCGTTCTTTTTCCAGATCCTCAGAGAGTTCTTTGTCATGAGGTCCCATGTTGAACTTCCTGTGACCAGTATGAGGTTACAGGAAGTGAGTGTGAGAGCGATATCACCAAATTTAACACACCTGCTCCCCATTCACACCTGAGACCTTGTAACTCTAATGAGTCACATGACACCAGGGAGGGAAAATGCCTAATTGGGCCCAATTTGGACATTTTCACTTAGGGGTGTCCTCACCTTTGTGGTGCCAGCGGTTTAGACATTAATGGCTGTGTGATGTGTTATTCTGGGGGGACAGCAAATTTACACTGTTATACAAGCTGTACACTCACTACTTTACATTGGAGCAAACAGTCAATTCTTTCAAAAATATAAGGAAATATTTACAAAAAGGTGAGGGATGTACTCACTTTTGTGAGATACTGTATGTATATAAATAACTGTATATATTACTTAATTTATTATAAATGCTTATTTTAATATAGGCCTGAACATTATTTAAGTTGTGTGCGTAAGGAACTGCAGATTTCGTTTCGTTATGAAGCCTTGTGCTGTATAATGATTAATAAACAACCTTGTACCTTGTCCCTTAATATAGGCCTACACAATTATATGGCGTGTGTAGCATAAAGGATCTACAGATTTGGTTTCGTTATGCAGCCTTGTGCTGTATAATGACTAATAAACAACCTTGTACCTTGAAAGAGGGAGTTCACTACTGTTCACTGACTCCTTCTTAAAAGCTGCTACAAAACCTTTGGACTTTTATTTACACCAGCTCAACAGTTTTTTAAGTACAGCGGTATAAGCAAATGGTATATCACAATAACATAATATAATAAAGCACAAAGAGGCAGAATACTAGACATGATAAAAATGTGCATACAAATTTCTTTGTCTGCTTATTACCCTCTCATTTGAACTCTGGTTCACTGTACAAACCCATACTATGCTAATGTCTCAGTTTGCTTCATATAATACGTTTATTTTCAGACCATAAAGCTGAACGGCCATCAGGATTTTGAAAAAATACACATTCACAGGAAGTGAAAATGCATTAACTATATGCACTGTGCTTGTGGGAAATAATCTTGAGGAGACGGGAGTCAGTTTCATCTGAAAATGAAAAATGTATATTTGGACATTGGTCTCCAAAACCAGGGATGGCTTTTTTAAAAACTGTAATTTTACTCTTTACTCTTCATTACATCTACTCTGTTACCAACTGTGTCTTTTGCTGCATTACCCGAAATGAGCCGTCATCCGAGCTGTGAGCTTTAACCGTGCACCAGTGTCAGATATTAATGAGTATTGTTCTATTAATGTCACTCAAATCCAGTAAGTGCACACTGTTACATTGGTGGCCATGTTGGAAAGCGACTGCATCGTATTTAGTCTCTGCAGAACAAATGTAGGCTACAGACTGAAACAGCTAAATCAGATGATCACTGCATTGATTCTGATATATTAATATAATCCTGTTTCTTCTGATGGAAATGAGCCTGTTTCTGTCCTCTAATTTGTTTTATAGCAATGCCAGAATGTCAAGTGAAACTGATCTTGGCTTTTATTCAGCAGGCTACCTTCTGTTATTCATTCAGGTAAGACCTCTGTTCCTTATTGTGTAACATGTCTGTCTCTGTGACTGTGTGAAACTAATGAAACAGTTATTACAAAACAGGTGTAGGGTTGGCTATGAAGTTCGTCCTCTGATGTTTAAATGGTCAAATTAATTTTTGTGCTTCTTACAGAATGCATTAAGAACAGTATAATCCTTGTTAAAGCTGATAGTAAACAGGATAATGACCCCCCCCCCTTCCTATAGAATCAGGGTCTAGATTTAGTCAGTCTCTTGTTGAACTGTACAAGCCTCATGAAGACTCATCATGTGGATGGATACTTTATTATCTTTATCACAGCAGCATGTCGTCCCCTCGCTCCCCGGTCCAATCTCTTCATCGGTTTCACTATCCAATAATAGCATTAAGAGGTGTGGGAGGATACTTTATTACAGGTGACTTCTTCACTCTAAACACATTCTTCCTTTCACATTCTTCCAGTGCAACAACAGGTACGAGCTTCTCTTTCAATTTCTCAGGTTGTTACAGATTTTACAGACGACAATAAGGAAAATATAATCCAACCTGACAGTGAACAGGATGAGGTGAAGTTATCCTATCCTCTGTAGTTTATATAGTTTTTCTGATTATGTTTTATTATTTTTATTTTGTTTGGTTGAGTTTAGTTTCATTCAGTATGACAGATGTTACAGTTAATAAAAAGTTAATCAATAGTAAATTCACAGAGGGGGAAGAAATGTTTTTTTTTAAATCAAAATACTAATAGTTTTTTTGACTAATGTTTTTTTATTGGGTTATATTTATATCTGCACATCCAATCTTTGACACATTTTTAATATATATAATTTTGTTTTCCAATGTAATGTGTTGAATACTGTGTGAGTTTCAAGCTAAAAAAATACAATAAAATGTGTTTTTACCAATATCAATATTAATAATAAAATGTATAAAAAGTATCTAATACATGTAATACTGTAATGTAATATAATAAATGAAATAATAGTCAATTTACGGATTTCTTCAAATAAGAGCTCAGTTTTATGCATGTGTTTAATCTGCAGCCATGGGAGCCTCAAAATCCACATCTGCTACCCCTCCACCCTCTCCAAGTAAGCTTTTTTTTAATTATAGTAATCATTCATAAAAAGTTACATAACTTTTCTAAGATTTTTATCTGATTTGTTTTACTTGACAGTTCTCCATGATGAATGGAGGAAAGTAAACTGGGGGTGAGTGTGTCTGCATCCTTAAAGTGAACTTATTACCGATTCTCTAATGACCAAACTGTCAGTTTGATCCAGTTGTTGGGAAATAAAATGAAAAGGGCACCAAAAAGTGTTGGTGCAATTAATCAATGTGAGCAATTAGAATTAACTTATACAACATTACGAAGCAAACAGCTAGTTAGATCTGTGCTAATGATAGCTGGCTGCCCCCACCTTGCCTTGCAAACTTTATTGGGTTCATGCACCACAGAGCAGCTTCCATAGGAATGAATAGAGCCCCACCTACAACGCTGCACCCCAGTTCTCTGTAACTATATTTCAATGACGTTTCAATCATATTTTCTGTCAACTATAAATCAATAGCTTTTCAATGTCACTCTCAAATATGGTCGTGTTTCATCGGTATTGCAAAAAGTTATTCAAGGGCCCGAACACGAAATGTTTAATGTCCCTATTTTTATTCTGAAGGAATTATTTTTCTTTCTTTTTTCTGCAAAGTAACTTCAATTTTTGGAGCCTTAACATACTCGCTAGCGCCCCCTACAGAGCAGCCTCCGGACAAAGTTTCACCTACGTGTCCGAAATTTATGTGCTACATGTATCATGTCCAAACATGCAAAAAAGCCTCTTGGATCAATGCCCGACACAGGAAGTCGGCCATTTTGGATTTAATGGTCATTTTTGGATGATTTACACATGCCGTATTTTAACAAACTCCTCCTAGGGAATTAGTCCGACTTCAAATTTTCGCTGTGCAGTCTAAACCCATTGATGATTAAAAATTGTACAAAAGATTATTTACCAGTCGATCAGTTTGCACGTGGCGTGGCGTCCAAAATCGAGCCACGCCACAAAATAGGAAGTTATTGTAATTTCACATGCTCACATCAGCACCAAATTTGGAACACATTATAAGAGTCCTGTCCTGAACACATCCATATGCCAATATTCATATTCATATTCAATATTCAAGTCACAGCGCCACCTGCTGGTAACAGGAAATTACACATTTTACTCTGTAATGTACTTCTCCGAGCAGGTTAGCCACATCAAATTCAAAACTGTCCCACAAAATCCTTAACACATTGATGAGGGCATGTTGTAAAATTTGAGTGAGTCTGCAGTTAACGGCGTGGTGTGGCTTCGCCGTGACACAGTTGTTGACTTGACTGTACATGATCAAATTTGTACCAAATTTTACACATTTGATAAGAGTCCCAGCCTGAACACATGTACATGCCAATTTTTACACATATTCATAGCGCCACCTGCTGGCAACAGGAAGTGGCCTTTAACGAAGCAGTCCCCGGCGCAACAACGGCAGAGGAAAACACAGCTGGAAGGTTTTCATACCGCTTATCTGTCTTTACATTCTGAGGAAGGTTCGTTTAACCGCAGACTGGATATATTTTAAGCGCTGTGTGGATCGCTGGTGTGTGCGTCGCATTGAACATTACGTCGTGGCCGTTGTGTGTGGCGTCGCTATCTCTGGGTTCTATCTGCAATGGAAAACAGAGCAGGGCCGAGTAGAGTCGAGTCTATTGATTTGCGCTATGGAAGCATTTTCACCAAGGCAGCACAGATCGTCAGAACACCGGCAGCAGTTCAACATTTAGTCCTGATGGTCAGATGTGGAACAATGATGTTGTGGACTGGTAACAACTTAGACCATCTGCTAGGTTACGGTCACAGTCTGAAGGCTTTGATTTGGATCATACTACCTTGTTTCTTACAGCCCACCCTTCTCTGCTTCTGATTGGCTAGTAGTCCTTACCTGGGAACTGCACATGTGCAACTCCCAACAAAGATATGGTAAAAGTAAGATGCATCACTCTGTAGCTCAAGAGAGGAGTGTAAAACAGACAGGGTAAAAAAAGAGAAGCTGCAGCAATGTGCAGTATGAGAACAATATGGTGTTTTTTGAAAATTAAACCATGTAAACCTGTTCTGGTACGACCCCTAATTAAGATTTTGAACCTGAAAATTAGCATAATACCACCCCTTTAAGTTGAAAGGTGATCTAAGTACAATTTGACTGCTTTTGCTGCGTCTCTACGGGGGAGTCACAGTGTGAGCCGCTATGTTGGTCTTTTGTTTTGCCCTCCAGGTCACCGTGAATATCACTTGACTGAAAACTATGAATGGGAGCAGAGCTTGAAGAACATACACACCCCGTTAAAATAATGCAAGGCATTGTCTCATTCAATTTAAAATTATACACATTATCTCCATTCCATATCTCCATATCTCCATTATTCCAAAGAGAAACTGCACAGCATATACGCTGAGTTGTCACCTGTGTGAGATAAATGTCACATTTCAGTGGCAACCCTCCTTCATAGTTTGGTTCTCTTCCCCAAGACCCAGTCTTTCTGGATCGATATGTGTAGAATTATGTTGGATGTTATGAATACCCTGATCGAGTCAGAGCCTTTGCTTATTATTCTTGGCATATCTGAGACATTCAAAAGTTTAAACACAGAACACTAATGTTTTCTTTCCTTCTGCCTCATATCGGCCAAGAAATTCATTCTCAAGGTATGGAGAGATGCAGCTGTACCTGCTTCTAAGATGTGGCTAGAGGACCTGACTAACACCCTTCATTTGGAAAGGATAAGATGTGCTCTAGCAGATAAACTCCTACAATTCAATAGGACCTGGAAACCTTTCAGCACATAATACCTTCAACTATGAATCCAATGTAGTACTTTAAATTTTAGCATGCATCACACTGTAATTGGGATGATTCAGTATTGATTAGTGAAGGTGGCTGCAGGGGGGAGACGGTAGTACTGTGATGAATAAATAAGATGAATAAGGGAGGGCTAGCGGGGATATGAGGGAAATTATGAAGACATAAGATTTAGAGCTATAGGAGAAGATGGGACGTGGACTTAGCAATAGTTACTTCTTACTCCTTTATTTTGCTGATTCTTGTTGTTTCTTCTTACTGTTTGCCAAGCCAATGGGATGACTGCAATGCTACAGGCTGTGAAAATGAGTACAGAATGTATTGCTGTAAAATTTATGTAATACAACTGCTCAATAAAAAACAATGTTTGAAAAAAAAACGCACCAGTTGAGGAGTGCAGTGCAGTGCAGGGTTTGGTCGGGTTTACTGTTTCAACTGTGGCTAATGGCGCGTTCGACACTGGTCGGAACTGGGATTTTTCCCAGTTGAAACCTCCGAATTCCGACCTCAAAGCGTTCCAGGTGCATGGTGGTGCATGATGCCGAAAGTGAACAAAAATCATGGGTGACCGTGACAAAGTGTGCACACAGTTGCACCCTCAGCAGTGCTTTAGTTGTTAATTAAAGGGATGGCAGTTTAACTGCAGCAACTGACATAAATAGCCCAGATGTTACTAGTTCTGTGTTCCCCTCTGGCTATATAGGTTGGTAGTCCTCAAATCAGTCAATGTTGTCCGTTCCACTTCCTGATGTTTTGGCATTTTTAACAATAACTTTTATGCAGAAAAGATGACTTTATAAGATTCTTTACTCTAGCCAGATACCGTATGTGTAAAACATATTTCTACATCAATATACATGCAGAACAGGTTTTACTATATGATCGTATGTATTATTTTAATTCAAATACATGCAAATACACGTTTTGTTGCCGTTTAATTGATGGTTTAGCATTTACAAAGTGAGCTTCCATGGACGCCGACATTGTTTTGTGATGTCATTCAGCTGCTACTCGTGAAGTCGGGGTACAAATTTTTTCTCTGAGTTCACAAGTAGGAAATCCGACTTCAAGTGGCGTTCAGGATAGTTTTTCTAGTTGGAAATTTCCCAGTTTCAAGTTGCCTGGAACGCAGCATTACCCCCTTGGTTAAGTTTCGTTTCTATCGTCAGATTGAAGTGGATAAGAAGAGTCTGATTTGGCGGCGGCGGTCTTTATCGGCCTCTGCTGGCGACCCTCAGAAGCTACACAGACATCCAGGACTGGATTTGTCTCATCAAGACGAACAAAATAAGACCACTGTAGGATGTTCTGTTCTCAAGCTGTGGCCTGTAAACTTTTGGTCATATAGGCTATATTGACTGGTTGTATCATTTCAAGGTTTTGGAAGCTTTATGTTATTTGGAACATGACTGTATGGAGAGAAATAATGTTTTGAAGATAACTCCCAATAACAGTGAACATATAAACAGAAAATATGGCCAAAACATGGACATTCGCCTGCTATATTATTGAAAGATTGTTTAATAACTGCTGTATATCAGTTTCTTTTCATCAAATTTACAGTTAAAGTTGTATTCGAGGTGTATTGAAATATATTCAGTTGCATTATAATCTACCTTATGACGGTTTATATCATTAAAATATAGCTTTTTGTACCAGGCGAGGATGAAAATATAATTTTTTCTGTATTTCATTGCCATGTAGTCTGTAATGGTAAAATAAATATGTTAAGAGGGTACAAAGGCAGTAAAATCAACAATATAAACAGGCCACGCTAGTGTTGTTTGCTGCAATATATGAGAACCTATTGGCAGCGGTGGGGTCTTGTCAGAAGACACAGGGTTAGGGTTCAGTATTCAAAAAAACACAAACTAAGGTGCAGCTGATAACATTAATATATAGCAAGTATTGTTATCTATCATTTACAGGGACAATGCAGAAATGTGTCAGTAGACTAGATGCCCCAGCCAGTACTATCACAAACCTAGCATGTCTTAAGATGAGCTTAAGTCACATTAGTCAAATTATAGGTGTAAATACATTTCCATGGGAAATCACATCCCTGCATTAGCCCCAGTCAGTAACTCCACAGTCCTGTTACTTCTTCTTGCACATTAAAGCCAGCAATTCACTTATATTATTCATATGTTGCTATTATACCAGGTTTCAACAATTCAGTTTAGCATCTGTCTTCAACAGACAACATTGACAACACAATTTCTTCAGAAATCTAGATTACATTTGTTGTCTATTTGTGTTTGTGTTAAAGTATAATGCAAAATTTCCTTCCCTGAGCAGTTACAAAAAGCTGGATCTGCAGTACTTGAAGAACTACAAACCCCATGTTGAAGGCCAGCAGATCAGGATTCTTCTTTATGGACAGGTTGGAGCTGGAAAGTCCAGTTTCATCAACTCTGTTCAAAGTGTGTTACATGACAGAATGTACACACTGGCTTTGGCGGATAACACCTCTCATGACAGTTTCACCAAAAAGGTATGAAGAACTTTTCATTGTGTTGATAAAGAAAACATCAAAAACTCGCTATTATATAAAAAACTTTGCAATCATTTATTTAATAATTTAGCATTATATACTTTTTAACCAAGGAGTATAAATTGCCTTCCAGAGGTTTCTGCCAATACAGAAGAAGTAAATAAAGTAAATCTCAGGTTCCATGAGAACACCAGCTTAAAGTCAACTCTGGATAAGAACCCATAGCATCATGTTGTAAGACAATAACAGAAGAGCCCACCAATACAGCTTTTACTAAGGAAGGACAGTTTATAAAATCTGCAGCAGTGACACTACTACTGCAAATAACCTGCAATCGACAGGAAGCATTGATACTGCAGAAACTCTAGAGCTCCACTGACTTCCTGTTTATTAAACTAAACTGGGCTGGAACGTTACCAAAGCAAAAAAACAAACATACACACACTGCCCCAAAAGAAAAGAAAATCAGGACACATCAAATTGCATAAGAGCAGTTATTCTGCTACTCTTGAGGTTAACATATGGCCTGGTCTAGGCAACTAAACAAGGGGTCACACACTACACGAGCTGACAGCGACTCTGTCACCCGACGCCGGTCTCCAAACCACATTTTGTCAAGAAAACTCATGTTAAATGTGAAATGGGAAATGAAACAAAGCTACACACGAAACAGCTGTTTGTTATTGAAAAGATAGCAATAATAAAGACAAAGAATCTGGGTGAAAGAATGTCTTTCCTGCTCATCTCAGTCCTGGAGGTGTACAGGCCCTGAAGGGACGGAAGGCTGCAGTAAATCACCTTCTCTGCAGAGCGAATGATACGGTGCAGCCTGCCTTTGTCCTTGGCAGTGACCGTCCAGACCAAGAGGGTCTAAATCTGGTCTAAACGGACTCTTAGGTCTCACCCACTATTAAGTCCACCTGTTGATCGTGAACGGTCAAGAAACTTATTTGTATATCTGATAAACACTCAATGGCCAATTTATTAGCTACACTTGTTAAATTGCTTGTTAACACAAATAGCACAAATAGCTAATCAGCCAATCACATGCCAATCAATTCAGTGCATTTAGGATGTGGTCAAGACAACTTGCTGAAGTTCAAACCGAGCTTCAGAAAGGGGATTTAAGTGAACGTGGCATGGTTGATAGCCCCAGACGGGCTGGTATGAGTGTTTCAGAAACTGTTGATCTACTGGGATTTACACACACAACCATCTCTAGGGTTTACAGAGAAAAAGAGGAAAGAGCAAGGTGTACCTAATAAAGTGGCCAGTGTATATAATAACTTAAGATGCAACTGTTCACATGTTCTCTTCTCTTTTTGGTTGTGGTATATCAGTATGAACATGAAACTCACCAGAACTAAAAGGCAACAACTGATTTTTTTCCCCCTGAATCCTGAAAATTAGTAAGCCCAAGCAGTTCATGTCTCTTCTTTTGGAAGAGGTGGCATTATGTTTTTTGGCTTTTCCCTCTCCTTTATTGAGATATCTCTTTTTTGTGCATGTAATAGGTTTGCAAAGTGAAAAAGCCCAAAGTCCAGCCCAAAGGGAGTTCCCATCTCCCACAGAAAACTGTGTAGTCCAGACGCTTCCCTTTCATCCCTGTGACGTCACAGGGATGAAAGCTAAACGCGCCTCATATAACGCTCGCCGAACGGCTGCTCCGACACTCAGAAACAGCGAGCTGCAGCACACAGCTCTCCTCTCCCTTCCAAACACTAGCTACCCTCCAGGCAGTCAGTGGACATAAAGTTGTTACTGTGATGTAGAGACAGAGCTCGGTTAAAACTTTATGGATGAAAGATCCTTTTGTACAGATTAATAACTCACCGCTTCTGAAACTCTTGCTCCAGTCCATGTTGCCAAGCTGGTCGGCAACACGTGCAGCTGAACCCGAAGCTGTTTACCGACTTCTCGCTGACCCGCCCTACTCTGCTTCTGATTGGCTAGTAGTCCTTAACTAGGAACTGAGCGTAGCAACTCCCAACAAAGATCATTTAGAGACAAGATGTATCACTCCATAGCTAAAACAAAGCCTTCACCACAGAGTGAAAAGAGGAGCTGCAGCAATGTGCAGTCTGACAAAAAATGGTGTTTTTTGAAAATGAAACCATGTAAATCTGTTCTGGTACAACCTCAACCTCTCTCTGGTACAACTAACTTAAACAAAGTGATGAATCCAAAACTGTGAGAAAACAAATCTAATGCAGTTTACTGTGTGATAGCTGATTATTTATGTGTCTATGTTTGCTCTATTATTATCATAATATATTAACTGCCATTTTCTCCGTATGTGCTTTACAGTACACAACCTACAAGATCCAAAAAGAAAATACAGAGTCCTTTTACCCTTTTGTCTTCAATGACATCATGGGCCTGGATCCAATAAAAGGTGTCAAAGTGGAAGACATCAAACTGGCTTTGAAGGGACATGTGAAGGACGGTTACAGGGTACAGTTGCTACAATCTTTTTACCACAAATGAGCTGAAATGAATATTTTAAATGATATATATATTTATACATATTGCAGCTGTCAATTAACTGGATTTCAATTTGGTTTCCAGTTCAATCCTGAATCAGAGTTATGTGATGATGATGATCGCTTCTACAACACATCTCCAACTGCCAACGACAAAGTGCACGTTCTGGTTTGTGTTGTTGATGCCAACACAGTAGTTCAAATTAATGAAAATACTGTGCGGAAAATTCGGAGCGTCAGGAAGGAAGCCAGTGACCTGGGTAAGAGCACAAATCTGTTTAGTCTGCTCCTTATTGGGTTTTTAAGAAATCAGCTTGATTGGTACTCTGCTCTAAATGAAACAATCCCCTCCTGCAGCTGTTTGTAGTTTCCATAATCACAGCTGTCGTCAGTTTGAATTTTAATCAGTTGCACGACTCAGTAGCTTTTCTCCGTCTCCTGGCAGGAATTCCTCAAGTGGCCATCCTCACCAAAATTGATGAAGCCTGTCCAGAAATCAAACAAGATTTACAGAACGTCTACAGGAGCAAGTCCCTGAAGGAAAAGGTATTGTTTGTATAGTAACATTATGAATTTTCAGTTGAAAACAATGTCCAAATGTTCATGGTACTATTTGACTTTTTCTCTGATTACCATTGTATGATGTCAGAAGAGTGTTTATAGTTGTTTAACCACAGACAAAGGCAAGGCAAAAAGCCTGCCGTCATAGAGAGGTTTAACATGATATCCATCAAATGAGGATAATGGAACACACTTTCAGCCTTTCTTCTAGGGCAGCAGCTAATTATTTTCATTATTGATTAATCTGTTGATTATTTTCTGGATTAGTTGTTCGGTCCAGAAAATTCTGAAAAATGTCAATCAGTGTTTTCCCAAAGAAGTAAAGAAAACAGAAAATATTAATATTTGAGAAGCAGGAATCAGAATTGGGACATTTTTTTTATTTAAAAACGGACCTAAAGCAGTTAATGAATTATGAAAAGGGCTGGCGATAAATTTAATAGATCACAACCACTCAATTCATCCACTAATCATTGCAGCTCTACTTTCCTCATAGGCATTCAAGGTGTTTTACTCCTTTGTCCATACAAACATTGGCAGAGGTTCAGCCTACTAATTCCTTCATGAAGTAGGGATTGTTGGTCACGTCTGGTCAATACCTGGGCCCCGTGTCAGAAAGCAAGTTTAGTGAAAACTCTGGAATTGAAAACTCAGAGTTTTCCATCTCAGCTTAATCAACTCGTAGAGTTTTTTTTAACCTGCTTTCTGAAACAGGGCCCTGATCCGCTGATTAAAGTCATATCAGTCCAACCGATGTTATCGGTGCAGTGAACACAAAAGCCTGGGTTGTTCTGAGCTCTGAGTTTGTGAAAGGATATGTGTTTTTTTAAATGTAGATGGAGAGGTTCAGTGTAGACGTGGGCATTCCCATGAACTGCATCTTCCCTTTGAAGAACTACCACGAAGAAATCAACCTTAAAGATGACATTGACTCACTGATCCTGAGCACAATGACAAACATCATCAACTTTGGAGAAGACTGCATCAAAAGCAAAGACAGATAATGTGAACTCTGTCACATTTTGTGTTATTGTAGCATAAAGGAAAAAAAAAACTTTGAGTTGTTTACCTAGAGGATTTTATTGTTCCTGTTTGTGTTGTAAATGTGCTGTCTGAAAAACAACCAAAATCAAATAAATGTGATGCACTGTGTCATTAAAACAAATGGTCCAGTATTTCATCTGTCTTTAAAGGTTCAGTGTGTTTTTAGTTCCATCTAGTGGTGAGAGTTGTGAATTGCAACCAACGGCTCAGTCACCCCCCCCCACCCACCCACCCACCATTGCAATCAGGCAGGAGAAGCTACGATGGCTGACACACTCTGTCGGCTCTAGTGCTAAATAATACGCAAACCAGACGACTACTACTACTATGTACAAATTCAACATAGTGGTGAAATGCACTGTGTAGAGCAGTTTGTCCGTTTGGGCCACTGTGTTTAGTGGGATTCTTTATCATGAATAAATGTGAGGCCTTAAATTCAGATGCTCAGATTCGGTAGGTCAAATTCAGATAATAAAATTTGAGGTAGAAAATTCACTTTAAACATCCGGGATACCAGGATAAGCAATTGATTCTGTCTCAAATCGAACCAACATTCAGCCAATCAGGTAACACTCCATTGGTCAAGTGACACCAAAGGTTGGCATTACAGGAAGGTGGTCAGCTATGTCTACAAAACCCACCCGCCAACAAATACTAACAAAGAAGAAGACGATGTCAACAACCCCAAACGATGGCACTTCGGTAAGTTTATTAACTCTGGTAAAAAAATGGACCCAGTTATGAAATATGACCTATTTGCCTCCCAAAAGCAGAATGTGTTAAGACTCTACATGTACCTTCAGTGCTGGAGAACATGTGCACCACATCTAGGGTGAAGAAATTATATTTAGTTTTATGAAAAAACAGCCATCATCACAGCTTTGAGAATTACTTGCGGCACAAACTCAAAATCTTAATACAAAGTTTGCACTAAAATATCATTTGATAACTTTGGTTAAAACAATTCACATTTCATATGGTAAGTTAGTTAAAAATCATTTAGAAAGCATTAAGAAGATACTTGTGACTGTGGTCCTGAATCTGATGAGTGCAGAAATATTGAAATGTGTGTTTTTTTTGTATACATTGTAAAAAAGGTGATTCAAAACAAACGAGTGAAGGCGAGAGCTGCGTGTTTCCTCAAACATCTCCCATACTTTTCCCCTTTTTAATGGCACAACACAGACTTTGCACAACTCTTAAGAGAAACAAAGTGTTTTATTGTACAGAAGACTCTATAGTGTGGCTTCCAGGTAAACAGAGCGGTACACAGAGACGGGCTTGTCCAGGTGAGGGGGGAAGCAGAGTGAGCTTGATTAGTGGGATGAGGATCAGGTGTGTAACTGGAGCTGGGCAGCAGGAGCCAGAGAGTGTAGCTACACCCAGGCCAACACAGACAACACAGACACCAACGGAAAACACAGGGAAGGGGGGGGGCAAACGAACACAAGGTAGTGGAAGATACTTTAGTACCACAACAAGTACAGTCGTTTAGCTTCTCACACCTCCTTGCTAAACCTGTACACCTTAAATCCAGCCTTGTCCCCACTCCTAAATGCCTCCTCCTTTTCCAGCCTTTGTAGGTATTCTTGATGACATTTAAGAGTCTGCCATTTAGAAAACCACTTTAAAATGTTGATGACTCATTCTGCTCTTGCTGTATTAAGATTTCGCAATATAATGCTGCTGAAGGACAGTGTTTCTGGGACTGCGCCCCATTGAACACCATACCCCGGCTGCTCTGCCTCAACTCTGTGATTCAGAGTTTCCAGATGGACAGATACTGTAGCTTTACTTGTTGCTGAAGTTAGTTAACAGCAGAGAGTGATGGCGGGGTGCAGCGCCTGATAATTGTGAACCGGAATGGCACCGGGCGAGCGGGCCATTCGCTCAGCAGCCTTCCAGTGAACACAGCATGAAAAGGAACACAGCCTCAAAGACTAACAGGGAATCCAGTACTGAGCTGACTTAGACAGAGCTTCTTGATGGATATAGTTAGCTTTACTTTTTTCTAAACCGACGAGTCTCTCAGTCTGCGTTCTTGTGTGTATTTCCTGTTCTTTTGGACTTGTAAAAAGTCATCAGTCGCAGCCAAAGTACTAAATGTTCTAGTTCAAAACTCTGCATCTAGCCAATTACAGTCAAATACCCAGATGTGTTCTTACTCCATTTAAAAAAAAAACCTCTCGCTAACCAAGGTAACCAGTACGTTCTGGTAGTAATGGATTATTTCACATGCTATGTTAACCTTTTCCCACTGAAAGACCAGCGTGCTACTACCGTGGCAAAGTGCATTTTTGAGGACTACATTAGAAAGCATGGCTTGCCAGAGTCGATTCACACGGACCAAGGGTGCCCGTTTGAATCAGACCTCACCTGGAATCACCAAAACACGCACATCACCGTACCATGCCCCGTCAGATGGTATGGTGGAGAGACTAAACAGTACACTGAAAGATCAACTTGCTAAGTACATTGCACAAGGTGCTGGTGAATGGGATCAGTACCTGCCACAGTTTGAGCTTGCCTACAACTCGTGTTCATTCAAGCACTGGATTTTCCCCTTTCTTTCTTGTTCATGGAAGGGAACCAAACTTGCCACTCCTGTTAAATTGTAGCCCTGCAGTGACCTCCTCCACACCAGCACCTTATGACCGGGACCTTGCCACACGTCTGTCTCATGCTTTCAGGGAGACAGACGGGAGAAACAGCATCAAATGACTCAGTACAACAAAAAAAATGGTGTTTTATCCCCACCAACCAGGAGACCTTGATGGTCCAGCCCAACAGATGAACAAGTTTGCTCCCAGATGTGACACCATCTCTGACATCAGTGAGTGTGTAGCATCCAGCATTTGCTTATGATGGGCTTTAAATGTGTTCAAAACAACATTGATAGGCAGGACAGGTTTATAAAAATAAAAAAAAAACAAATTTGATAAAGTTTTATGAAATTTTCATCAAATTTCTCACATGAAAAATCTGCATCAAGCTGTTTTTGCTGTCATGCACATGTACTCTGGCTCTGAAGGTCACTGTGAAATCTCAACACATTCTGCTTTAAGGGCCAAAAAGTACATTTCTTATAACAGAATTAAAGATTCTCAATGAAATGAATTTAACTTTATCCGGCAGCGTCGTGTCAAACTCACCACGAGTAAACCGTGTGATGTTTCTGCAGCAAACTAAAGCTGCTTGCAAACTGCCCGGACAGCGCCCAGCTAACACCAACATGCTAACGTTGGCAGTAGTAATTTAGTAAGTAAAGTTAATAGAACTAGATGTTTCAATCCCTTTAGTAGGAAACTGTTGAGTAGTTAGTAGCAGCAGTTGGTTTCAGTCTTAAGAATGTTCAGAAAACCATATGTGTTTCCACACTGCCCAGACAGCAACTGACCAGACAGACTTTTGTTGCCTATTTTTCATAAAGTCAAGGCTGAAATCACTTTTTGGCAAGTGGAAAACTACTTGTTAGTGGTTGTATTGGCCCTTTAAAGGTATTTCAACAGGTTAAAAGGACTGGGTGAGCTATTATTAGCCACAACTCATAACGCTGATGAATGAAACCATTATGTGAACATTTCAGTCACAAGGTAGGAGGTGGAGTCAGTTTTTTTGTGCAAAACTGCATTGACCATTTAAATGTATTGCAATTGGTAATAAGGACCGATTAAGCTGTACTCTGTCTTTTTGGCAGGTGCAATAAACAAACTACATATTTCAACTGGTAAAAAGGTGGATTGGTTGGTCGCTTGCTCCAGCTTATGTTCCGATTGTGATTATGCAGGTTCACTAACAAGGTCCACGCCAAATATAGAGTGTGGAAAGTTGGTTTATTGGATATTGAGATTATTAAGGTCGGAGGGGGTGAGGGATGAAGGGGTCGAGGGGAGAGGGATGAAGGGGTCGAGGGGAGAGGGATGAAGGGGAGGTAGAGCAGTTGGAGTGGCTAGGAACCCAGGAGGTCGAGACTCAGGGTGGGGGCTTGTCTCGATGTGCTGCTTACTTATCGTCCCCCAAAATGGTTACTGGACTAGACGGGCGTGAGCTCTATGGACGTCACTGAGGTTGTTGCGAATGTAGCTGAAGTAGGCACCAGAAGACCAGCGGCCCAGCATTTTGATGGTGTGGTCTGGGAGCCCTTGGCCGGAGGCGGAGGAAGCAGCCCCAATGCGGAACGAGTGACCGGAGTATAGCTCTGGAGAAATCCTGGATTTGGATAGTATTTGACGTAGGTTGTAATGGAACCAGAAGCGTGTGGCGACTCCGCCTGATTCTGTGGTCTTGTGGAGAGGCGTGGTTGTGCAGTCTGCGGTTGACGTGGTTCTGGATGGATTCGAAGGGGCTTAGGTAGGAATTTAAGCGGAAGAGGAAAATGGGGTGAGAGAGGCCGAGCTGGTCTGTTATGCTGTGTTTCAAGTTGAATCGGAGGGTATCTGAGGAGTGGATGGAAATGTCACCCAGGCTTGCATGGCGGGTAGGATCGTAGATTTATGAGGTGGTTGTGAATTCCGAGCATCGTAAGAAACCGAAGAATGCGAGGAGGAACATGGCTTCGAGGGTCGAATCGATGTGGGGAGACAGGTATCCTGAACGGAGTGTATGGATGCAACGGGCAAGGAGGTCAGACGTCAGGGGTAATCGTTTCGGAGGAAGCTGAGGTTCCGTTTTCCGGAGGCCTTTGATTAGCATGTTGACGTGGGGGTGAGAGATGGATGGAGCGGGTGCTCCGGACAGGAGTTTGACAAAGAAGTTTATCCCGCTGAGGTATAATGCGGAGGGTGGATGTTCTGATTCGGAGGACCGAGTGGGCGTAGGTGATGAAGCTGGTTACCGATATGATGTCAATGGAAGGAAATGGCAAGCCGAACGAGGTATGGAAGGTTCGGAATGTACACCACCCCGAATAGTATGATGAGAGAGTCTTGGGAGCGAGACTGCTGAGGATTGATTGCTGTGATGCGGAGACCAGGTGGAGGAGCTGGGGGTTCACGGGAAGGTTGTGGCCGAAAACTGAGGGACTGGCGTTGGATGGGGGTCCGAGTCTGGTGCCAAGGATTTGAATTTCTGAAAAGAGAATCAGGAGAGGGAGTCAGCGATGGTGTTTTGGAAGCCTGGAATGTGGGCGGCGCGGATGATGAATTGGTGTCGGGCTGAGATTAAGGTCAGTCTTCGGATGAATTTCATGATGTCGAGTGATTGGGAGCGACCTTTGTTTATGATGTCTGCAGTGGTGTGGTTGTCTGTGTGGACCAGGATGACTTTTTTGGACCACTCGTGCCACCAAAGAATGGCAGCAATGACTATCGGGTACAGTTCGTAAAGGGCGGAGGAAGGGGAGAGTGAGGACATTTCTGGCGGCCAGTCAGAGGCGAACCATCTGCCTCCGTAGTAGCCACCGAACCCGGCGGAGGGTGCTGCATCTGTGTACAAGTCGATGTCTTCCGGTTGGGTTATGTAGTCGTCATAAAAGAACGAGATGCCGTTCCAGGAGGACAGGAAGTCACGCCACAGTCCCAGCTCCATTTTACACGAGTCGTCGAGTACCACTTGGTCATGGAGGGACGGAACCGTGGCGGATAGAGACAGTAAGTGGGAGAGGAAAGAGCGACCTTGGGGAATGATTCGAATGGCAAAGTTCAAGTGCCCGAGGAGAGAGAGAAGCTGTCGCTTGGTGCACCTGTGGGCGAGGAGGTAGTTTGATATGTACAGGGAGATGCGGTGGAGTTTTTCGGTGGGGAGGGAAGCTTGGAAGGAAAGCGAATCCAGAGTGATGCCTAGAAATTTGAGTATAGTGCTGGGTCATTCTGTTTTCTCCAGGGAGAGGGGGACGCCGAGCTGGGAAAAAAACAACTTGAGGGTGGAGAGACCGTGACCTGGGGGGGAGGATGGTGGTGTGATGGTGAGAAAGTCGTCCAACAGATGGATGACGTAAGGGAGTTTGTGGTTGTTGAGGAGAATCCAGCAGAGTGCTTCGGAGAGTGTGTCGAATATCTTGGGGCTGCTCTTGCACCCGAATGTGAGGCGGACCGCGAAGTAATATGAATTGTTCCAGGAGACGCCGAAAAAACTCCAGAAGTCGGGATGGATGGGCAAGACTTTGAAGGCGCTGGTAATGCCGGCTTTGGCCATCCATGCGCCGTGGCCGGCGAGACGGATGAGGTTGATGGCTTGTGAAATGGTTGCGTAATGCATGGAAAAGTCTGGACTGGGGATGAGACTGTTGATGCTTGGAGTGGTGGTGCCATGGGGGGAGGAAAGGTCGACGATGAGTCTCTTCTTACCGGGGTATTTCCTGGTTGCGATGCTGATGGGGCTGATGCGATGGATGGGGAAGGGGGGTTGCGAACTGAAACGAGTGTGAGAGGTGTTGGACGGGCTTATAAGCGTGTGCGGTTGATGGGTTAAAGAGGTACAGGTGGAGGAATTGGATGAGGCACAGGTGGTTGATTGGTATGGACGGAGGCGTGGTCCTGTTCCTGAACTTTAGTTATAAACTCCATAAGTGGAGGGGCTGTTCACAGACAGGTCCGTTGTCAATGAGAGCGAGAGGAGCGAGTAATGGATTGCTAATTGACATCAAAGAAAATCGTGACTTGAGAATTGCTGACGTTCTTAGGCTTAGTTGTCAAGGGAACAATCTCAGAATGCTGCGTTTTGTTGGAAAACGGCACACATTGGTCCCACTTTCTACGACTCGACCCAAATCGACCGGACATGTCAAACTCTAAAGACCCAATCCGACTGACACCGACTCACACTGATCCAACAGTCGGTGTTGGTTGGAGTCGGTCGGCATTTGTGTGCAAGCACCTTTACAGACAGTGAACTGGTTTAGACTGCAGGTAAATGTTTGGATCCTCAGGAGCTCCAGCAGAGGGCAGCATGCTGTTAAATTCTTCTGTCAGGATTTCATTTAAAGGTGTGAACACAGATTCCTGCCTATGAGGGAACAGAACCAGCTGATTTAAACCCCTTGATTAAAGTGCATTGGGCTGAAACATCTAAACTGATCCTTAAAGGATCATCACGTTTCAAAGTCCAACTAAAATCAAATTTACTCATGAGCCTTTGTTGTAAAAAATAAGGTCAGTGTGTTTTGTTAATTATTAAAAGGAAGAACTGTTCCTCCCCATCAGCTGACTGGAGGGGCATGTCCCTGCCTCACACCTGTCAACACTGTGATGGCTCCCACATGACCACCACTGTCCACATCAGCGCCTTCCATCTTGATTTCTCCCGTCATCTGTCCCAACTTCATCTGGCTTCATCATGGTTTCACTTCTTTGATGACTTTTGTGCCCAGCTCCTTGAAGAGCATCACAAAGAGGGAGATCCAAACTCTGTCAGCTCTTGTGCTAAATAATACGTGTGGTCTTCTTATTTGTTCAAATTTCACTTATTTTCTTAATTCTAATAAACCAGACTACTACTTCTTCTTTGTAAGTATTCAACATAGTGACCTTCATGTAAGAGGACATGCAGTGTTTGTAGATAGAAATGTCTCATTCTAAGGTAATAAAAACATAATGGTTCATATGTAAGCAACAAAACATAGTTATATTATATTGCATTTGTTAGATTTCATTAAAGCAGAACTTAAAGCAGAGCGAGGCAGTTTAGTTAAGAAGCATTTTTGTTCTATGTGTTTTACATCCCAACAGCGATCGATAAATGTAATGATCTGACACAAAAATAAAATAAATCATGTATCTGTGGCTGAGGGACTGTCCTTTCATTCAGAGTTTAAAGGAGGATCTCATCTGAAAACAAAACTCTTTAAACTCAACATGCGTTTTTAACATTCAAGAGAATGTAATTGATCCAGATCAGCTGAGAATAGTCTGGACTCATGTTTCAGATAATGATTACTGTGGTTTTATCTGTCAACAGATAAAAAGACGTCTGAAGTGAAATCTCCACTGGTGTTAGGAATGTGGTTTGTGTTCATGTTTTCCTGGTTTGTGGTTCTGTGTTTCTCTGTGTCGCCTTGTTTTTCATTTTGTTCATTAGCATGTTTCAGTTTACTTAGTATCTGTCTTGTCTGTTATCTTAGGTCTTAGTCCTGTGCCTTAGTTTACTCCAGGGCCCTGTGGTGTAGCCTGGCCAGAGTGGTTAGGAAGGTGGTAGGTAGGCAGACTCAAACATCATATGTTCCCAGAGGTGATTATTTTATTTACAGTGGCCTGCTGTACACAGATAATTCAACTATCAAACAAAAACTTAAGAAAATAACACATTAAACTTGGCACGTGTTCACAGCAGCACAGCCTCACCTCTTTTGCCCCTCCCTGTGGGAGCACAAATCCCGCTGTTTATATAGGGTTGACAATTCACACCCAAACGCTTCAGCCCATCCCATTCTGATGCAGGTTGGTCTACTCCATTAATACCTAGAAATCTCTTAACATTTGGAACTTAGTTACCAGTTCACTCCGCTCCCACTGACTAGAAAACAGGTCAGGGTTATTCACACATTTATTTATAATAACCAAAAACAACCAAAAGAAACATTCCTATAAAGAAAAAAAACCCTCTACTTGGTTTGGCCCGTTGATGTCATCCATGACCCCCTATTCCTATAAAACAGGAAATGGTTAGGCCGGCCACTCCCCAAACAATTGTCCTGCAGATGGAACTGAACAAAGGAACAAACAGTTGTAAATAATAGGGTTGAGCCGGATACTCGGCTGAAACGAGTATCCGGTACAGATAAAGCATTTTTGCAGAGTACGAGTATCATACATATGAGTCAATATCTGTACTCGGATTGAAAAAAAATCGTTATGGCCTAGCTGACTGTGCGCCCTCTCTCTCTCTCTCTCTCTCTCTCTCTCTCTCTCTCTGCCGGTCATCTGAGATTTTTTTTTAAACTGTCAGCTGCTCTAACCAGTTTTTTTTTTTTTACTTCATGCACTGAGTGTCTGACACTTTCTCGCTGTATTCAAAAAAATAAAGATAGTTGTGGTATAAATAAATTATTTAAAATAATATTACAAATTAAGCTACACACACAAACACCTCCCCTCTCTCTCTGTTTCTCTCTTACTCACACACACATACCTGTCCTGCACCACGAAGCAGTTCAACAAACCCAGGATATGTTGCCGTTATCTGGCTTCACTAACCCTAAGAACCGCGATCGGCACCACGAAGCTGGTTATCAACTCGGTAAATTAATCCAGGGTTTCAGCCGGGAGCCCGTTCACATAAAAGAGGCGGTGTTAGCAGCAGATGACCAAACAGACATGAACAGGTCCACTGTCAGCAGAGCGTCATGTTTTAGGATCAAGGATTAAACTGTAACACTACAGAAATACGACAGCAGCACGGCTGAAACTGACACATGCAGGGAGACAGAAAATCGCAGACAGTGTGAATGTCTACATGAACAGTAGGCTAGTTTATAATAATACGTTGATAAAAAAATATCAGCCTTATTCTTTCAGCTCGGCTGTGTGTCGGCGTTTCACATTAAAAGACTCGGCCGTTCTCCCTGACTTTAAAAAAAACTTCAAAAATCAGATTAATTTATTTAACACACTCAAAGTGTCCAAACATTTTTCTAAATTAACTTCATAAAGCAGTGAAACGGGAAAATCCCTTCATGCCATAAAATGAGCTCAAATAATGTTTGAAAGACTGAATCTGAACTCTCTGCAGTCGGCCTTAGAAAGCTTTACTAACCTAAATAAACAGACTACGTTCATATTAAAATGTAGTATTTCAATACCAAACTGTTCATCCTATTCAGCCTCACATAAGAAAAATAAAATCCATTTATTTAACGGCTGCGTCAGGCTGTGTGAAACGGACTGGGAGCAAATAAAAAATCTTAAAGACATTTAAAGGCAGTAAGTAGGCTGATCCTGCTGTACTGTAAAAACCTGTAGGCAACATTAGCCTGAGGCTTTTAATCAGTCTCTGTAGGATCGCCATAGTCAAGAGTTTCTCCACATCACCGCTGCAAACAGAAAGCAGCCTATTGGCTAAAACAGTCTGTGGGATTTCCTACAGATGGTGATGTCATTTTCCAGAGAGCTGATTGGTCAGTAGGCAGCGTTTTCACAGAGTTAATCTCTTTTCTGGAACATAACCTGCTTGGAGCAGGTTAGCCGTTCATAAAAAAGTTAAAAGTTAAAAAAGAAAGTTATGTTGAGTATGAAAACTATTGTTCATTACAATTTACTTCATAATTGCAACCGCATGTGTTGTATGCATTGTTGCAAATCTTGTTCTGTATATAGTTTGTTTGTTATCGTGATTAAAACCATTGATCTGAAGCTCAATGCTGATGCTGTCATGTAAATAGTTTTCTAATCAGCAATAAATATAACAATTTCTGATTAACCCATATAAATTGCATGCTTAAAACAACATACTGTTAAAACCCCGCCCATTTCAAGACAACCCGGCCCACTTCCGGGTCAAACTCCGCCCACTTCCGGGTTAGGCCCCGCCCAATCCGAGTACAGATACAGATACAGATAATGCTGTACTCGCTCATCCCTAGTAAGTATTAACACAGGAAAACAATTAAACCATGTTTAAACTTGCAACCTAATAAAATGGAGCTGAAATTAACGTATGACTGTGTGTTTACTCTAACTTATCATTTGCTTTGCTGTCAACTGTAAAATTATGCACAAACACAAACAACCCGGCATAGTAAGTGGTGCACTTTTACACAAGCTATGGTAAATTACCCCCAAAAATAAACACTTACATATGTATAAACTAGAAGGTAATGGCCTGCATGGGACAAGTGGTGAGCAAATCCACTTCGTCACAGGCCTTGTTTCAGAAAGCAGGTTCAACAAACTCTGAGTGTAAACCTGAACTCTGGATTGAAGAACTCTGAGCTGCCAAACTCAGAGTTTCCGATTTCAGAACAGGTGTTAGTTCAGTCAACTCTTAGTTTGTTGAACCTGCTGCAAGCGCTGCGCGGTGGATGAAAAAAGCCTCATCAATGGAGCTCTGATACTACAATTCACCACGGCAACGGGTAAATAAATGGAATTCTCCTCCAGCCTGTTATTCATTTTAAACAGCTACAGGCCTGTTTATTCAGCTGGAACCTCACAGGACTAAATGACTGTGGCAATAACTGAAGATGAAAATATTAATGGAACAGATAAGACATAGTTTAGGCTCTTTATGGGCCTGTGATTGTAAAGTGACAGTCTGACTCCGTAGGCCTATGGCTATTAATGTGTCTAGGTTCAAACTGACTGTAAAGTTTAGACCTCTATGTTACTTATTTCATTTTTTATGAAATGCTGTCAGAACACATTCAGGTTCAGGTTCCTTTATTTATAAAAGTAAATTACGTCCCAGAGAATAAGTTTAGGCCATTTCCGACCATATAAGCGATAACACCATACCGAACAGAACAAGACACTAAAATCACACTAAAACAATCTACTCCATCTTAATACTATTCATAAGATTAATCCCTACGGGAACAAAGTTGTTTTATATCATTTTTCTGTACACCGCAGTACTCTAATCCGTTGGTTGGACGGCAGATACTGGAACTCATAATACAGCGGATGAAGCGGGTCACTCAAAATTGAAGTACTCATGTGCTGTACCTGTCTAGTATACAGCGAGGCTGGGTTCAGTAGTGGTTCCCCAATCAACCTACTAGACCATTAATTAATAGAGTTCCGACTCTTTAACGTTAAGTTCCCCTACCAAGATACCAGAGAAAAGGAGATGCAGATTCAATAAAAGCACGATAAAAAATAATCAACAGTGTTTTCTGAATTTGAAATTGACACAGTTTCCTTAGAAAGAACAGACGTTGACTGACCCTTTTACACACCTTTTCACAGTTGGCTTCAAAACTCAGCTTTGAATCAATGATTGTCCCGAGGAATTTGTAAGACTGCACACACTCCACTGTTTCACCCTTAATGGAGGTGACTTCATGCATGTAGACATGATATTTCTTCTGAAACCAATAACCATATCTTTGGTCTTTAAATACATTTAAATGAAGGTGAGACTCCTCACACCACTCAGCAAAATCATTAATAATAGGTCTGTGACTGTTCTCATTATTCTGAAGCAGACTGACAATTACAGTGTCGTCTGCGTATTTCAAAATCAAAAAATGTCCTTGTGTGTTCCCATCGCTCAAGGAAGAGATGGCTGCCAAGCCATGGCTGAGGGACTTAGTATCGCCATGGGCTCTACATTTCCTTCACAACTCCGCTAAATGTAAATGTTCCGTACTTGTATAGCACCTTTCTAGTCTTTTCGACCACTCAAAGCACTTTTACACACTACTTCTGCATTCACCATTCACTCACTGAGCCTAAGTGCTCAAACAGAAACTAACATTCACTCACATTCATACACTGGCGGAACAGCCGCCAGGGGCAATTTGGGGTTCAGTGTCTTGCCCAAGGACACTTCAACACACAGCCTGGGGGAGCCGGGGGTTGAACCGCCAACCTTCCGATTAACGGCCAACCTGCTTTACCTCCTGAGCTACAGCAGCTAGCCACCTGCTTGCCAGTGTGACCCGGTCCTGACTACTGTGGGGGGGCCTCAAATATGTAAACAAAAACAATAACCGAATTTAGGTTGGATTCTGTTGGGGAACAGGCTGCTCCAGACAACGAACAAGGCTCAGACCAGTGCTTATTGTTTTAAGCAAATAATGCCACGTTTATTAAGTTAAACAGAATAAAGCAGTTAAAAGTGATCTCATGTTATAAAAAATAGCACTAAAATAGATCTATGATAAAACATTCAGTAAGGGTCAAGGGCCTAGCCTGAATCCGTCAGAGTCCTCATAGTCACTGCCCTTGAATCTTATCCTTCAGTCAGCCGGCACTCTGTCCATTTCTTCTCAGTGTTCGCTCCTCCTCTTTGCGTGGTTCCATACGCGTAGGAGCCATTATACATGAGGGGGACAAACGGTTGACAAAAATCATATTGGCCTATAGAAAATATGTGACACAAGGCAAAAGTGGTGCTGAAAAGTTAAGGGAGAAAAAAAGTGTTCGCTCGAGGCAGATGCGAGTTGGGTGCAGCAAAGTGCCTCAATAGGCTACGTTTCTTTTGTGCTGCTGTTACTTATAGCCTATATGAAGACAGCAGTGAGGACTCCTGCTGCAGGGTGGGTAGGAACCAATTACAAATAACGACATTTGCCAAATAAATAAATAAAAGTACTAATTGACACCTTTTCACGTTCCTTTTTTAAAACTTCTTTACTCTTCATTCCAGTATTTTCTTCAGGCCAGTAATCTACTTTAATTTCACTACATTTTCCATTCATACGTTCATAACTTAACCAGTCTGTAATCTGCATTAGGCTTCATTAACTGAAATGATCCTGTCTGTGTCGGGCGCTTGTCACATTCACAGAGCTGGGCAGATGCAAACATTTAGAATATCAGGTAAATGCTTTTCAGTTTAAGGCTTAATTATTCTAATAGTACAACTGAAATCCAGTGAGCACACACCATGGCACTGCTGGCCGTTTTGGAAAGCTGCCTGCTTCGCTCTTTAACAAGCCGGTAAATAAATACTTTCACTTTCCATTAACGCCGCATTAAAAGCGTCTTCACTCTCTGCAGAGCAAACGTAAACTTCACACCGATAGTGTAATAGCAGATATATAATATCTATTACGTGCCAGCTGGTCTGCGTGGACAAGAGTGCTGATCTCTGTACCTGTCTGTCTGCGTCTTTTGGATTCTTTCCACATAGATTCACACCTCAAGTGTTCTTTAGAGGATGCATGCTTGTTCAATCCCTTACCAGTCTCAGTTGCATGTTTCCAATCAGTGAATCCTTTCATGGTGACTGTTGTGTCTGAGGAACTGAATTTGCGACATGGGAAACAAAAGGCTGCATCTGCTTTCAACGAGTATTCAAGCCAATCCCTATTTTTGTACCAACTGCAGCTAAAAGAACGCTTTTTCAGTCCATACAGTTTCACAGGGTATTTGTCTAAAATCACCTGCTGGGGTTCATCAGTGCCAAGGTCACACACTGAGTCTGTGAATAATTCCACTGGCCTGCTTGGTCCCACCGTCACATGCCCACCAGACTGGCTAGCGCCAGAAAAAACATGGCTTGGATCATGACTGGTGCTGCTAGCCAAGGCTCCTCCACCATCACAATCGTCTGTCGTTGTAGCAGGTGTTTCAGGCGCCAAAGATGTTAGTGTCTGCCCTCCAGAAGCTGACGATTTGAAAAACTTTCGTATATCCATATTTTCCACTTTCAAAATTAATTTAACCTAGCTAGCTAGCTTAGACAAAAACGAGCACATGTAACTAACGTTATAACTTTACCGAGATGTTGCAGTTAAGAGAGGGAAACCCCTTTTTTGTAAACAATCAGTCAAACGTCCGGGTGTCATCAAATACCTTTTGATAAGATTATGACTTCAAACATTACACGTAAATACACGAAAATAAATATATAAATACTACATGTAAATTATTATTATTTTTAAAATAATTTATTAAATGCAAATTGGATGGAGGGGGGCACAGGAGCTCTGTAGGTGGGCCCGGCCCCCTAAGGCCAGCCCATAGCGCCGGGTCCGCCCAGCAGACATGTCAGATGAATTTTGTGACTTGGAGTGTGATCTGACTGAGTTAACGGTTTTGTGGATCAAAGCCATCAATGACCTTGAGCGGGAGGCTATTGGATCACTGGCTCAAGGAAGAGTTGCTGCCAAGCCATGGCTGAGGGACTTAGTACCACCATGGGCTCTATGTTTCCTCCACAACTCCGCTCCTCGGCTAGGCAACAGCATTCGGCTGTCTAGCCTTTAGCTCTTTCCTGCTCCTGAGTGTTCATCTGATCTCTGGCCTGCCAGTGTGACCCGGTCCTGACTACCGTGGGGGGGCCTCAAATATGTAAACAAAAACAATAACTGAATTTAGGTTGGATTCTGCTGGGGAACAGGCTGCTCCAGACAACAAACAAGGCTCAGACCAGTGCTTATTGTTTTAAGCAAATAATGCCACATTTATTAAGTTAAACAGAATAAAGCAGTTAAAAGTGATCTCATGTTATAAAAAAATAGCACTAAAATAGATCTATGATAAAACATTCAGTAAGGGTCAAGGGCCAATCCTGAATCCGTCAGAGTCCTCATAGTCACTGCCCTTGAATCTTATCCTTTGGTCAGCCGGCACTCTGTCCATTTCTTCTCAGTGTTCACTCCTCCTCTTTGCGTGGTTCCATACGTGTAGGAGCCATTATACATGAGGGGGACAAAAATCATATTGGCCTATAGAAAATATGTGACACAAGGCAAAAGTGGTGCTGAAAAGTTAAGGGAGAAAAAAAGTGTTCGCTCGAGGCAGATGCCTCAATAGGCTACGTTTCTTTTGTGCTGCTGTTACTTATAGTCTATATGAAGACAGCAGTGAGGACTCCTGCTGCAGGGTGGGTAGGAACCAATTACAAATAACGCACATTTGCCAAATAAATAAATAAAAGTACGAATTGACACCTTTTCACGTTCCTTTTTTAAAACTTCTTTTACTCTTCATTCCAGTATTTTCTTCAGGCCAGTAATCTACTTTAATTTCACTACATTTTCCATTCATACGTTCATAACTTAACCAGTCTGTAATCTGCATTAGGCTTCATTAACTGAAATGATCCTGTCTGTGTCGGCGCTTGTCACATTCACAGAGCTGGGCAGATGCAAACATTTAGAATGTCAGGTAAATGCTTTTTCAGTTTAAGGCTTAATTATTCTAATAATAAAACTGAAATCCAGTGAGCGCACACCATGGCACTGCTGGCCGTTTTGGAAAGCTGCCTGCTTCGCTCTTTAACAAGCCGGTAAATAAATACTTTCACTTTCCATATGTAGACGAGCAAATGTAGACTTCACACTGTAACATAAGTTTAGATGATCGATTGATTCTGATATATCAATAGTATCCTGTTGTTGAAGAGAGTATTACTTTCTTCTGATAGCCTGTTTTGGTTACTATTTGTTTTATAGCGATGTCTGACGGTGAGTCCATAAACAGAAACTACCGGCTACCAGCTGTTATTTATTCAGGAAACAATCATTTCAGTCATAAAACACTCCTGTTGGCCTTTACACATGACGCACAGCTTCCTCTGTATGCAGGTTTACCTGCTTCAACGACGAGCTGCTCCGTGTTACTGTCACAATGATTCTTTGCGTTGTAAAGATTATTTAGATGCTTTAGGAAGAATCAGATTGTATTGTCTGCCTGTGTTATTGCAAAGCAAGCGGTTTGGTTGGCTACATGTCCATAATAAAAGATACAGGCAACAATAGTGGCTGGGCAGCAAGCTGATATTTTAAAGTGATCTTATCAATAAGTTCATGGAGATTTAAAAAGGATATTAATTATTAAATACAAAATAGCTAAATTCCAGATAATCAAGCAGCAAAGGAAATTGCATTCCCTAGAAATAGCCATGTTGCAGCTGTTTCTAACCTGATGAACAGCAGGTGAAATATATTATTACACTTTTACATGGGTAGGAATGTATTTTTTCCTCTAACCTTTTATGGAGGATAAATGAACTTTTTCTTGAGTAAAGATTTTGAGAACTCTACCAGCCGCTGGGCAGCGCACCAGTACTGACGCTGACATGGTGAACATAAGACAGACAGCAGAGACGAGGTCAATAGCAGAACAGAGTCAAAGCCAGCAGAATCCAAAGCACCAGTTTATGCTTAGATTGATAATGACATGACTTATTTAGTTATCTACTCAAGGCCTCAGCTGAGGTGATTACTTTACTTTAGTAAATTAATTTTGAAAATGTATTTTAAAGGCTCATTTAGTTATAAAATTCTCAAGAATGCAGGAATAAAGGTCTCTAAAGACCCAGAGGGACTGACAAATGCTTTGTCTGGAGAGGGGTGGGATGGCGCAATGGTTAAGACGCCTGCCTTTGGTGTGACAGACCCGGGTTCAATCCCCACTGTGTCCCTGAGCAAGACACTTAACCCCTCATTGCCCGAGGCGTGCGACCTCTGACTCGTATAGCAATTGTAAGTCGCTTTGGATAAAAGCGTCAGCTAAATGAATAAATGTAAATGGAGAGTGGGCTGAGCAGGGACATTCTCCTGGACAAACCAGGGACCTGCTTTACTTCCTGTTTTATTTTGTAGTGTTCAGTTCTCATGTGTGCTTGTCTAGCTTGGTTTATTGTTGCCTTTGGATTACTCTTTTGTTTGGACTGTTGCCTTGTGATTTTGAAATGACTGTTCCAGTAAGTGTCGCTTGAATAAATATTTGAACTGCATCCTCTCGCCTTTTGGTCTGGATTTGGGTCCACCCCTCTGCTCTCGACTGCTGCACTCAGCCTTCCCACGACAGTAGGACGTCACCAGAATGGACCCAGCAGACATGTCAGATGAATTTTGTGAATTGGAGTGTGATCTGACTAAGTTGACGGTTTTGTGGATCAAAGCCATCAATGACCTTGAGCAGGAGGCTATTGGATCACTGGCTCAAGGAAGAGTTGCTGCCAAGCCATGGCTGAGGGACTTAGTATCGCCATGGGCTCTACATTTCCTTCACAACTCCGTTAAATGTAAATGTTCCGTACTTGTATAGCACCTTTCTAGTCTTTTCGACCACTCAAAGCACTTTTACACACTACTTCTGCATTCACCATTCGCTCACTGAGCCTAAGTGCTCAAACAGAAACTAACATTCTCTCACATTCATACACTGGCGGAACAGCCGCCAGTAGCTCCAGCAGCTAGCCACCTGCCTGGTCTCTGGCCTGCCAGTGTGACCCGGTCCTGACTACCGTGGGGGGGCCTAAAATATGTAAACAAAAACAATAACTGAATTTAGGTTGGATTCTGCTGGGGAACAGGCTGCTCCAGACAACGAACAAGGCTCAGACCAGTGCTTATTGTTTTAAGCAAATAATGCCACGTTTATTAAGTTAAACAGAATAAAGCAGTTAAAAGTGATCTCATGTCATAAAAAATAGCACTAAAATAGATCTATTATAAAACATTCAGTAAGGGTCAAGGGCCAATCCTGAATCTGTCAAGTCCTCATAGTCACTGCCCTTGAATCTTATCCTTCAGTCAGCCGGCACTCTGTCCATTTCTTCTCAGTGTTCGCTCCACAGTGGCCATCAGCAGCTGAGAAGGAGGGGGGAACGAATTCCTACCCCTCCTCGTGTCTCCTATGGCGTCGTCCCCCAAGCAACTCCCCAATGGCCGCTTCTCACTTCTTTGTAGCTCCGGGCGGCTGCATCTACCCAAAAGGTTCCGCTCCTCAGCAGCGTGGTTGACCCTCTCCGCCAAAGTCCACACTCGGCCTCTGTTTATTCACCGTCTGCGGTCGTCTGTGGCGATTACCTTCCTCTTGCTCCGCTGCCTTTTCCTCGATCCCTCTTCGCAACGCCGTCCTTGCTGTATCAGCTCAGGCTGCTGCGCATACCCAAAGGGTTCTGCTCGTCAGCAGTGTGGCCTGCTTCTTGGACGCGTCTCGTCTCCTTCCTCCGTGTATCGCCCTTCTGTCCTCCGTCCCCTCCCTCCTGTCTCCTTTTAAAGGAACACCTGGCAAAACAAGCCCATCACTGTAACAAGGGGCTGTGACCTTACGCTGCTCTACAACAGACTCTGACATCCCAAAGGCACCCCTATGACACTAGCACTCAAGCACCTAGCTACCCACCTGCCCCTCCCTGCCTAAGCCTCCAGACAAAGAGGCAGAGTCAGAAGAGGCACGTGCAGACAGTCTGCGTTCTACTAGCCTGGAGACTAGTCTTTTCCTAGGTTCCCCATCTGATCCACCTCCAGAAAGGCCTCCTAGAGGGCGATGAGGATCCCGCCGCTGCAGACTGACCGGCACCA
The DNA here is from genome assembly GCA_024633595.2 of Lepomis macrochirus. NCBI lineage: Eukaryota > Metazoa > Chordata > Actinopteri > Centrarchiformes > Centrarchidae > Lepomis > Lepomis macrochirus. Next base: position 4,336,888 of record JALXJV020000017.1, on the reverse strand, counting down.
GGTCTGCTGCTGATCCAATCGGCTCCTGTTCCTGGTCCCTCGTCTGTGGTCTGACGAACTCCAGTTATGTTGGTGGTCCAGCCAACTCCTGCTCCTTGTGTCCTGCCAGTAGGTCCACATCTCTGCTCCCAATTACTGCACCCAGCATTCCCATGACAACTGGCCTCAGTTTGATTTTTGAAAACAAACTAAATGTTTTCTGAGGCTTTGTTGTTTCAGCAGTTGAGGTCCTTCACTTTTATTACTGTTAAGTACATTTTGTATCTCTGTGGTAAAGCTACTATTAAATAAGTGAAACATCTGACTATGTTTCCCATAAATTGTCCTTTTTTATATGTTGTTTTATGTTCTAATGGAGCAGTTAAACTACTGAAAAGAGGTTCATTATCAGGAGTACTGGGAGTTTTACTGGTGGGCCGCTGGACAATTGGGCCAATGAACCACATTGTGGTCAAAAAACTGCAGTTGAATAAGTGCCTTGATTGACTGGCACATACTGTGCGGGGCCCGGTTATTGGTTATGTCAATCAATCTCACATAGTCTACATCAAAACATGATGAAATGTTTGACACACAGACCTAACCTGGAAATGATGGATAAAAAACATGTGACGAAACACAAATGTGGGGCTGAAAAGCTGAGGGAGAAAAAAGAAATGGCTCAAGGCAGGTTCAGCAAAGTGGCCCAGGGCCTGCAGAGTACAGGCTCGAGCAAGTTTATGCAAATATGAACAAAGTGTACAAGTCATGAGCTTGAGAGTGTGTGTTTTCATAATTTGACTGATTTTTTTTTGTTGGTACAGATAAAAATGTTCTTTATATCTTTTCAAATACAATTTTATTAAATTAAATTCTGCTTCCATTTAAATCTTAAAGAAAAAGCAAAATCTTTATAATGTCAGGATCTTCCAGCAGATAACTTTACAAATACAAAATGTGGAAACTGAAAGTAAAAGTCTTCTGTGGTTTATAGAGAATAAAGGGAGTCACGTGTTTCAGGTGAGGCGTGGAGGTGGTGTATAAAGCACACTCCTACCAGAGATGAGTCTAACATCAGACACATCTAATTCTTTCACTTTGTCCCCGCTGACCAAAGGTAAGTCGTTTCTTCGATGTCCAGTGATTTTGTTTATGCTTGGAAAACTGATAATCAGTAAACAGAGAAACTGAAGAAAATAAGATCATTGTAAAAAACAAAACAATCAACATTCAAGAGGACGTGTTTAAGAAATTTGTTCTTTTATAAAGTTCAGTTTTAGCTGTTTTGTTTGCTGTTGCAGAATATTCAAATCACATTTGCTAATTATTTATTGTAAACGTACCGTGTCATGTATGTAACTACAAACTATATCTAACATTAAGATTAAAACATACAACCAGGTCATTTTGGTTTTAAGGCAAAACAACAAAACGATGTTTAAAAATGAACTCAGAGTAAATATTTTACTTTTCAGCAATGTGGTTATTCAGGTGGTTATTCAGTTCTCCACCTCCACCTCCACCTCCACGTAAGATGATTCATAAATTTATATTATTCAGTCACATGTTGTACCATAATGTCAGTGATCAAACATTTTGTCTTGTACTTGTCAGTTCTTGATAGGCCATGGAGAGAAATAAACTGGAGGTGAGTGTGTGTTTTTATTTCACAGAAAAGCTAAAAAGTTTTTTTTTCACTTAATTTTTTTTTATTTTAAAACTTCATTTCCTCTTTAACTGCCCAGCTGTTGCAGGTTATCTCAGTTTTTGTTTTGAATATGATGATAAGTTTCCATCCCTCTGCAGAGACAGAGAGGACACTCTGAAGCATGTAAACAAATACACACCCGAGCCTGAAACCCAGCACATCAGGATTCTTCTTCATGGGCCGGTTGGTGCTGGAAAGTCCAGCTTCATCAACTCTGTTCAAACTGTGTTACATGGCAGAATGTACACAATGGCTTTGGCAGATAACATCACTCGCGAGAGTTTCACCAAGAAGGTATGAAAAACTTTTCATTGTGTTGATAAAGACAATATCACAAATTCATTATTGCAATAACAGGTTGTATTAAGGCCCGAGCAGAAACTTGTGAGGTCCCTGTTAGAACTGAAGGAATTATATTTCTTTCTTTTGCCAAAGTAACCTCAGTTTTGGGGACCTAAACATGCTTGAAAACCAAACTTTGCACATAATTCACAATTTTATGGGTTTTGTGAAGGAGCGTGACAAAATGTTTTGCTAACGCCCCCTACAGAGCAGCTCCTGGACTAAGTTACACCTATGTGTACGAAATTTCTGTGGTATCATGTCCAGACGCACAAAAAAGAATCTTGGAGTGATGCCCGACAACAAACAGGAAGTCAGCCATTTTGAAACATGTCTATGTTTGCTCTAGTGACAATATAAATGAACTGCCCTTCTCTCGTATCTGTTTTACAGTACACAACCTACAAGATCCAAAAAGAAAGTCCAGGGTCCTTTTACCCTTTTGTCTTCAATGACATCATGGGTCTGGAACCAAACAAAGGTGTCCAAGTGGACGACATCAAACTGGCTTTGAAGGGACATATGAAGGACGGTTACAGGGTACAGTTGCTACAAACTTTGTAGAAGATTTTCCCACAAATCAGCTCACATTATTATTTTGAATGATATATTTATCATATATTATGATATATTTATGATATATTTAACTGTTACTTAACTGGGTTTCAATTTGTTTTCCAGTTCAATCCTGAATCACCTTTGGCAGAGGGTGATCGTTTCTACAACAAATCTCCGACTGCTAACGACAAAGTGCACGTTCTGGTTTGTGTCCTTGATGCCAACACAGTGTCTCTGATGACAAAAGGAGATGTTGGTAGATCTCAAAAGACAGCTGTAACTGTGCAGAAAATTCGGAACATCAGGATGGAAGCCAGTGAGCTGGGTAAGAGCACAAAACTCTGATTATTCTCCTCTTTATTGGGTTTTAATTAGGGGTGGGCATAGATTAATTGTTTTAATCAACAGCTGCATCCATGTTAGCACGTCACGTTTGATGTGGTAATTTCACAGTAGGCAGACACACAGGTTCGAAAACTCGTTCTCGCCCCCTACAGTGCGATTCGGCGCTAAAATATCAAGGTGAAAGTCATCATAGCTGCGTAGTATAGACCCAGCTCCCAACCCAACTTTGAGAATAGATTAACGGCGATATTTTTTTATCGCCTGATAAGAGTCTCACGTTAACGCAGCCGTTAACGCCGATAACGGCCAGCACTACTTTTCATCGATCACACTGATTGGTACTCTGCTCTAAATGTTCTGACTCTCAAACACTCTCCTCCTGCAGCTGTTTGTAGTTTCCACAATCACAGAGAACAGCAGCTGTGGTCATTTTCAGTTTATATCAGTTACATGATTCAGCAATTTCCTGTTTTCCTGGCAGGAATTCCTCAAGTGGCCATCCTCACCAAAATTGATGAAGCCTGTCCAGAAATCAAACAAGATATAAAGAACGTCTACAGGAGCAAGTTCCTGAAGAATAAGGTATGTTTTTATAGTAATATTATGAATTTGCAAAGATGGGATCACATTTGAAGTTTGAGTGATACAGTCAAAATGGTTAATTCAAGCACCATCATTCAGTTTTTTTCCTCCGTATACCTATATTAGAGTCCCTAAGTAACTTGTTGACAGGGTCCCGCTGTTAACCGCTTTTACCAGAGTTTGTAGCGTGGACAGTCTGGATTTACAGTGACAAGTGTATCTAAGGAATAAGAGTTAGACTCCCAAAGTATAAAAAGAAGAGGGGAAAGAGTGGCAAAGGGGGGAGACCTGCCTTTTTATTTTCTATTTAACTTTTAAAACTTTTTTTTATTTCCTGTTGCTTTAATGTTTTATGTGAAGCACTTTGAATTACCGTGTTGTTGAAATGTTCTGTACAAATAAACTTGCCTTGCCTATACTGATTCTATTCCAAACACCCAAACTTGGCTCCTGATTCAGTACTGATCTGACACCAGTGATCAGGTTTTCTGTCATTTAAAAACATGTAAACCTCTGGATTAAGATCATTCATCTACTTTAAAACTTGTAATTTAAGTTCAAATCCTGCCAAATCCTTTTCACATCTGATCAATTCCTACATAAAGAGATAACGACTGAATCTTGTTTTAGATCAAGCCAACTTCTGTTAATGCTAATTGAATCAGTATAGGAGTCATTGATTGGCAAGTTGACTAGGTGCACAACAATAAACATAAACCTCTATAAATATTAAGATGGGGGGGTTGTGAGACTCAGTGTCAGCGGGGGACCTGGGACTTGTTGAGGAGAGAGTCTAAAACAGTTTGTAATTCATTATTTAAAAATGTACTATAATGCTTAAAGTTCTAAGCATTATAGTACTAAAGCCTTGTTCTTCTCTGGACAAATGTTGGGCTGATGTTCACTTTGTTGTCAGCTGTGTAATATTAACGAGCATAAAAGAGAGATCCTGAGTATGTCCTCATTATTATAAGGAGTTATGCTGATCTAAGCATTTATGAGGTGAAACTTTATATTGTTATTTGGCAGTTATTGGGCAACACAGGTGATGTTATGCAGTAATCCTAAAGTAATGTAAGTAGTAGTGTAACTAGTTACTTTCAGCAGTGTGTAATCTAGTAAAGCATTACTTTTAAAAAAAACTAACTAGTAATTTGTAATCTATTACTTCTTTTGATTAACTACCCCATCACTGCCTTTCACTGCCTTCACTGTAAGATGCATGGATCGGTTTGGGCTGGCCAATATCTGATCCGCTTATTAATAAAGTCAGAATCAGTGCAACAGATCAGATCAGAGCAGTGAGCACAAAGCCTTCGATCTCTGTTAACTGAGATGTTGTGATCTTTTAAATGTAGATGGAGCAGTTCAGTGCAGAAGTGGGTTTTCCCATGAACTGCATCTTCCCTGTGAAGAACTACCATGAAGAAATCGACCTCAACAGTGACGTTGACTCGCTGCTCCTGAGCGCACTGAGAAACATCGTCAACTTTGGAGAAGACAGCATCAACTTCAAAAGGAGTCAGTCTGAATGTTGAGACATGAACAGGTTTGCTCCTCAGTGCTTGTGTTCTCAGATAACAGTGCTCCATAATTATAATGCCACACATGATTCTTATAGGCAGAGGTTCCTCTTTACTGGTGGTGTTGTAGAACAGCTTCATGTTGTGCCAGCAGGTTACGATTTTATTTTATTTTATATCAGGGTAACAGATTTATAAGGAAATGTGAAATTACATTCTTACTTAAGCTGTCCTTGTTTTTTGATCTGGGAGTTATTTTCTGTAATTGTGCCTTTGGATTTTAGGATGGTGTTTAGTTATTATGTTGAATGTTTCGTGCTTCCTTGTGTTTTATTCTATAATGTTTGAAACGTTTTTTTTTTTTTTACATTTCGCTGTTATTTTTTGGATTTATTTTTTCTGTGTCTGATATAATCAATAAAATAAATAAATGTCTGAAGGCAGTAAAAGGGTTTTATTTCATGCAGTGGCGGGCGTGGGACAAGGGGCACACGGGAACACTGTTGTAGGAGTAAAAGTCAGGAAGGAACAGCGTTCCTGCTCAGATTTCTATTGGGAGAATTCACTGACAGTTGTTTTACACACTTTCTAAAATTCATGAAAAAATTATTAATTATTAATCCAGCTACTGTCTATACAGCCAATGGGAAGGTGACATTACAGGGTCCCTGGAACTAGTCCTCAAAAGCCCCTTTTCCACTGCACAGTACCAGCTCGACTCGCCTCGACTGTACTCGCCTTTTTTTGGCTTTCCATTGTAGGAAAGTTAGACTTGTATCTCCTTTCAGGTACTTTTTTTCGTATCACCTCCGTTGAGGTTCCAAGCGAGCTGAGGGAAACTAAAATGTAACGTGAAAACACGACAGATTGGTCAGACATAATCGAGATAATCTATTCCCTGCATCATCGTTGTGCGCGCCTGACAGAGGCAACAGGAAGTTTTAGATTTTACAATTTTCATACGTTATTTCATCACTAAATCCACTTCTGAGACGTTTTGAGGTGAGAAATCAGCTAGATTTTGAAAATTGAAAGTTTTACGAGTGATGGCGGAACAAATGGCGGGGGAAGCCTGCAGCGACCCCGTTTATTATTTGTAGTGATGTTACACTAGTGTTGGAGCCAAAACAGCAGTTTCTGTTTATATTTAAAGACCAGAAGTTATTATTTTAAGACTTCCAGTATTTTTGGTTATAGTTCTGATTCACTGATTTGATGGACAGTTTGGCCTCTGATTGGCAAATCAGCCTCACCATAGTAGCTGTGTGGTATAATTAATAAAGGGAAGTTGGAAACAGGCCCTAGCTTTGAGACCAAACACAGCTTCACACAGCATACCTTGTCTCACCTTATTTCATATCATTTTTGAGTCTGTAGGTTACTATTTATTTTCCCTCATTTACACTACACACACACACACTAGCCTACAATGTTTTGGTAGGTCAAGTTTATTTCTATATGTAGGATATTAGAATTAAATTGTTATTTTCAAACAGCAAGGCAGAATGCTGGCTTCAAAAAAGGAACAAAGGTGCGTTAAAACTACTCTTCTAGGGCAGTGCCTATAATATTGGAACGGGAAAGTCTCTACAACAGGTAACATATCATCATTAACCCAAACCATGATCATTTCCTAAACCTTAACAAGAAGGCTGGTTTTAAACCTGACCAAACTACACCAACAGGGGTTTGACGAGACACAGCACACGAGATTGAGACGAGAGTTTAACACTATTTTTATCAAATCTTTAATGCTGAATTAGATGAAAATGTTAATTAAAAAGTTATTTAACGCTCAAATGAGTCACCCTGTGGAGGCGTTCAAACTCACCAGGAACATCTTCACCACCTGCACATGCTGATTGTGTAAATGAACAGAGTCTGGACATAAAGCCAGAGACAGCTCTCACACAGTCGCTACACTCCATCATCATCATCAGTCTTCACCTGTGATAGCCCTGGACCCTGAGGCATTAAAATCAGAAAGGATGTAATAAACTCATTATTGACACACCTTATTTTGTCTTTTATTGTGAACAACAAATCTATGTTGAAAAAAGATCCTCCACACACAGATGGAGAGAGAGAGAAGTGAGGACGAGTTGATGCTTGTTACTGTAAGAAAGTGCAACATTAAAGTGCCAATACTGAATCAGTATATCTGTTAAGCTAACATAAACATGTAGAAACTATGACATTACAACAACTTTTTGTTATATTTAAAATATCCAATGCCAATCCTATCTGAATTTATCCTAGTTAATGTAACGTAAATCTGGATTATTTTATTGTTTCATGTGTTTATTGTTGTTGGAGAGGAGACAGCATGAGAAGCGTTATGTTGTGGAGGCAGCCGGCTGACGCTGAGTGTCCTGTTTCGTTCTCCTTTTTTCTTGTGATTCTGTTTTCCCCTGGCGTTTTGTTTTTCCTCTGCCTCCCTGTGTCTCCTCCTCTCCCCTGTGTGCTCTCCTCTCTCTCTGCTCCTGAGCCCAGCTAACAGTCCCACCTGCACCTCCTCTGCCTGCCACACCTGCCAGCAGTCGTCTCTGCCAGTACTTCAACCCCGGTTCTCCAGACAATCTCTGCTTGATCGTCGTTGCTCCTGACCTGGTGCCACCTCGTCGCTCAAGCTCCTGAATGATCTCTGTCATCTCTGTTTCCCTGTACTTTGTTTTCCCTGTCTGTCCGTCTGTCCTCCCTCCAGGGTCACTCACCTCCGTCCTCCGTTGTGTCAGCTGGGCTCGCCACCCTGACCTCTCCTCTCGGACCTCTTCCCCGTGCAGCCAGTCAGCCTGCCACCACACTCCTCCACCACCCCCCCCGGTCAGTTCTCCCGTGCCTCCTCCTTCCTCGGTTCACCCGCTCGTGTTTTCCCAGCATCCACCTCTCCCTCACCTCCACTCCCTCAACCCTGTTTTTTTCCTTTAATAAAACCATTTCATCCTGAGCGTTGCTTTTGGTTCCTCTCTGTCCAACACACCATAACACGTTAGGGGAGACCGGGTACGGTTGTTACATGGGGAGAGTTGTAACAACACCAATTCCACCAATTAGAGGTAAGATAGGCGTCAGGTGATCATTTCAGTATTTACCTTCTTCCTCCCCGATCAGGCCTGGTGGCTGTCAAGTCTGGAAACAGACATATTCAGAATATGTAGAGGAAAAAAATGATTTTGAGGTAAGAAAGTAAATTTTTCGACCAAGACTATTTTTTGTTTACTGTTGCAGATAAAGTTTGACTTATATGAGATTGAAATGTAGTTTCTGAGGCAACATGTGATTTTTTCCTTTCTAATTTCAAACCAGTCTGGAAATACAGCTAGCTAAACACTGGCTCACAGGGCGGGTTTTAACACTTCTTTAAAAGTCCACGATACATTAAACTAGGTACTTTCTTGATTTTAATATTTTCCAGATTAATCACCAGCATTAATTTGTCAGCACTGTGACCAGTACTCTACATTCACATGTTGTTCACATGTTGCCGTTTGTATCGTCACTTGACATTTTCGATCCTCTGTGTCCGCCGGTGGAGAGAGTAGAGAAGTGAATGGGCAGCTTGTGAGAAGTGGCTGTGCACAAGAAAAAGTCCCAGTACGCCAAAGAGTAAAATATTAAAGTGCTGGTATACGTAGTGATGAACACCGGCCCACTTCAAGCACAGACTGTGACTCTGAATAAGAACACTGACACACACACACACCTTTTTAGTTAGACATAAGGATGTACATCTTTAATTAGGAACATTTCAGTAGTATTAATTAAGTATACTTTTGATTAAGTTTATTCTCTAGATACATTAACATACACATACTGTTCATGCACATCAGTCATCAGACAAAGTCTGTTACAGCAAGAGAGAAACATTGTTCTTTGATATTTTTGTTTTGTTTTGGAAGATTATCATAAAAGCTGTGTCTCAATTCAGGGACCGCATCCTTCGAAGGGCGTGGCCTTCGCGGCCTACGAAGGCATGCAGCCGCAGAAGGCCGAACGGACCATTGTTAAATGAGACGATCTGGTCTACGGAGGACTGTCTATTGCGTCATCAACTGACCCGCCTTACCCATGCGTGGGAAGCGCCGCTCCTGTCGCCTAGCAACCTTCACAGCTGCGGTCCACCGGAGACTGAATATTTTAATTTTGACTTAGGTACTATAGCCTTCCTAAAGCTAACAGTGATATTAACCACAGTTAACGTAGTTTATTGCTACTGCCATTTCACTTTCACAACATAATTTCATATTTAAAGAAAACATAACCTTATTTTAATATTAAAATATTGACACTATTTTTTGTCATTGATCAGCTAAAGCAAGTTGAATAGAAAGATATACAAGCCTTATCTAACTAAGCTCTCTACACTTCATAACAGTTGTTCTTCTCCTTGTATCCCTAAACCAGCCCAGGCCCCTGTACTGCAGGGTAAATCTGAGTGGTCCTGTGCTGGACAGGTTTTTTAGCCAGCAGGACACACGGCAGCCCATCCAGGTCCAGCAGCATCACCAGGGTCTCCCTGCTCAGCAGAATAAATGTTGTAAATATGTTGTAAATACTAATAGTTATAAAGACCACAGAAAATAAAATTTATTTCGCAAATATTTTATTTGAATTGATTAATAAATAATATATATATATATATATATATATATATATAGAGCTCCTGGATAGCTGAGTGGTTCGATTCCCGGTCAGGGCGTGGGTATCCAGGTGGACCCTTAGGCAAGGTCCTTAATGCTACGTTAACAAGGTCCGCGTCAGTTGCTAGGGAACCAGGGCAACCTGATGAGAAATGGGCTACTGGAACAAGAACAAGACATACATGGACTAGAGCAGAAAACTTGGATCTGATGCAATGCTACTATACAAGCAACCCCAGTGAGAGGGGTTATATGCAGAGACTATGGGATATATGGATGCTTCGAAACCCATCATCAACACTGACAAAGAAACAACTCCTAGCTCAGTGTTCTAACATCCGCAAACGGCAGCTCCTATCACAACTAGAGATCGATGAGGTACAACAAATATGCTACGGCAAGTGGGAGCCAGGACGACAGGTCAGCGGGGAGATTTCATCATCATCCCCACACTCGAAGCCCCAATAAGCCCTTACGGCACAGAACTCAACATAAAGGCGGCTACGGAATGAAGATCATAGCCAAACTGGACCCCTAGTACAACGACCAAGACTGCCAAGGCTAAGTGACAAAGTACCCTCTGAAAGTCTGCTAGAAGATGTGAATGCAGCACTACATACTATCCCTACTAAAGCCATAACCGAGACCAATGAGCTGATATACGCCACCCACCTAAAGAGATACAAGGGAGAAGCAGAAGCCAGGAGAAGCCAGAACAAGAACCAATAACCATTACAATCCAAGAAAGAGTGGCAGGTATGAGCCTGGACAGCACCAGGCCCTGACATGATCCACACCTACTGGCTGAACTCCATGAACTGCACTCCATGAACGCCTGGCAGCACAAATGAACCAACTGCTGATGGATGGGACCCACCCAGAAACCAAGGACGGACCAACTACCGGCCAATAACCATCCAACTACCGGCCAATAACCGGCCAATAACCTGCCTCTGCACAACATGGAAGCTCCTGTCAGGCATCATAGCGGCTAAGATGAGTAGGCACATGAGTAGGCACATGGCTCAATACATGCACAGGGCCCAGAAGGGAATAGGCAGTAACACCAGAGGAGCCAAGCACCAACTACTGGTGGATAGAGCACCACCAGTCCTGCCTCACTCTTTGTAGGTATTTGGCTGTGGCAGATCGAGACTGCAAGACCAGACAGACCAATCTGTGCACTGCCTGGATCGACTACAAGAAAGCCTACGACTCAATGCCACATACATGGATACTGGAATGTGATGTACAAGATCAACAGGACACTAACAGCCTTCATCAAGAACTCGATGAAGCTGTGGAAAACAAGTCTGGAAGCCAACTCAAAGCCAATTGCACAAGTAACCATCAAGTGCGGCATATACCAAGGCGACGCACTATCCCCGCTGCTGTTCTGCATAGGCCTGAACCCCTCAGCCAGATCATCACAAAGACTGGCTACGGATACCGATTCGGAGTGGAACAATCATCAGTCACCTCCTCTACATGGATGACATCAAGCTGTATGCCAGAAATGAGCGAGACATCGACTCACTGATCCACACTACCAGGATCTACAGCAACGACATTGGAATGTCGTTCGGACTGGACAAGTGTGGTCGCATGGTATCAAAAAGAGGGAAGATGATCAGAACCGAGGGAGTTGAACTACCAGAAGGCCACATCGCAGATGTTCAGGACAGCTACAAATACCTTGGGGTGCCACAGGCTAATGGTAACCATGAGGAGGCAGCAAGGAGGTCTGCCACAGCCAAATACCTACAAAGAGTGAGGCAGGTCCTGAAAAGCCAGCTGAATGGGAAAAAACAAGATCTGAGCCATCAACACATACGCCCTGCCAGTCATCAGATACCCCACTGGTATAATAAACTGGCCAAAGGAGGAGATAGAGGCTACTGACATCAAGACAAGAAAGCTCCTCACAATGCATGGGGGGTTTCACCCCAAATCCAGCACCCTGAGACTGTACACCAAGCGTAGCGAGGGAGGCCGAGGGCTAGTGAGTGTCAAGACCACTGTCCAGGATGAAACAACGAAGATCCAGGAGTACATCAGGAAGATGGCCCCCAAAGATGAAGGGCTTATGAATACCTCAGGCAGCAGAAACCTGAAAGTGAGGACAAGGAGGATGAAGAACCGTCATGGAGGGACAAGCCGCTGCACGGCGTGTACCACAGACAAATAGAAGAAGTGGCTGATATCAAGAAATCCTACCAGTGGCTGGAAAAGGCTGGACTGAAGGACAGCACAGAAGCACTAATCATGGCGGCACAAGAACAGGCACTCAGTACAAGATCAATAGAGGCTGGGGTCTACCACACCAGGCAGGACCCCAGGTGCAGACTGTGCAAGGATGCCCCTGAGACAGTACAGCACATAACAGCAGGGTGTAAGATGCAGGCAGGAAGCTGTACATGGAACGCCATAACCAGGTAGCTGTCATAGTGTACAGGAACATCTGCCACGAGTACGGGCTGGAAGTCCCAAGGTCAAAATGGAAGACACCTCCTAAGGTAGTTGAGAATGACCGAGCTAAGATCCTGTGGGACTTCAAGATCCAGACTGACAAACTGGTGATGGCTAACCAACCAGACATCGTGTTGATGGACAAACAGCAGAAGAAGGCAGTAGTGATAGATGCAGCAACACCAAGCGACAGCAACATCAGGAAGAAGGAACACGAGAAGCTTGAGAAATACCAAGGGCTGAAAGAGGAGCTAGAAAAGATGTGGAAAGTAAGAGCAACAGTGGTGCCAGTGGTAATCGGAGCACTGGGGGCTGTGACCCCCAAACTGGGAGAGTGGCTACAGCAGATTCCAGGTAAAACATCAGAGGTCTCTGTCCAGAAGAGTGCAGTCCTAGGAACAGCTAAGATACTGCGCAGAACCCTCAAACTCCCAGGCCTCTGGTAGAGGACCCGAGCTTGAGGATGACACATACCACCCCGCAAGGGGGGAGAGGGAGATTTTTTTTTTTTTTTTATATATATATATATATATATATATATATATATGTGTGTGTTGTGTGTGTGTGTGTGTGTATGTGTATGTGTGTATGTATATATGTATGTGTATACATATGTGTGTGTGTGTGTATGTGTATGTATATGTATATATAGCCTATGTATGCTTTTTTTATTTCTGTTATTTCTTTTTTCTCCTCTATCTCTTTATGCTTATATTGTTTCTGAAATTTCCTGCTGTATTTATCATAGTGCTACTGTATTTATTAAATGTATAGTGTACTTTTATTGACTTTTGTATTTTAGGCAGCCTGCTAAGACCTGGCTAGGGACAACAGATGGAAACTAGCACGCGTAGCTAACTCTGGCTTGTTTACAGCATGTAATTTGTTGTTGATTAATGAGCATTGTCCCTATCAAATAAAAGAACTCAAAAACACATAAAACAACAAGACTACACAGCTGTCATGCTGGGTGAAAAGCCAGGGATACAAGTGGTTTTTAAGACGGGATTTAAAACATTGGAGGGTCAGATCAAATTGGATCTGTGGAAGTTTAAAAAAAAAAAGTATTAAAATGTCATTTGATAACTTTGGTTAAAACAATTCACATTTCATATGGTAAGTTAGTTAAAAATCATTTAGAAAGCATTAAGAAGATACTTGTGACTGTGGTCCTGAATCTGATGAGTGCTTAAATATTGAATGTATGTTTTTTTTGTATACAAGCTCTTTAGAGAAACAAAGTGTTTTATTGTACAGAAGACTCTGTAGTGTGGCTTCCGCAGGTAAACAGAGCGGTACACGGAGACGGGGCTTGTCCAGGCGAGGGGGAAGCAGAGTGAGCTTGATTTGTGGGATGAGGATCAGGTGTGTAACTGGAGCTGGGCAGCAGGAGCCAGAGAGTGTAGCTACGCCCAGGCCAACACAGACAACACAAAGACAGACAGAAAACACAGCAAAGGGGGGGGGGGGCAAGAGAACACAAAGTAGTGGGAGATAACACAACAAGTACAGTCGTTTAGCTTCTCACACCTCCTTCCTAAACCTGTACGCCTTAAATCCAGCCCTGTCCCCACTCCTAAATGCCTCCTCCTTTTCCAGCCTTAAGCCTGGTTCACACTACATGATTTTAAGCCTGATTAGCCTGTCAGGCTGTGATGAGGGGTAAATCAGCTATTGAATGACGGTCACCAGTTGTTATGTGTGAATTACAAAACAACGCATTAAAACATCTCAGACGCCAAGCAGATATCTAGCACGCCAAATATCTGGGAGAGTCGGCCGACTCCTCATCCACATCCAGCCAATGAGAACAGGCAGCTACTTTTAAAACACTTTTTCCTCCCCTCTGCTCTCTGTAGCTCAGATGATCCCTGCCTGTGCTAACACATTTTTTCACCCATATTCTTTGTCTTTATAATCGCCATCTTTGTAATAACAAACAGCTGTTTCGTGTACAGGTTTGCATCATTTCCCGTTTCACATTTCAAGTGTGTTTTCTTGACAAAACGTGGATTGGAGACCAGCATCAGGTGACAAGTTGTGTAGTGTGAACGGCACAGCCTGCTGCTCTTGGTGGGAATTGTTGGGCTTCTGTAAATATCATCAGGGTACGGTCTAGACCTTCTCTTTTATGAAAAGCTCCATGAGATCACTGTTGTTGTGATTTGGCGCTATTTAAATAAAACTGAATTTTAAAAAAATTGAATTAGTGCTCTTGTGGCTCTTGAACCTGGGCAGTCGTGTGCTCACACCAAGGAGAAACAGGCTGTCTGACAAATGAGTTGAAAACTCCTGCTCATGAAGTATAAATACTTCTTTGATAAGCATGTCCATTGAGTTAAATTAGTTACGATGTATAGTAATGAAATTCATTATTTGAAAATGCCCAATAAAAGTTCTAAGCATTAGAGTACTCAGGGTTGGGAGGGTTACTTTAAAAATGTAATCCAGTACAATTACTAATTACTTGTCTAAAAATGTAATCAGTAATGTAATCTAAATAATCAAAATTATCAAAATAAAAGTACTGTAATCTGATTACTGTTAGTTACTTTTTGATTAGTTCAATGCCAAATAGGCAAATAAAGACAAGAGAGTATCAAAGATGCGTTGTCTGCTTAGTGTGTCCTTAGAGAAACATAGAACAACAAAATCCATGTTTAAATGTTTTTATACGATGCCCAGCAATGACAAAAAACTTTGTTGTGTAGGTATTCTTGATGACATTTAAGAGTCTGACATTTTAAAACCATTTTAAAATGTTGATGACTCATTCTGCTCTTGTTGTATTAATGTAGCGTCCAATGAAATGAAAAGATTTCTCAGTATAATGCTGCTGAAGGACAGTGTTTCTGGGACTGCGCCCCATTGAACACCATACCCGACTGCACTGCCTCAACTCTGTGATTTTCCAGATGGACAGATACTGTAGATTTACTTTTTGCTGTTAGTTAACAGCTAACCAGCTGCTGTTATCTCAGTCAGCTGTGCAACCACTGGTCAGATTAACTCACTCTGCCCGTACTGGGAGCTGGGAGCACCAGGGGAGTGTTTGTGTTTACCATTGACTGTATGAAGGTTTTTACACCTTTACTCAAGCACTGGAGTTTTCAGGCCAGGGGCGGGGGGGCCCAGCAGAGAGTGATGGCAGGGTGCAGCGCCTGATAATTGTGAACCGGAACGGCACCGGGTGAGCGGGCCATTCGCTCAGCAGCCTTCCAGTGAACACAGCATGAAAAGGAACACAGCCTCAAAGACTAACAGGGAATCCAGTACTGAGCTGACTTAGACAGAGCTTCTTGATGGATATAGTTAGCTTTACTTTTTTCTAAACCGACGAGTCCGCACAGAAGCTGTTTCTCAGTCTGCGTTCTTGTGTGTATTTCTTGTTCTTTTGGACTTGTGAAAAGTCATCAGTCGCAGCCAAAGTACTAAAAGTTCTAGTTCAAAAGTCTGCATGTAGCCAATTACAGTCAAATACCCAGATGTGTTCTTACTCCATTTAACAAAATTGCTGCTGACATCACTGAGCTACCTCTCGCAAAGCAAGGTAACCAGTACGTTCTGGTAGTAATGGATTATTTCACACGCTATGTTAAACTTTTCCCACTGAAAGACCAGCGTGCTACTACCGTGGCAAAGTGCATTTTTGAGGACTACATTAGAAAGCATGGCTTGCCAGAGTCGATTCACACAAACTAAGGGTGCCCGTTTGAAGCAGACCTCACCTGGAATCACCAAAACACGCACATCACCGTACCATGCCCCATCAGATGGTATGGTGGAGAGACTAAACACTACACTGAAAGATCAACTTGCTAAGTACATTGCACAAAGTGGTGGTGAAACCTGCCACAGTTTGAGCTTGCCTACAACTCGTGTTCATTCAAGCACTGGATTTTCCCCTTTCTTTCTTGTTCATGGAAGGGAACCAAACTCGCCACTCCTGTTAAATTGTAGCCCTGCAGTGACCTCCTCCACCCCAGCAGCTTTATGCCCAGGACCTTGCCACATGTCTGTCTCATGCTTTCAGGGATGCAGCACAGAGCTCTGCTGCAACCAAACAGCATCAGATGACTCAGTACAACAAAAAAATGGTGTTTTATCCCCACCAACCAGGAGACCTAGATGGTCCAGCCCAACGGATGAACAAGTTTGCTCCCAGATGTGACACCATCTCTGACATCAGTGAGTGTGGAGCATCCAGCATTTGCTTATTTTGGGATTTAAATGTGTTCAAAACAACATTGATAAAGTTTTATGAAAGTTTCACCAAATTTGGATCAAGCTGTTTTTGCTGTCATGCACATGTACTCTGGCTCTGAAGGTCGCTGTGAAATCTCAACACATTCTGCTTTAAGGGGCAAAAAGTACATTTCTTATAACAGAATTAAAGATTCTCAATGAAATGAATTTAACTTTATCCGGCAGCGTCGTGTCAAACTCACCACGAGTAAACCATGTGATGTTTCTGCAGCAAACTAAAGCTGCTTGCAAACTGCCCGGACAGCGCCCAGCTAACACCAACATGCTAACGTTGGCAGTAGTAATTTAGTAAGTAAAGTTAATAGAACTAGATGTTTCAATCCCTTTAGTAGGAAACTGTTGAGTAGTTAGTAGCAGCAGTTGGTTTCAGTCTTAAGAATGTTCAGAAAACCATATGTGTTTCCACACTGCCCAGACAGCAACTGACCAGACAGACTTTTGTTGCCTATTTTTCATAAAGTCAAGGCTGAAATCACTTTTTGGCAAGTGAAACTACTTGTTACTGGTTGTATTGGCCCTTTAAAGGTATTTCAACAGGTTAAAAGGACTGGGTGAGCTACTATTAGCCACAACTCATAACGCTGATGAATGAAACCATTATGTGAACATTTCAGTCACAAGGTAGGAGGTGGAGTCAGTTTTTTTGTGCAAAACTGCATTGACCATTTAAATGTATTGCAATTGGTAATAAGGACTGATTAATCTGTATTCTGTCTTTTTGGCAGGTGCAATAAACAAACTACATATTTCAACTGGTAAAAAGGTGGATTGGTTGGTCGCTTGCTCCAGCTTATGTTCCGATTGTGATTATGCAGGTTCGCTAACAAGGTCCACGCCAAATATAGAGTGTGGAAAGTTGGTTTATTGGATATTGAGATTATTAAGGTCGGAGGGGGTGAGGGATGAAGGGGTCGAGGGGAGAGGGATGAAGGGGTCGAGGGGAGAGGGATGAAGGGGAGGTAGAATAGTTGGAGTGGCTAGGAACCCAGGAGGTCGAGACTCAGGGTGGGGGCTTGTCTCGATGTGCTGCTTGCTTATCGTCCCCCAAAATGGTTACTGGACTAGACGGGCGTGAGCTCTATGGACGTCACTGAGGTTGTTGCGAATGTAGCCGAAGTAGGCACCAGAAGACCAGCGGCCCAGCATTTTGATGGTGTGGTCTGGGAGCCCTTGGCCGGAGGCGGAGGAAGCAGCCCCAATGCGGAACGAGTGACCGGAGTATAGCTCTGGAGAAATCCTGGATTTGGATAGTATTTGACGTAGGTTGTAATGGAACCAGAAGCGTGTGGCGACTCCGCCTGATTCTGTGGTCTTGTGGAGAGGCGTGGTAGTGCAGTCTGCGGTTGACGTGGTTCTGGATGGGTTCGAAGGGGCTTAGGTAGGAATTTAAGCGGTAGAGGAAAATGGGGTGAGAGAGGCCGAGCTGGTGTGTTATGCTGTGTTTCAAGTTGAATCGGAGGGTATCTGAGGAGTGGATGGAAATGTCACCCATGCTTGCATGGCGGGTAGGATCGTAGATTTATGAGGTGGTTGTGAATTCCGAGCATCGTAAGAAACCGAAGAATGCGAGGAGGAACATGGCTTCAAGGGTCGAATCGATGTGGGGAGACAGGTATCCTGAACGGAGTGTATGGATGCAACGGGCAAGGAGGTCAGACGTCAGGGGTAATCGTTTCGGAGGAAGCTGAGGTTCCGTTTTCCGGAGGCCTTTGATTAGCATGTTGACGTGGGGGTGAGAGATGGATGGAGCGGGTGCTCCGGACAGGAGTTTGACAAAGAAGTTTATCCCGCTGAGGTATACGTGGAGGGTGGATGTTCTGATTCGGAGGACCGAGTGGGCGTAGGTGATGAAGCTGGTTACCGATATGATGTCAATGGAAGGAAATGGCAAGCCGAACGAGGTATGGAAGGTTCGGAATGTACACCACCCCGAATAGTATGACGAGAGAGTCTTGGGAGCGAGACTGCTGAGGATTGATTGCTGTGATGCGGAGACCAGGTGGAGGAGCTGGGGGTTCACGGGAAGGTTGTGGCCGAAAACTGAGGGACTGGCGTTGGATGGGGGTCCGAGTCTGGTGCCAAGGATTTGAATTTCTGAGAAGAGAATCAGGAGAGCGATGGTGTTTTGGAAGCCTGGAATGTGGGCGGCGCGGATGATGAATTGGTGTCGGGCTGAGATTAAGGTCAGTCTACGGATGAATTTCATGATGTCGAGTGATTGGGAGCGACCTTTGTTTATGATGTCTGCGGCGGTGTGGTTGTCTGTGTGGACCAGGATGACTTTTTTGGACCACTCGTGCCCCCAAAGAATGGCAGCAATAACTATCGGGTACAGTTCGTAAAGGGCGGAGGAAGGGGAGAGTAAGGACATTTCTGGCGGCCAGTCAAAGGTGAGCCATCTGCCTCCGTAGTAGCCACCGAACCCGGCGGAGGGTGCTGCATCTGTGTACAAGTCGATGTCTTTCGGTTGGGTTATGTAGTCGTCGTAAAAGAACGAGATGCCGTTCCAGGAGGACAGGAAGTCACGCCACAGTCCCAGCTCCATTTTACACGAGTCGTCGAGTACCACTTGGTCATGGAGGGACGGAACCGTGGCGGATAGAGACAGTAAGTGGGAGAGGAAGGAGCGACCTTGGGGAATGATTCGAATGGCAAAGTTCAAGTGCCCGAGCAGAGAGAGAAGCTGTCGCTTGGTGCACCTGTGGGCGAGGAGGTAGTTTTATATGTACAGGGAGATGCGGTGGAGTTTTTCGGTGGGGAGGGAAGCTTGGAAGGAAAGCGAATCCAGAGTGATGCCTAGAAATTTGAGTGTAGTGCTGGGTCCTTCTGTTTTCTCCAGGGAGAGGGGGACGCCGAGCTGGGAAAAAACCGACTTGAGGGTGGAGAGACCGTGACCTGGGGGGGAGGATGGTGGTGTGATGGTGAGAAAGTCGTCCAACAGATGGATGACGTAAGGGATTTTTTGGTTGTTGAGGAGAATCCAGCAGAGTGCTTCAGAGAGTGTGTCGAATATCTTGGGGCTGCTCTTGCACCCGAATGTGAGGCGGACCGCGAAGTAATATGAATTGTTCCAGGAGACGCCGAAAAAACTCCAGAAGTCGGGATGGATGGGCAAGACTTTGAAGGCGCTGGTAATGCCGGCTTTGGCCAGCCATGCGCCGTGGCCGGCGAGACGGATGAGGTTGATGGCTTGTGAAATGGTTGCGTAATGCATGGAAAAGTCTGGACTGGGGATGAGGCTGTTGATGCTTGGAGTGGTGGTGCCATGGGGGGGGGAAAGGTCATCGATGAGTCTCTTCTTATCGGAGTATTTCCTGGTTGCGATGCCGATGGGGCTGATGCGATGGATGGGGAAGGGGGGTTGAGAACTGAAACAAGTGTGAGAGGTGTTGGACGGGCTTATAAGCGTGTGCGGTTGATGGGTTAAAGAGGTACAGGTGGAGGAATTGGATGAGGCACAGGTGGTTGATTGGTATGGACGGAGGCGTGGTCCTGTTCCTGAACTTTAGTTATAAACTCCATAAGTGGAGGGGCTGTTCACAGACAGGTCCGTTGTCAATGAGAGCGAGAGGAGCGAGTAATGGATTGCTAATTGACATCAAAGAAAATCGTGACTTGAGAATTGCTGACGTTCTTAGGCTTAGTTGTCAAGGGAACACTCTCAGAATATTGCGTTTTGTTGGAAAACGGCACACAT
Source organism: Lepomis macrochirus (assembly GCA_024633595.2). Lineage (NCBI taxonomy): Eukaryota > Metazoa > Chordata > Actinopteri > Centrarchiformes > Centrarchidae > Lepomis > Lepomis macrochirus. The sequence goes on along the minus strand of JALXJV020000017.1, from coordinate 4,316,779 downwards.
TGGTCCGACTTTCTACGACTCGACCCAAATCGACCGGACATGTCAAACTCTAAAGACCCAATCCGACTGACACCGACTCACACTGATCCAACAGTCGGTGTTGGTTGGAGTCGGTCGGCGTTTGTGTGCAAGCACCTTTACAGACAGTGAACTGGTTTAGACTGTTGGTAAATGTTTGGATCCTCAGGAGCTCCAGCAGAGGGCAGCATGCTGTTAAATTCTTCTGTCAGGATTTCATTTAAAGGTGTGAACACAGATTTCTGCCAATGAGGGAACAGAACCAGCTGATTTAAACCCCTTGATTAAAGTGCATTGGGCTGAAACATCTAAACTGATCCTTAAAGGATCATCATGTTTCAAAGTCCAACTAAAATCAAATTTACTCATGAGCCTTTGTTGTAAAAAATAAGGTCAGTGTGTTTTGTTAATTATTAAAAGGAAGAACTGTTCCTCCCCATCAGCTGACTGGAGGGGCCTGTCCCTGCCTCACACCTGTCAACACTGTGATGGCTCCCACATGACCACCACTGTCCACATCAGCGCCTTCCATCTTGATTTCTCCCGTCATCTGTCCCAACTTCGTCTGGCTTCATCATGGTTTCACTTCTTTGATGACTTTTGTGCCCAGCTCCTTGAAGAGCATCACAAAGAGGGAGATCCAAACTCTGTCAGCTCTTGTGCTAAATAATACGTATGCTCTTCTTATTTGTTCAAATTTCACTTATTTTCTTAATTCTAATAAACCAGACTACTACTTCTTCTTTGTAAGTATTCAACATAGTGACCTTCATGTAAGAGGACATGCAGTGTAGGTAGATAGAAAGTCTCATTCTAAGGTAATACAAACATAATGGTTCATATGTAAGGTCTTTATACACCACTGAAAACATAGTTATGGATATGATTTTGCATTTGTTAGATTTCATTAAAGCAGAACTTAAAGCAGAGCGAGGCAGTTTAGTTAAGAAGCATTTTTGTTCTATGTGTTTTACATCCCAACAGCGATCGATAAATGTAATGATCTGACACAAAAATAAAATAAATCTGGTATCTGTGGCTGAGGGACTGTCCTTTCATTCAGAGTTTAAAGGAGGATCTCATCTGAAAACATAACTCTTTAAACTCAACATGCGTTTTTAACATTCAAGAGAATGTAATTGATCCAGATCAGCTGAGAATAGTCTGGACTCATGTTTCAGATAATGATTACTGTGGTTTTATCTGTCAACAGATAAAAACACGTCTGAAGTGAAATCTCCACTGGTGTTAGGAATGTGGTTTGTGTTCATGTTTTCCTGGTTTGTGGTTCTGTGTTTCTCTGTGTCGCCTTGTTTTTCATTTTGTTCATTAGCATGTTTCAGTTTACTTAGTATCTGTCTTGTCTGTTATCTTAGGTCTTAGTCCTGTGCCTTAGTTTACTCCAGGGCCCTGTGGTGTAGCCTGGCCAGAGTGGTTAGGAAGGTGGTAGGTAGGCAGACTCAAACATCATATGTTCCCAGAGGTGATTATTTTATTTACAGTGGTCTGCCGTACACAGATAGTTCAACTATAAAACAAAAACTTAAGAAAATAACACATTAAACATTAAACTTATAGCAACGCTAACAAAAGGCACGTGTTCACAGCAGCACAGCCTCCCCTCTTTTGCCCCTCCCTGTGGGAGCACAAATCCCGCTGTTTATATAGGGTTGACATTTCACACCCAAACGCTTCAGCCCATCCCATTCTGATGCAGGTTGGTCTACTCCATAACATTAATACCTAGAAATCTCTTAACATTTGGAACTTAGTTACCAGTTCACTCCGCTCCCACTGGCTAGAAAACAGGTCAGTGTTATTCACACATTTATTTATAATAACCAAAAACAACCAAAAGAAACATTCCTATAAAGAAAAAAACCCTCTACTTGGTTTGGCCCGTTGATGTCATCCATGACCCCCTATTCCTATAAAACAGGAAATGGTTAGGCCGGCCCCTCCTCAAACAATTGTCCTGCAGATGGAACTGAACAAAGGAACAAACGGTTGTAAATAATAGGGTTGAGCCGGATACTCGGCTGAAACGAGTATCCGGTACAGATAAAGCATTTTTGCTGAGTACGAGTATCATACATACGAGTCAATATCTGTACTCGGATTGAAAAAAAATCGTTATTGCCTAGCTGACTGTGCGCCCTCTCTCTCTCTCTCTCTCTCTCTCTCTCTCTCTCTCGCCGGTGATCGGAGATTTTTTTTTAAACTGTCAGCTGCTCTATCCAGTTTTTTTTTACTTCATGCACTGAGTGTCTGACACTTTCTTGCTGTATTCAAAAAAATAAAGGTAGTTGTGGTATAAATAAATTATTTCAAATAATATTACAAACTAGAAAAATTGCATTTCCTGCGGAACATGCGTGTGAATGCTGGAAATGCTGAACTGAAATGCATGAATTAGCTGAAATTCACAAAAGGTTGCAAAACATTGCTAAAGCAGCTGAAATTGAGAAACAACTGCAAAATGCAAAGAGCTTAATTCAAATACTTGAAGGAGCTGAAATGTATTTTTAATAGGTGCTATATACTGCAAAAAAATGCTCAAAGAAGCTGAACTGCCCAAACAAATGAAAAAATGGCAGAAAATACAAAAAAAGCTGGAAATTGAATATTTTAAACCTGAATATTTTAAAAACCACGAAAGATACCAAAAGTTGTATACAAGCCTGAATGTCCTCAAATAGCTGAACATTTTAATATTTGAATGGTTTTTCTAGCACAAAGCATGCAGAAGTAGTAAGCTTTGAAAGTTGAAGAGGATTTTAAACCTGAATATTTTAAAAACCACGAAAGATACCAAAAGTTGTATACAAGCCTGAATGTCCTCAAAGAGCTGAACATTTTAATAGCTGAATGGTTGTTCTAGCACAAAGCATGCAGAAGTAGTAAGCTTTGAAAGTTGAAGAGGATTTTAAACCTGAATACTTTAAAAACCATAAGATAGCAAAAAGTTGTATACAAGCCTGAATGTCCTCAAAGAGCTGAACATTTTAATATTTGAATGGTTTTTCTAGCACAAAGCATGCAGAAGTAGTAAGCTTTGAAAGTTGAAGAGGATTTTAAACCTGAATATTTTAAAAACCATAAAAGATACCAAAAACTGTATACAAGCGTAACTGTCCTCAAAGAGCCGAACATTTTAATAGTTGAATGGTTTTTCTAGCACAAAGTACGCAGAATTAGTTAGCTTTGAAAGTTGAAGACGATTTTAAACCTGAATATTTTAAAAACCATGAAAGATACCAAAAGTTGTATACAAGCCTAAATGTCCTCAAAGAGCTTAACATTTTAATAGTTGAATGGTTGTTCTAGCACAAAGTATGCAGAAGTAGTAAGCTTTGAAAGTTGAAGAGGATTTTAAACCTGAATATTTTAAAAACCATGAAAGATACCAAAAGTTGTATACAAGCCTAAATGTCGTTAAAGAGCTGAACATTTTAATATTTGAATGGTTGTTCTAGCACAAAGTATGCAGAAGTAGTAAGCTTTGAAAGTTGAAGAGGATTTTAAACCTGAATGTTTTAAAAACCATGAAAGATACCAAAAGTTGTATACAAGCCTAAATGTCCTTAAAGAGCTGAACATTTTAATATTTGAATGGTTGTTCTAGCACAAAGTACGCAGAATTAGTTAGCTTTGAAAGTTGAAGAGGATTTTAAACCTGAATGTTTTAAAAACCATGAAAGATACCAAAAGTTGTATACAAGCCTAAATGTCCTCAAAGAGCTTAACATTTTAATAGTTGAATGGTTGTTCTAGCACAAAGTATGCAGAAGTAGTTAGCACTTAAAAAAATGCACTCATTACATCATTCTCAATCAGCTGTGTGCCTAGAGTCCAGGGTTGCCATGGCGATACTAACAGCTGTCTGACTTAGACAGCCTCAAACAGCTGATCTCACTGGGTTCAGACCTGAAGCGCTGCTCTGCTTCTCCGGCTCCTACCGAACAGACCGTAACTCACATCGCCGAAGAAAGCGTGCCATGAGAGACACAAGATCCGCCTGAAGATCCTGTGCGAGTTTCGCGTGTTTGTAGTCGCGAAAACTGTGGCCACGGCAGCGATGTAAAACGACCGACTTTCTACCTTCCCACCGAATCTTCAGGTCTGATTTTCTATTGGAGTCTATGCGGCAGTTGGTGCGACCATGCTCCCACTTCCAAGCTGACTGTGCGAGTTCCGTAAGCCCGATTGCTTTCAAAGTCGCACATGAGCGGCACAACAAGTTTTTCTACAACCTCTGAAAAAATCACGCGTGTAGAGTGAAAATTGTGGGAGATACAGCGAGTTGAGGACAAACTTTTGAGACTTTTGTGAAGTGAATTCCCACTGTGTCAGTTGGTCCTCTCACTCTAGCTGCCAACATTCCGTCCCATTCAGCTCCCATTATAAAGTCTGAAATCACCAGAAATTTTCATGTCACTTAAACAGCTGCTGTGAAAAAACTGAAGAAGATATCAAAAAGCTGAATACAAGTTTAATAGCTGAAAGATTTATCTATATTTTAAAGGTGGAATGATGAATGTAGCTGAAAGTATGCAGAAGTAGTGAGCTTTGAAAGTTGAAGAAGCTGAACGAGGATTTGAAGATTTTTCAATTCATTTGAATGGCAGAAAATATTTGAAAAAACCTGAATATTTTAAACAATTTAAAAGATACAAAAAAGTTACTTAATAGCCAACATGTCCTTAAAGAGCTGAACATTTTAATAGTTGAATGGTTTTTCTAGCACAAAATTTGCAGAAGTAGTTAGAGGCCAAAAAACGTACGGAAGAAGAATAAAAAGAACTAGAAAAATTGCATTTCCTGCGGAACATGCGTGTGAATGCTGGAAATGCTTAACTGAAATGCATGAAGAAGCTGAATTGCAAAAAAAGGTCCAAAACATTGCCAAAGAAGCTGAATTGAAGAAACAACTGCAAAAAACTGGAAAAATCCAAAAAAGCTTAATTCAAAAGGTGCAAAATATTGCTTAAGAAGCTTTAATGCACAAACAACTGCAAAAATGCAAAAAGCTTGACATGTGAGGAACCACAACAAAAATACCTACGTTTCAAGTATACGATTAGTTTTCAAGCTGGCTCCAAATGCAGAAGAGCTGAAATCAAATGCATAATAGGCAAGGCAAGGCAAGTTTATTTGTATAGCACATTTCAACAACAAGGTAATTCAAAGTGCATTATATAAAACATAAAAGCAACAGGAAAATATTAAATTTTTCAATTTTATTTATATAGCACCAAATCACAACAACAGTTATCTCACAGCGCTTTTCATGAAGTGCAGGTCTAGACCGAACTCTGAAGTTATTTACAGAAGCCCAACAATTCCCACCAAGAGCAAGCACTAGGCGACACAGGCAAGGAAAAACTTCCTTTTAAGAGGCAGAAACCTCGAGCAGAACCATGGCTCAGGGTGGGCGGCCATCTGCCTCGACCGGTTGGGGTGAGGGTGAGAGAGAGAGAGAGCAAGAGAGAGAGAGAGAGAGAGAGAGAGAGAAAGAGCAGAGGGAGGCAGCTTACACAGTATACACATAGAGGTACAGACAGTAAAGGTAATGTTGCTATAGACTGAATGAAAAATGGTACAGATATTTATAGTAATGTTAATGATAATAACAATAATAATAGCAATAGGACTAGGCTATAAATATGTAAAGACAAAACCAACAAACAAACTGTAAAAATATAATAAAAGGCTAAGAACGAAAAAAAGAAAACAGGACAGTAAAAGTTACAGTGCAGTGTAAGTTATCAATAAAAAGAAAAATATTTGATATTAAATTAAAAGCAGTGGTAAAAAGAAACCCTATTTACCCTAACCCTATTCAAACTGGTGGGAACTGTACTGACAGAAGTGTTTTTATAATCATTCTGTCTCTCATCATTTATATAATTTGTTGACAAATTGGTGAAATCAACAGGCTGTGTGCTCATGTACAGTAACTCAAAAAGACAAATAAAACCTTAAATAAATCTTAAAATCTAATAGGCAGGTTTTCTTATTAAACGCTCAGCTTGCAAATAAAAAAAATACAATAAACAAATACAAATATATATATATATATATATCTTTTTTAAACTTAAATATTTCTATATATACACTTCTACTTCTGTTTTCTTAATAGTTTGTTTTATGATAAGCACAGTAGTTATAAAGATATGTGGTCAAGATTCATGGGTAAATATTAAAAGGGATGCAATGTGTCAGGATTTGGAAATGACACTACATCATGCCACATGACAACACAGTCTTACCATAGCAAGAGTGTTAAACATTTATATATGTATATACAAAGTGTCCTTTGATGCCCATCAATAAACAATTTCAATAGTTTAAAATATTGTTTAGCCCTGCCATAACAGGCTTTTCACATTGCTGTTATATCTAGGCTCATACATTACTTGGCTTCAAGCTGACAGTATTTGTGATCCCAACATTTAACTGAGTTTACTGAGCTCACTGAAAAGCTGTGGGACAGAGGACATAAACAAACAGCGGTACATTAGAACATGCTGGAGTTATTACAGGACTCTATACGTGAGAAGATGAGAGGAGGTCAGAGGAACTGTGAAACAAGTTATAAGGCCAGGCGAGGGGAGGATCAGTGTTAACAACTGTGAGGGGTTTCAATGCTGGATAATCTATGAGATTTGAAAGGAATGAAAACCAATACTGAGGTCACTCTGTTTCTACTGGACAGGTGAGTAAAGTTAGCTTTGCTGTTCCACAAACGGCAGCATCAGTATTACTGTCTTGTCTGTCTGTTGTCATGTATGTGATGATGGGAATGGGAAGGACAACATTAAAAAAAATAAAAATAAACAAAAATATAAATTGTGAACAAAATGAAAATACATTAAATTAATCATATAAGCTATTGATCAGTGATCAAGAAAACAAAAGAAATAGGTGTATTTTGTCCATGGGTCCTTGGCTGTTTTGTCTGTCAAAACTGTCAATGGTGTAAATATTTAAAGTTCTGTGACATTATGAACTTTGACGTGTCCAGTGGCTGTAGAAGAGCTGCTTCCAGTTATTTGGTCAGTCTTTGGTGTGAAGACAGCATCCCAGTAATGACATGAAGGAGGAGAAGTGGGAGCAGCAGAGGCCTTAAAAACAAAAACATTGAGAAACTTTTGAATCATTAAAAAGATCATCACGTAATTGGCTCACACAATGTTAATGCCAGCAGTGTTTATGTTGATCTGTCAAAGAAGCGTCCTGTACCAAAGGAATTAAATACCTTTACAAGTGGTTTAGGGAAGAGCTTGATGCTGTCAGTGATGACTGACTGGCTCATCCCCAGCAGCTTGTCTCCTTGCAGCAGTACACATGATCCCTTGCCAAAAGACCAACAGGAGTTAGGCTCCACAGAACTGTGGAGGTAAGAGTATGGAGCTGGACCTGAGAATACATAAATACAAAGTAAATCAAAGCTGGCTTAAGAACCTGACGGAAAACAAACACAATACACAATAATAAAAATATCTCGACCATTTCTGTAGAGCAGACACCACCTTCTCTCCAGTACCATTTCACACAGATAATTTTTGGAAGGCTGCATGATGTCCAGCTTATTTGACATGTTGAGCTCTCCATGTAGTCCTGTGCAGGGATGACAGTGAAGACCTGAAGGTGAAGCTGATGTAAATTACAATGTTTTACTGCTAGCTATAATAGTCAAGAGCAACAATAGTGTCATCACAACAGCTGGGTTAATGCAAAGTGAATACATGAATGCACATACAGTTAAAGGCATGGGAAATTTGAATTAAGACTGTGGATGAGACGCCCCTGTATGCTCTGTTGTGAAGAAACCTGGACAGTGGCAGACGAACACGTCTCTGTAGTTACATCTCGTCTGTAGCTGTTTGTTGAATCTGTTTAATGTTGGAACAAAGCAAAACTGTCAAGGGAGTTGTCACATTGTAAAAATGTAAATGTATGTAATATTATGACCTTTGACATGTCCATTGGCAATAAACCAGCTGCTTCCAGTTATCAGGTCAGTGAGGGCAGCTTCCCAGCAGTGCCACAGAGAAGCAGCAGCAATGCAAAGATTGTGATGTGGAGGATGGAGTTTGTCCTGAAAAGAGAAAACACAAAGTTAATAGTTAATTTAAGACTATGATAGAAATCATATATATTGCACAACAATTACCTTTGTAGAACAGAAAATCATCTTTTGGCCATTTCCATTTAAGGTTAGAACTGGAGCATTTATTTCACACTAATTTCACAAATCTCTCCAGCTCTTTACATTACAAAACATTATTTTAGTTGGTAATGTGGTTTTGTTCTAGTTCAGTAACTCATTTTTCACTTCAGATTCCAGTTCCCCTTCCTGCTTAATCTGACCTCACTCCCTTCACCTGGTAGTCCCCTGCCTAGCTACTCACCTGCAGCTCATCATCCTCATCAGTCTGGGCACCGGCCTCTTGCACTAGTTCCTTGCCAGATTGCCAAGAGTCTCCAACCTAGCATTCCAGCGTACTACAGCTTAGTTTGATTATTCTGTCCTAACAGTCTCTAGACCCTGTTTGTCTGTTCTCCAGACCTGTCTTGTGCCTATGGGATTTTTGCCTTCTTTTGGGCTGCTTACCTGGTATTGTGACCCTGCCTGCCTGACCACTTCTATAAACTGAACTTGCCTTATAAGTCTTTTCTGTGTCAGAGTCGTGCTTCTGAGTTCATTCCTGTTGAAGTTTATTCTGAAACGTGACATCTTTAACATGTTAGCAGTCCCAACTGTCTCAGCTGTGAAGTGGAGGGATGGAAGTGGACAAATACCTAAAGGATGGAGTAAATGTGAATGTTAGACTCATAACTGTAACATTTAATTCAAGAGCAACAAAAAAATCAAAGCTTTAGGATTAATGCAAAGGGAATACTCGAATGAACATTACAACATTAAAAAGTGCATTTTAAATTTTTATGTACGTGTGCTATGTGGCGAAGAAACCTGCACACTGGTAGGGGGACACGTCTCTATTGCAGCATCTTGTTGATGCAGCATGGCTGGTCCAGAGTCTCAGACCCAGGGAAAAGGGTGGCAGAAGTTCTCAGGTGTCTCACCCTCTGCTTTGAGATGACTGGGACTAGCAGGAAGTAGAAAATATCTCTGGGTGGTCTAGAAGTGATGGGTCCGCTTCTACGGCATCCGATGAGAGAATGGTGTTCTGCGAGGTGGTACTGAAGGAGGTGAGGCTAAACCTGGCAGGTGTCACAGGAGTACTTCGAAAAGAAACCTTTAGAAACATTTAGTCTCTGGAAAAGCCATCCACCCTGCTGGAGTGTGTGATGGGAAATGGTTTGGGGGGGGCATAGATTTTTGGCCTGTGCGTTTATCAACCCTGACCAAGACCCCCACCCCTGATAAATGCACAAGCCAAAATATGTTTAAAATATAGCTCATTACAGTAAGGCTACCTAGAAAATGTATGTTGCATTCCCAAACAAAATCGAGGTGTACTTTAATTACAGAAAACATTCTCCTCAATATGTATGTCAACCAAACAAAACACTGTAGTCCTTCACATGGATAATTAATGAAAATAAGAACATCGTAGTAACCAAACAAATACAATATAATGCTCTGTGTATATTCATCGTACCTTCCATTTTTAAGATCTAATGGAGAGACTGTAATGATTAAACAGAACAGAGACAACTGTCTAGCAGTGTCCAATTGTCTCAGCAACAAAGAGGCTTTGCAGGTGAATTTGTCTTTGGCACATTTCATAAGACATGTAAAGTTTGAGTAGGGGGTCCTCTGTTCCACCCTCCCTCCCAGCCTCATAAGAGGCAGCCTGGCAAGGTACCTGGCTGCAAGAGGACACCCCTACTCTGGATAATTGTGGATGATTGGACGTGTATTTTAAATATTTGTTAGTTATATTGTGTACATCAGTCTCAGTAAACCTAGTCATTATGATGTTTTGCCATTGCATGTGCCAATAATTTAGTCATTTAGAGTATGTGTTATTAGTACATATTTCAGTCAGTTGTCTTTTCAATTTCTCTCATCACAGTATGCTTTAAAAAAACACATGTATACTATACCTGTTAAAGTTGTAGAAACAAGTTTCTTAATGTTTGCACTTAACTTCAGTCAGAAATCCTTGAATTCTTCTTTATCTGTAAAACTCGGCTGACATCTTTATGAACTGTTGGAGGACATAACACAGTAAACAGGGTTATGATAACTGTAATAAGTTTTCATGACACCAGAATGGAGACAGCGTTGTGGCTGAGAAATGAAGATGAGGTCCAGCAGTGTGTTTTTCTCTGTGGTGGCAGCAGTGATGAGTTGTGCATATCCCCTGGACAGAAACAGCTCCAGAATAGGCTTACTTACGTCAGACAGGAGATTCTCATTGAAATCACCACACACAATGATGGGATGGCAGTCCATGATCTCCAGTGAGTCCAAAAGGCTTCGCAGGTTCGACAGGAAGGAGGTCACACTGTAGTCCGGAGGTCTGTATACGGCAGCAATCAGTGCACTCACCGGGGCTTCGACTTTCAGAGCTACAAACTCAAGGTCAGTTACATTATTTACATACTGTATCTCATGGATTTGAATGTAGTTTTTCACATAAACAGCAACTCCACCACCGCCTCTGTTGGCCATTTCTGGAAAACGTGTGTAGGACAGGTGTCTGTTACGTTTAAACATGTTGAAGTCCTGAAGACTGAGACTGTCTGCAACAAAGGAGCCTTGTAGGTGAGTTTCAGTGAGACACAAAACGTCTGCGAGACACAGTTCATGGTGGCTCTTGATGTCATTAACATGAGATGGCAAACCTTCTGTGTTGTGGTGCACAACGGTCAGCGTGTCGTCTCTGTTCAGCGTTTGTTTGAAGTGGAGAAAAGGCATCATGTCGTCCAAGCTGACTTGTCTCATGGTCTGTAAGGCTGCAGTGACTTCTGGGTTACCGTATATTTTACGCTCATCTATATCCAGCATGTGCAGTCCACTGAGAGAGGTTACTCTGCTGATAGCGACGTAAGCCATGCCAGGTTCAAAAATGTTTTTTAAGGAGACAACAGCCGATGTCCTCGCCATACCTTGAACCTTATGGATGGTAGAAGCAAAGGCAAGTCTGATGGGAAACTGTCTGCGTACAAAACCTTTCTGTTTCAGCTTCTCCTCTGCTCTCTCATGTACACAAGATTATCTGGACCTCCTGGTGCTTTATTACGGTGACTCCTTCCAGCTGTTTCATCATCCATCTTTAGCCCAAGCATTTTCACATGTACAAAATTACTTTGCTCAGAGGTTATTATCCTGACTAGTGTACAGAACGAACCATTCACTAATCCTTGAGACACATCTATGTTTCTGGTGAGCATGACACGAAGCACCTTCAGCAACATGTACTGTATCTGGCAAGTCATTTTTTCCTCCTTTACATGGTGCAGCTTGTCGAGCCATTCTTCCACTGTGTGGATCCTTTTGTAATCATCTGCATCAATGACGGTGACATGAGAATGGAGCAGAGCTAATATTCTCGCATTGTGACTGTGGACTTCCTTGTTAGTTGGGAAGATGTGCAGGACGTCAGTGGGACAAAGTGCTGGTTCAGTGACAGTCCGTGACAACAAACCTCTGTCTGCTTCAGACAACTGCTGTGACTTTTCTTTCACTCGGATCCGGTTCAACATCTCTGCAAAGGCAACATCATCCTTCTGACGCATAATCTCAGTCAAGGTGATCATCTGAAAGTGTTCCTGCCACAGGTCAATCTCACATGGGTCATACACACAGAGTGCCTTGGACTGTCGCACAGGTGGCAGCTGATAAAAGTCTCCTACAGCAATGATTGACATTCCTCCAAAGGGTCTCTGACAGCCTTTGATCTGTTTCAGTCTCGCATCCACATATGCAAAAAAGAGGCTTTGACACCATGGAAATCTCATCAATGATAAGGATCTCAGCATTTAAAAGTTCACATCTGATTTCATCTAGTTTGTTACCAAGTCCTTGAAATGGAGGTTTTAGGCTCCGTGGCAGCTTGAGCAGAGAGTGAAGTGTTGTTCCTGATATATTGAAGGCTGCAGTTCCAGTGAAAGCACTTAACAGGACGGTGGGGTTTGATATGTCATCCTCCTCACAGCGTCTGGGCAGTTTGCACAGTATTTTAGATGCCTCTGAGTAAATGCATTTGATGAGATGTGATTTGCCAGTTCCAGCTCCACCGTTTACATAGAAAAAAAACTGCTCTGGATTAAGGCCACAGACTCGCTTTACACACCAGTCTCTTACTGCATAGAACACACATGCTTGTTTCTGGTTCAGATTCTGATACATCTGTCTCAACAGTGTGGGATCGATTGCAGGCGCGCCTCTCTTACAGCTCTGGATTCTGTGACGAGGTTAGGCTGATATTCTGGCACATTCTCTTGAACGTGTTCATGATCTGGCTCTCTCGCCTCCAGTTCTTCGACACACTCCAATCTCACCACTTCAGATTCTGCCCCCAAATTACACCATTCATCAATAATTTGTCTGTTCTGTTCAAACTCCTCAACTGCTTTCTCAATTTCATCACTGTTTTGCTCATATTTTTCTCTGTTTCGTTTGACAATGTGTTGCACGTGCTCAGCATGGTCAGAACCTGGTAGTTGAACCCAGCCACAACTGTAGAAGCACTCATAAGTTGGTCTTTTCAGTTCCTGGTCTGATCGGTGAGGGACGTACAGTTTTAATAATGTGCCGTAAAACTGCTCAGGGTGTTTCTCCTGTGACGCGCGGTGAAATCTGATGATGGCAGGCTTCTCACTGTTTCTCTTCTGCACAAATCCCAGATCATTCAGCAGGGGCAAAACATTTTTACCTTTTGTCTGTTTTCCATACACAAACCTGCACGTAGAGGCAAAATCAGCCAAACACATTTCCTCAAACTCTGGCGTCTCAGGTCTGGATTTATATTTGTCTGTCAAAGACGTCATCCACACATCTACACTTTCATCTACTGAGTTCTCAAGCGATGACATGGGGCGGCTCATTCTCAGTGGGTTATCATCTGTCGGTACGAACACGACACCACGTGAACACTTCTTCATGTTAATACCACATGCACGAGTCACACACTCCTGAGCACTGACCTCTCTCTTTTTGGAATAGGCTTGCATGATTTCCTTCATTTCATCACATTCATTGACACTGTCTCTGTTGGACGACTCTATGAGCGTTTTTAAATACTGACTCACACTGTTTTCGCTTTTGCATATGTATGTGCAGATGTACTGTATTAAACTGTAATAACTGAGTATGAACTGCACGTCGATGTTAGCGTCCCAGGCATCCAGAAGGTAGGCATTGTATCCGTTTACCCAGCAGTCCTTTGGTTCACGTTTCATTATCACTGCGCTGGACTTGGTCATCATGTGAAGATATCGTTCATATTCACTCAGTGTTAAATCACATCGAGCCAGGAGCTGCTCTAAACTCAGGGAGGCAATTTCAGGTTCATTCAGCAGCAGGTTCAGTGGTGCCAGTTTTGCCTTTGCTGTTTCCAGTTGCCGTGAATCATCTTTATTATCATCATCATCATCATCATCATCATCATCATCGACATCGACATCATGACTTACAGGTCTCGTTATCATGGTTCTGTTTGACACTGGTTTTGGAAAGCCAAAGCGACATCCAGAGCTGGCACCTTTGAAACACGTCCTTGAGTGATTTTTGCTGTGTATTTGCACTTCAGTTACCTTCTTGTACAGTTCAGGTTGTGTATGTGGGTCAGGTAGCTGAGCTGTGATGTATTTGGACACAAAATCACACACAGTCTGGTCACTGTCTTCCTCAAACACAGGTGCTCCTTCAACCCATAACAAGCAGTGTATATGTGGGCTTCCTCTGTGCTGAAACTCTAATCGGTAAAAGTAGTCAATAACTTTGCCAAGCGGCTGTGCGGGAGACAAGATTACATCTCTGTACAAGGCCTCAACACGTTTGTCAAACATGCGCATCGTTGTAACAGGATTGCTTCTCAGGATGTCACACTTTGTGGACCAGTCCAGCTCATCAAAATTAACCTGCTCACCTTGCTGAGTTTTTATTGCTTCGATCACCTCAGGCCAACGCATCTCAGCTGCAGAAAATGTGCAGAAGAATGTAGGAGTTCCCAACTGTCTTATCATGGCAAACAGATCTCTAGTGGTTTTCTCCCAGTATGCTGGCGTGCCGCGAATCGGTTGCATAAAACGTAACGCGCATTTACTTCGGACCAGTCTCTCTACCTCGTGTTTGTCTTGCAACATTCCTGAGGTTATTTTGCGTCCATCTCTGGTGAAAGGTTTTCCTTTACGTAGCTGTATTGTCATGCTGGAAGTGGCCAAGTGTATTTCAGTCACAAACTGAGCAAAGAACAAATAGTTTGAGTCTCTGGCAAACCGATCATCGACACCAAAAAGCCTTGTTTTGAAATAACTGCTAGGTGTTAATCTATAAATTCTCTGTTCATCCAGTGTATTCAAGCCGTTTGGAAACTGACACGGGAAAGCTAAGGATTCAAGTCTCGGGGTCTTAAAGAAGCTGACTGGACTGTTTCCCTCTGCTGGTGCCACAGAATAAATCCCTTCACTGAAAGATAAAATGTCCTCTGAAACATCACGTGGCTGAAGGCATGATTCAAGAGCAACACCACCATTAGGCATGTCACCTTCCTGTTCTGGATCATCTGTCTGTTCCTCTGGTTGACTTTCATCACAAACCAGCATGTCATTGTTTTGTTGCTCATTTTCAGGTTTATTTTCTGCCTCACACAGTGCATCACTCTCACACCTGTCTATTTCCATCAAATCGTCGGCATCATAATCTTCGTCCTCCATGTTATCATCATCATCATCATCATCATCATCAGGAAGTGTTGGATCACATAATTCAGCCTCATCTCTTATAGTCACGTCTGTATAGCCAGGGTGAATATCTTTCAGAGTTTTCAGTGCTTGCACTAGTTTAGACCAGTTAACAGTCTGAAACAGCTGGTGACCTTTGTAAGACAGTCGTCTCTTCAGTTTGACTCTCATCACCTGAGACTCACTTCTCAGTCGGGGCAGAGCATTGACTGTTTCCTGTACCTCAGGCGGGACACATATCACATTACCATGTATGGCTCTCTGTCGGCCTTTAGGAAGAGGAATGATTTTGGCAAGCGTTATGCACTTGGCGATGAGATGTCTCTCCAGTATGTTGAGGTCAGACAACGCAGGTGGAATGTCAGCAAGCTCCAGGTTGTTAGCTACAGCGAGCTTTGGCATCTCTCCGTTTCTAAGATGGCTGTGACATGTCGAGCAAATCCATTCCCTCTTTCTCTCATCAGGCACCTTGCACTGTTCACTTATACAGCTATCATCACAAACATGAACGTACTTTCCTGTCAGGCATTCTGCAACCACATCTGGATTTTTGACATAGTTTGACCTTGTGCAGGGTTGGACTTGGTTTGGAAAGGATGCTTTATGACACACAGTGCAGACATAAGTGGGGCCAGCTTTTATTCGTGATCTGAAAAGTGATATGGCTTCTTTGATCAAAGTGTTGTCACTCTCACTTGCTGGTCTATTTATCCATCTGTATTTCCTTTTTATTTTGGTTGCACATTTCAAGTTATGCATACTCCTGAATGAAACATTGTTCTTATACCTGTCTCTCATTCTTTGTCTCATCAGTTCTCTGTGTCGCAGCCTGAACGCATGGTCACGTGCATATCGCTCAGTGATAAAAGATCGCTGCCTCTGTCTGAATTCTGGATTTTCTCTGTAGCCTTTCGTAACATATTCCATTTGTCTCCTTCTGAATTCAGGATTTTCTCTGTAACCTTTGGTAACATATTCCATTTGTCTCCTTCTGAATTCAGGATTTTCTCTGTAGCCTTTGGTAACATATTCCATTTGTCTCCTTCTGAATTCAGGATTTTCTCTGTAGCCTTTTGTAACATATTCCATTCGTCTCTTTCTGAATTCAGGATTTTCTCGGTATTGGGTTGTCATATTATATATTTTCTTTTGTCTTACTTCAGAATATTTCCTTTTGGAATAAAACATTTTCTTTGCTTTATATGTTTCATTTGAAGCATATGTTGCCCTTTCTTTCCTTCTTTGATTCTCCTTTCTTTCTGGTAGCTTTTTACAGCGCAATAATCTCCTCTTAAACTTTTTCCTTTGCTGTTTGCTAAGTTTTGACAGTTTATAGGAGATTTCATGTGAGACATTATTACTTACCGGAGTATTTATTGTTGGAGAAGATAATTTTGATTCATTGTGAGGAGAATCATGTAATGTTGGAGAATTCAAACTGAATTGGCTCAATAATTCTTGTTCTGTATCCATGTTGTTGTATACTTCACGTAAAACTTTATGAGATGCATCAGTGACAACAGGGTTTATCTCAGGACCGTTTGACTGATTTTGAGGAGCATCATGTGATGTCACAGAATTCAAGCTCTGTGGTTCTGGTTCAGTTTCGTTATCAGCGTATGCTTCATGCAACACGTTATCAGTGGCAACAGGGTTTATCTTAGGAGTACTCAGGCTCGACTCATTTTGGTGAGCATCCTGCGGAGCGGTTGAAACAGCAGCAGTCTGAGTTGTAGACTCGATCTCTGTGTCTGAGACAGCATCATTAAGGTTGGCAAACACCACAGGCTTCAACTCATAGTTACAGGAGGACTGTGTGCCCAACATTTTGTGATATTTTGTGAGCCTGTCAATCATTTCTGTGAGACGTGTGAATGTCAGCATGACAGCAGTACCAGGAGTGTGTGAATGCAGGGGTAGGGGCAAACCTTTGCTTGTTCTGGAGTGCGGGTCAAAGAAACCATATCTGCCTGATCTGGTTCTGAACACTGCAATACAGAGCTGTCTCATCAGCAGCAACGCGTACTGTACTTCTGATAGCAAGCAGCACAATCCAGCCTCAAGGTCCAGAAAGCCTTCGGCAGCTCCAGCGAAAGGTTCTCCAAACGTGCCGTACCTTGACAGTTCTGTCATGTCCACATAAGACACACCTCTGCGTACAGGAACTACATCAGGGAGCTCATCAGTAGTTAGATGGTCGTGTTCAACTGTTTTTCTGACCTCATTATACATTGTATTACCCTTGTTCAACACAAGATCCATGTCTGTTCTTGTTATGTTTTCATTCTCATGAAGAAATGCAAGAAATGTCAGCGAGTTACAGGTACACTGCTTATTTCTGGATGTGCCGTATTTACGAGAAGCCTGGCTCCAGGATGCACAGACATGCTGTTCTTTCACATGAGGAGATCTCGCAACAGACTGATCAGTACTCTGAAATCCTCTCTTTACCATGTCTGCATAAGATGCCTTTGAGACACATGGCTCATCACCTTTATCTCTGTGGTTTATCTGGTGAGCATTAGAAGGACCTGCTACACCTCTCTTTACAACACCAGCATAAGAAAGCTTTGGTACATCACTCTGACTTCCCTGTGTAACACTTACATGAGGAGATGGTGCAGACATGTTTGCAGTTGCATTTTCAGTTGTTGCACAGTGACTGTCATTCCATTTCTGCCAGCGCAGGTTTGCAGCTTGGGACCTCTTACTCTTCCTCGGCATTGTTGTCCTCCAAAACCAGAAATCTTAATGTAAATATAGTAAACACAATATTAAGATCACTGTAAATGTAGGAGGATGAAAAGATGGATGAAACCTGTCTGCCTGTATTAATCACAAAAACTTAGGAATGGAAAAATAACTCAGCAGTTCAGGTTTATAGTTACAAAAATATTCACTAAATAATTATTTACCAGAGGAAAAGATTTACAGTTAAAGAATGCAGTTGGCTGATTTATACACTATATGAAAAGTTAAACAATAAAGCACTTAAATGCACTCAGTAATTCAAACAATGTGAGTGGGAACCAATTGAATAAATAAGAGTTAAGTTCGTCTCAACAAAGTTTGTTACAACAGGCTTTATTTCATTAAAGTTTGGTTCATCAAGGGCAGATGGTTATTGTGTGTATACGTGAAACGGTGACAAAAGAGTTGCAAAGATTCAACAAGGAGTGTTTCTTTCAAGGAGTAGTGTTTCAAATCGAGTCTTTGAAGTAGTGTTTCATTAGATAGAGCGGGATAGAGAGGGATACAAGACAGAGTCCAAAATCAAAGACAGAGCGGGATAGAGAGGGATACAAGGTAGTGTCCAATATCAAAGACAGAGCAGTAGATGGGACAGGAAAGCCAGAGGAGCCAATATGACAGGGGAGAGGGGAGAAGCTGGACAGCAGGACACCTGTAAGACAAAAATGGAAACATATATTAGAGCAGTGATTCTCAAAGTGCGGTGTGTGCGTACCCTTGGTGTGTGCGGCAGGAAAGATTTGATGATGTAATTTTTCATGAAACAAATGCTTGAAAACCTTCCTTTTATAAATGTAATCTAAAATAAATGTTATTAATACTAGTTCACAGGGAACAGGTTAGCTACTTACACACTTCTCCCTCCCTCAGGCTGAGCCACCCGCTCTGCACTTACAAATCGTCATACGGATCCTCTTTTTGTCCACATTATCTGTATCTGAGGCTCTACAAAGGGTGCGATTTGTGAGAAAACAAAGGGGATGTTTTGAATTTTTTTTCTCTGTCATGAAAATACCTCCCTCTCCCAGTTCACTGGCATGCAGTTGAACTGGGATTTCATTGAAAAGTTTAACCATCACACTATGAGAAAAGGTTTCTAAAGTAATAATTTACTTTCATTACGCAATGCAGAGTTGCGGTGAAAAAACAGACATGGTGTGTTGAAGTCTGAAGCGCAGTGATTGGGTGAAGGGAGAGAGACTGATTCAAAAGCCCTCAGTGACACAGTGCTGTGGAGCTAGTAAATAAGTAAAAATAAAATAAAAGGGTTTTGAGAGCACATAGGGGGTGCATCAACCCGGTCGGTGCGTTGCCTAAAGAGTTTGGGAAACGCTGTATTACACAGCTCTTGCAATATATAAGAAATCCAATCAAGCAAGTTTTACTCAAAGCTAAAATGACCAATCATTTATAGCATTTACAGATTTGTCTGAAACCAACTAGTGTCATAAAATATATCTAGTCAGTGGGGCGATTTTAGAAACCTCAGTGTTTCACTGCCACTTTATTAACAGTGTCTAAAAATCTTTGTGGCACACTGTTATATTTAGGCTTGAATATAACAGTGTGCCACAAAGATTTTGAATTTGAGTGTGTGAAACTTACTGCTGCCCCGTCACGGACACAGCAACAGTGATGGCAGGCCGTCACTGAGAGGAGGTGGCTAGATGAACTGAAGATCTATAGAGAGAAAATATATTTCAGTTTTACTCAAGTAAACCAGCAGCTCACAGCTCATTTCAATGCTAAGTGATTCAGGCTGGACCATTTATTTCTAAATTTCTTATCAAAGTATCTGATTTGTGCTTTCCAAATACTAAAAAGTAATTGTACTGTTACTGTAGCTAACTCTGGTTTAATACTTTAAGAAACGTCCAGTCAGTGATCTCAAAACACATGTTAAAAATGTTTTTAAGACACAATAAAACAGATTTTCCTGCATATTATGCAACTCATGTTATTGGGGTGAGAGAAGATGCAGTAAGAGTAAGAAGGAAACATGAGTACAAATCAACAAATCCTTAAATGAAAAGTTATTGAAGGTGTTTGCTTTGAATATTCAAAACAGTTGACAGTCTGGCAGTAAATCTATAGTGCAGGTCCCAGCATGTCCATTAATAAAAGTCTAGTCTGTTGTTTCATGGTATGTGGCTGCTATATATACACACTTGTATTTTAAATAAGCTAATGATGTCATAAATTTACTTTTTAGCATTAGTCAGAGATGTGATCTGCAAGACAAAAGAGCAAAAACAAACAGAACACAGAGCACACAGCACAGTGCTATGGGTCTTACCTAATTTAAATTTAATGTTACTGACAATATTTGGCACTAAATTTGTGCATATAGAATATTTCTACATGCACTTTTGGTTTGATGTAAATTCATTAACAGTGATTACATTTTCAATATTTTTTTTGTTGAGTTGTTGACATCACATTCATCTACCACATGATTCTTTGTAATGATAAAATGTGCTCAAATTGTTAAACAAAGAATTCAGAAGAATTGGAACTGGATTTGAAATTTCATGAGGCTGAGGATGTTGGTCTCTTCTTCTTCTCCCTCGCTATGATCTGCTCACAAATTACCTTCCCTACACCTGAATTCCACCGGATCGTGCGCTCTTTGTGAAAAAATGCCGTTACGCATCGATGGTCAAGTGCCCCCTAAATTTTCTGCCTGTGTTTGATGATTTTATTTCCATAGTTTCCAATATTACAATATTTCTACTTACGAACCAAAGCACAGCGATCCACTTTTGTTCTTTGTCTAAGAAAGGAAACAAAATGTTAGTGCGTTCTGTGTCACTGTGTTTAATGGCTTCAAAGAAGCAGACGTACAAACAATACAGTTAATGACAAATTCTGTTCTAACAGGTCTTCTGGCTGTGAGATGCAGCAAAATAAATAATATTAAATATATGAATAACTACTGCATTACAAAAGTGGATTATTAAGGGGAAAGCATTGTGAGTTGAGTAAGTTTTTACTGAAGGCATCTTAAAAGTGAGGACATGACACTAGTATCTCCATCTAAAAATGTGTGTGTGTGTGTATATATATCAGGATGTGTTGCATCCCTGGGAAAAATCACTTTGTATCTAAAATAAAAAGTTTTCAAAATATGACTTTCTAAAAAGGTTGTCTCTTGGGACCTCAATGTCATGCCAACTCAAATGCCAGCTCAGCTTTCTGGCAGGAACATTCACTTATTAGTTAATATAATTACTTTTCACATCACTTTTTTGTTACCTTTTCCATGTTTTTAATAACAATAGTAACAGTAAAAAATCTAAATATATTCAGGGCAAACAGTCAACATCTTTTTTGATGGGGGGCGGTAAGGGATCTGGATAGTGGATAGGGGAGCGCTGGCTCAAACCTCTGTTTTAATGGATGCTTTAGTTATCCACAGTCAAATGGTATGTTCTGATGTCAGTTTTAGTTTCAATATTTCTTCTTACCAACCAAAGCACAGCGATCCACTTTTGTTCTTTGTCTAAGAAAGGAAACAAAATTTTAGTGCAAAGTAAACTAAATAAATAAAGTGCCTTTTTTTTAGAAAAAAATGAAATAAAAGTGTAGCTTGAAGTGATGAAGTGTTGTCTTAACCAATTTTATAATAAACAATAAACAACAATAAAAATAGAAGCTCCATCATGAGATAGTGAGTCTCTATAATAAATTAGCTGTGGGTCGGCGGTCCGGATCAATGTTTAATTGAAGCACACAAATTAATAGAATGTTCATGATGTAACTTTGTTTAGCACAACCTTCGGTTTATAACGTACATTTACAAGCACATTCAGCAACCAACTAACTGAGCAACTTTACTGCTGCTAAAACTAAGCCAGAGACCAGCATCATTAAGATTTAAAGATTAACTGTTAGCTTGTTGTCACTACACCACAAAATTAATGCTAAGTTACTGGTTCATTCTATACGTTTCCCAGCTCAATACTGGTAAACTGGGACAGTTGTCAGATGAGTGAGTGAATAAAGGACAACGTTTATTGATTATTGGACTACTAGAATTATTTCTTTTGTTGATTAAGTTAGCTAACCATGACGTTAGCGGCCATGCTAGTGATAGCATCGTGGCTAATATTAGCTAAGCAGTAAGGCCGTTTTATGGTGCACAAATAAAGTGTAAAAACTGATACGCTGTATTCATTGCTTCTTGTGTAAATTCGAAGAGTTGGAAAAAACTTAACAGTATTTTTAAAACACCAAACCTGTATTTATACCTCTCGAAATGTTAGCAGTTCAGAAACGAGCTCTGAGCAGCTTACTTACCAGCTAGACGAGGGAACAAGATGGCGGAGCGGCAGTGCACTGTGTATGACGCAGCGAAAATTCTAGGAGGCGTTCAAGGACAGCTCGAAATTCTGACATCAACCGAAAAAGAAGGGGATACAGAAAGTTGAGCAGGAGACATAATAACTGATTGAGTTATTACAGTAATTAAATTATCACAGTAATGATCTATTGAATCTTGAATCTAAAACAATGCAGAGAGACATATTTGGACAAGGAAAGTGGAAAAGTGGAACACCCTCAATCCTCTCTGACAGCCAAGGGTGGATGGATGGTGTAGGTCTGGATGGTCTTGAAGGTTGAGGAAGTCCTGGCGCTCTGCGGGGGGTCTCCCAGTTATCAGCATGTTTCTCTCTGTAGCTGTTATTTGTTTAACAAACACCTGCACGTGAAGAATGATAGCTTACTATATGTCCTGCTCACAGGATCATTTCTACTGGCACATATATTATCTGCATTTATATTTATGCTTCTGATTGTGAATTTGTTATTTAATAACCCAAAATATGATCATAGTGTCATATGATCATTTATTAGACTAAATGTTTAAGGGAAATTGAAATGATGTGATTCATATCTAAGTCGACACTCAGTTTTAGGCTTTCCGTGTATTTCTCTTCTGATCATTTAAGACTACTGCATACACTTCATTTCAAAGTCACATCACTATCGCTGGTGAATCATATCAATCCAATGATCTATTTTTATTTTTTAGTGAAGCACGAGCGTTCATCCATACATTTCATCATTCCGTAATAAACTTGATTTTAATGTTATTTGTTGTGATGCATCAAATCAGTCCGATCAGCTGCAGCGTTCAATCACTACGGCCACCATACCAGGAAGGGGGCGTGTCCGTCAGTAAAAGAATTCAGCGAAGGTGCGCTGCTGCGCTCGGTCACAGCTTGTCGCTCCGCTCTTCGCTCCTCAGGTGAAGTAAATAAAGGTGATGTTATTAAGACAATTTTTAAAAAAGTTGTAAATGCCATAGATGCAAGCCAGAAACGCGGATGCTACCTGGCATCCAACACGTGCAGCCACCTAGCATCTATGCCGTTTACAACATTTTTAATCATTGTCCAACAGCTGCACGTGTTGGATGCTAGCTAGTATCCGTGTACGGATGTACGGATACTAGCTAGCATCCAACACGCGTCGCTACTAGCTGAATAGGGCTCCAGATGGCGCGGCGTAAACAGAGATGTATTCATCTCGGATCGTACCTAACATTACAAGACCATAACATATCGAATATGGAATTAATCTACCGATTCTCGGATCAAGACTCTTGTATGAATGTCAGTTTTTTGAGCCATGACAAAGGCTGAAATGTAGCCTTGTTTTTACCTTAGCCCAATGCCGGAAATAACGGGCGTAGCAGCTTTCAGACAAACGCCGAAGAAGAAGCGCAGAAGAAGTAGGAGAAGAAATAAACTTCAAGTATAAGGTAATGTTCACCAGATAAACGGTTTAGCGATAAAACTTTATAGTTTTATAAAAACAAGTTTAAAAAGCTGTAAACACTTGAACGTACGTGTCTGAAATAACGTGATTGATTGAGACTGCTAGCTATCTGCACGTGTACCATGCTCTTTGCACCTGTAATTTGTGTGCAATATGTAAACATTGATGGATAAATGCCTTAGTTAGATTTGCAAATTTAATTTATGCTCACTAAGCTAAAGCTATTTAACAATAATAAATAATGTAGTTTACCCATGAATTTACACAAATTGAAACTTGCAGAAAATCACCGGTAAGTGAACATTACCCACTGCTTTAATTCATTTTGGCTTAATAGGTTTCTGTGCATAGCGAATAAAAAATGTATTTTACTTTTTTGAAATGTCATTAATTTGGATTACAATTTGCACATCGTGTGTGTGACAGCATTGTTTTGGCTCTTGATTAACTACTTACCTTATCACTCATCAATCTTATAGTTTTGTTGATTCGTTTGGATGAAGGTGGAATCGGAATAGGAATAGAGAAATATGCTTCTGAACACCATATGAGTTAATGATAAAATGCGTAAAAACTATCAGTATTGATCAGAATCAGTATCTAGGTACATTAGGTACATTTAAAGTGCAGGTACATTTAAAAAAAATCAAGAATAAACATTTATAGCAATCTAACAATAACCCTTTGCCAATGAGTATTTTAAAATGTAAAAAAGTACAGATGCCAACCATTATAAGACCAGATTTTATTCAAAACTTACAAAACTTTAGATTGATGAAAACAAATACATTGAAATATAAACATTAACACAACATTGAAAGTGAACTGATTAAATTATATGAATTAATTAATATAACAACAATTTTAATAAAAGATTAACAACTGATTAATCACTTTTTGTAGAACTTAACTAATTATGAACTAATTATTATAAGAATATAACTGATTATGTAATTTACAAACTATTCTTCACTTGCTACCTCCATTTCCTTAATTTTGTTTCCTAAAATTTTTACTTTCACTCTAATTGGGGGAGTGGTCATCTTCCTCTCGATAGGCGCCCACACAGTTTCCTCGATGAGGAGAATCCGGCTGTCGTCCAGTAGAACGTTTAGGGTTCCTGGCTTGCCCTCCACATCTGTGACACCACAGGCACCGACCACCTCCTCAGTGACGTCGCTGACGACCTGTAAAGACAAAGAAAATACATCAGGTACCACATTGATGTCCTCTCTGTATCAACAATCGCAGCATTTTTCCCACCAAGGAGCATTTATTTCAAACCTATTGAATTACATATGAAATCGGGCCAGATTTCAAAACTAGGATGGGCTTCTTACGAGTTGGGATAGGTATCATTAAATTAGAACTTTCTTGATATACTCTTAAATGAATACACCTTGGTTTAGTTCTATTCAATACCATTATCGTTTGTTTTTCATTACTAAAAAGATGCCTTTAAAAAAAACCCAAATAATTAAATTTGTTATAACTAAATGTTATTAGAGCAGCAACAGAATTTTCAACAGCTAAGTCACTAATATTTCTCTGAAAACAAATCTAAAATGTCTGAAAAAGAAGTAATATTCCCGACATCAAAGTAGCTATTAAAGTTTAGAAAAAACTTAAGAACTCAATACCATCAGTCTTTCCTCCTCTCCTCCTCCTCATCTTACTCCGTACTGGAGCTGGACGTGGCCCACAGCAGCACTGATTTATTTAAACGCTTCAATAAAACAATATCCAAAAACCAGAAATACAAAAACCAAGTACCTCAACCTTTGTATGGTTGGTAGACTGAAGCTGTAGTCCGTAATCAGACCTGCTTGCCTTCACATGAGACACTCTCACGTGGGTCCCATGCTCCATGTGGACATCACAGATGGCTGCGTCCCTCCACAGGCACACACACACGCACGTATCCCCCTGTAAAAGAGATAATATTTTCATGTACCTTCACAAAGAAAATCGGATTTTAGAGCTACAGTAGCTGTTAGATAAGTGTAGAGCAGTAAAGAGTATTATAATTCATCTGAAGTAGTAGAAGTATAAAGTGGAATAAACTTTACTCAAGTAAAGTACAAATAAATACTTGTACTTGTGGATACCTCTCTGTTTATCTCACCGTCTCTTCTCTCCAGTTGATATTACTTCAAAAACACTGAACTTGGCAGGGAGTTACTAGTGTCTTGTTGTTTATCCTATCATGTAGTGTAACATTTACTTTTTGCCTTTTACACAAATAGTACATGGGCTGTATTTTGCCTTTCTAATCTTCCAGCCACTAAAACACTTTTACACTACATCACATTCACACCGTTCACACACACTCATTTGTTGGAGAAAAGGCATCAAACCGCTGATCTTCAATTAGCAAGCCACCCGTTCTACCCCCTGACTCACAGCTGCCCTTTTGTATTGCAAAATGATATAGAAATCTACACCTTTCCTTGTTAATTAACTTTGTGAAATGGATAGCTTACCTGCTGCAGTGTGATATTTCGTAGCGGTATAGCCTCTCTATCCCTGCCAATCTTTTTCACTGGAGACATCTGGAACAAAGCAGATTGGTGTGTTAATTTCACATTTTATAATGATACTCAACTCTTAAATTGTATTTTCTTTAAAAATTAACTTACATCAACCACCACCCCCTCCACCGTCATCATCCCCACGGTGTCTTTACACCTACATAGGGGAGTCGGTACTGATGCAGGTCGCAGGAGCGCTTCTCCCTCCTGCCGTAGCTCCTCTGAGATGACCAGAGGTGCAGTTCTAAAGAACATGGTGTCTCTTTTTACAGTAAACGCATAGGGAGGAGACTGCCCCCTCATAGCGTAGCCCCGAACCATATAACTTTTGCCCTCTGCCACTCTGTGAGCATACTCTTCATAAAACGTGACCCTTGCCACAGTGTTTCCGTCAGAGATGGCTACAGCGATGTTTTTTTTGGTGGTAGCTGCCCTCGCTCCACCATCGGTGAACTCCCAGGCCACCACCCTGGGCTGCTCACTGATGCCAAGCACACATATGTGCATTGGTGGAAGTTTTGCGTATGGGCTGTCGGGTTTCACCCACTGTACACTTCTTAAAGCCATTCTGAAATAAAGAGAACAGAGAGAGAGAACAAAGTTATACAGATATATCGTCTACTTAAAGTTATGAGATACGAGACACATATAGGGTTGCTGCTAGTGGTACGCTGGTAGTTTCTATATTTTATTTATTTATTTATTTATTTATTTATTTATTCATATTAAAAACTATATTTTTTACCTGTGTCAAACTCCTTTTTCCACTTCATGTTAAGCCTCTGAGCGTGTTAACTAATCTGATCAACTGCTGGGCAGTCAGTAAGTGGATGCTACACAGTGGACTGACCAGCAGTGGACGGGTCCTCTGCTGGTCAGTCCGCTGTGTAGAAACCACGCAGCTACTGCCCAGCGTCTGACCAGTCAACAGCTGGCCAATCATGGCATAGCATCCACCTACTGACTGACTGTCAGACATGATTTTTGGCAAAAATTATGAATTTTTACAGTATCTTTTTACTATTAGTGTAATAAAATGCATTGTAAAGTTAATTTAACCACACTCACTACCTTTTTGTTTTTTAAAGTACACAAAAAGTTGTACTTTAAAAAACAAAGTTTTTTTTAGTTTAGTTTTTAGTTTAGTTTAGTTAGTTGGCAAGGTTTGAAGAGTTGTAGTAATAGTAGTACTGCTAGTAGTAGTAGTAGTAACCTGTAGTACTAGAGGTGATAACTAGCAGCATTACTACCACTAGTAGTACTACTATAAGCAGTAGTCTCTGTGCAGCACAGTAAAGTTCATTCAGAAAAGAGCTCAATGACTGTCCACCAATCAGAACACAAGACCAAGCATGTGTGTGCGTGAGAGAGAGAGAGAATGTGTGTGTGTGGGTCTGTCAATCAGACTGATCTATTTACATCACCTCAATCATCTGAGTGCCTACATACAAATGAAGTATTAGTAGTAATAGTTTATAGTAGTAGTAGTAGCAGTAGTAGTAGTAGAACTATAAGTAGAAGTAGTAGTAACCTGTAGTACTAGAGGTGATAACTAGTAGTACTATTATAAGCAGTAGTCTCTGTGCAGTACATTCAGAAAAGAGCTCAATGACTGTCCACCAATCAGAACACAGGACCAAGTATGTGTGTGCGTGTGTGGGAGAGAGAGAATGTGTGTGCGTGTGTATCTCCCTTTGATCTCTGCTTATCAACATCACCTGGGCAACCAGGTTTCCTACATAGACAGAAGGCAAAATCGCTGATACCTGGCCTCGAACAAACCTCCCTAGAGACAAAACTATAGGTCGTATCGGCGAAATGACCTGACCCTCAGCGAGACAAGGCCTTTGTGAACGATGTGATATATTTTTTGTGGATAGAGTTGAAAAACAGTGGACTGGGCAGCTGTGGACTGCTTATAATAGTACTACTAGTGGTAGTAATGCTACTAGTTATCACCTCTAGTACTACAGGTTACTACTACTACTTCTACTTATAGTTATACTACTACTACTGCTACTACTATTACTACTATAAACTATTACTACTAATACTTCATTTGTATGTAGGCACTCAGATGATTGAGATGATGTAAATAGATCAGTTTGATTGACAGACCCACACACACACACACACACACATTCTCTCTCTCACTCACGCACACACATGCCCAGCAGTTGCTACGCAGCGATTGGCCAGCTGCCCAGTCCACTGCTGGCCAATCGCTGCGTAGCAACTGCCGGGCGGCCTGGCAGTTGCTATGCTGCGACTGGCCAGCAGAGGACTGGTCAGACAGTGGGCAGTAGCTGAAACATAGGCTTTAAGCAGAATTCTTAAAACCCAGATTTATCCTGCCTTAGGGCCATTTTGGCCTTTTAAATATTGCTCTGAAAGGTCATTTTGACCGTTCTAAGATGTCAGACATGATTTTTGGCAAAAATTATGACTTTTTACAGTATCTTTTTACTATTACAGTGTAATAAAATGCATTGTAAAGCCAATTTAACCACACTCACTACCATTTTGTTTTTTAAAGTACACCGAAAGTTGTACTTTAAAAAACAAAGTTTTTTTTAGTTTAGTTTTTAGTGTAGTTTAGTTAGTTGGCTAGGTTTGAAGAGTTGGGTCAATGTTAAATAAATGAAAGAATGTAAAGTAGTTTGGCACTAGTTTGATTTTTGATTTTATTAAAACTAGCAATTGATAATATGATACTTTTCAAATTTCTACACACATGCATTTTGTCAGAAAGGTCTCAAGCGTCTTCACATTCATTCCCTTAACATTAATGCTAACAATTAGCCAACAGTGAAAAGCTTGCCAAACAAAACTTCTATAAAATAAAGGCACTCTAATTTTTTCCTGCTTATTTTTTAAGTCTGCGGAACCACATTTTCAAGATAGCAATCCAAATTATGATACCTTTACAAATTGTATTGTCAAATTTAGACAAAGAGAAAAGTTCCTACCTCTCAACCTTGACAGCCTGTTCCTTTCTGAGTGTGTTAACTAATCTGGTGAACTGCTGGGCATGCGCTTGGCAGCGATTGGCCTGCTGCCCAGCTGCCCAGTCCACTGCTGGCCAATCGCTGCGTAGCAACTGCTGGGCAGCCTGGTAGTTGCTATGCTGCGACTGCCCAGCAGAGGACTGGTCAGACAGTGGGCAGTAGCTGAAACATAGGCTTTAAGCAGTATTCTTAAAACCCAGCTTTATCCTGCTTTAGGGCCATTTTTGGCCTTTTAAATATTGCTCGGAAAGGTCATTGACTGTTCTAATATGTCAGACATGATTTTTGGCAAAAATTATGAATTTTTACAGTATCTTTTTACTATTACAGTGTAATAAAATGCATTGTAAAGCTAATTTAACCACACTCACTACCTTTTTGTTTGTCTGGAAAAGTTCCAGTTGTTAGAATAGTATTGAATAGTTTTAATAATTTTAAGCCAATCTGATTTTGTGGTCTGAATATTTGATCATTTGATTTTTTCCTTTTAGGGACTGGATGGCTTCTGTTAATTCTTGTTCTGTTACAGGGTAATCTAGAGGGTTTTGGTTGTTTTTAATCACCGCCTCCAGATTTTTCCATTTTGTGAATATTTTGTGCTGATCATCATTTTTTGTAATATTACTGTATAGTTCACTAAAGTGATTAATCCAAGTGTTTCCATCTTGGATCGCCAATTCATCCTGCTGGGTTTTGTTTAGGTTGTTCCATTTCTCCCAGAACTGGTTGGACTCTAAGGATTCCTCAGTTTCACAGAGCTGCTTCTTGCTGTGTTGTTCTTTCTTAGTTTTTAGGGTGTACTTGTATTGTTTCAGAGTGGCCTCATATTGACAGCGTATGCTGTGGTTGTCTGGGTCCCTGTGCTTTTCATTTGATAATTTCCTTAAAGTTTTCCTTAAATTTTTGCAGTCAATGTCAAACCATTTGTTATTGTTCATTTGTTGAGGTTTTGGTTTTGAGGCTTTCAAATTAGACAATGAAGCCAGATGATGAAATATTGAATTGATTTTGTCCACAGCCGAATTTACACCAGAATTATTCTGGGGAAATGTTTCTGTTAGAAATGAATGAGTTAAATCGTGGATGGTTTGATTTTCCAGTGCCTTTTGGTACGCCCCCATGCTGTCTGGGGTCCATCTGTATGAGTATGTACTGTTAAACAGGTCACAGGCACTAAGGGCTCCTGATTTAGACTGAGCCCTTTTCAGGTAGATAGTGATTTTGCTGTGGTCTGAGAGGGGTGTGAGGGGGCTGACTGTGAAGGCTCTGAGAGACATTGGATCTAGATCTGTAATGAAATAATCTACCGTACTACTGCCAAGAGCTGAGCTGTAAGTGTAGCGACCCAGAGAGTCCCCTCGTAGCCTGCCGTTGACTATGTACAGACCCAGCGTACGGCAGAGCTGTAAGAGCTGCGTACCGCTTGTATTAGTAAGCTTGTCAAAGCTCTTTCTAGCAGGACATTCAGGGAGGAGGAAGCAGGTGCTTCCAGGTAAGTGTTTGTCTCCCTGGGTGTTCATAGTGTCAGCTCTTTCCCCTGTTCGAGCGTTCAAGTCCCCACAGAGTAATACATTTCCCATGGTTTTATAATGATTAACTTCCTCCTCAAGAGTGGAGAAAATATCTGGGTTGTAGTAGGGGGATTCTGAAGGAGGTATATAGATGGCACACATGTAGACATGTTGCTCGGCACAGATCATCTGTTTAATTTTTAACCATATATAAGATTCTTCTTTTTTAATAACTGTGATAGACTGGCTCAGTTCTGATTACACCATATAATCATGCCTCCTGAATCTCTGCCTTGGGTTATTGTGGGATTTTTTGTTGATGGTATGATAATCTCAGTGTAGCCGTGAGGACGACCAGTGGAAACATCTTCTCTGCACCATGTCTCCTGTAAAACTATGATGTCTGAGTCTTTTAACTCTCTATTAAAATCTGGATTTCTGCTCTTTAAACCAAAAGCTGATGATCTCAGACCTTGAATGTTCCAACATGTTATTGTAAATGATTTCATCTTCAAGAGTAATCTGTTCAAAAATTAGACAAACACCTTAAAAAACAAATAATAATAAACTAGATATTAAAAATAATGCTAGTAACAAATGAAAAGAGAGAAAAAAATGTGTAAAAAGTTTAAACAGATGAAAATAGTGTTGTAGGTAAATGAATAAAAGGGTGGGGACTGCATTTCTGTGTAGGTGTACGTTATCATACAGGCAGTCCAGGTCCAGGGTCGGGTGGTGGGCCAGGAACACATTGGGTTTGAGGGCACAGTCCCTGGAGAGGCTAACATTCACTCTGTGAATGGTGTGGGGGTGGAAGTCTCTCCTGTGCAGCAGAGTCGATATGACTATCTTGCTGGTAGGGAAATTGGTGGAGGCTTGCTCAATGACTCTCCTCAGAGAGTCTGCCAGTCTGTCCTGCTGGGACCTTAAGTCGTTGGTGCCTGTGTGGATGATGATGTGGCTAGGTGAGCCTAGCTCAGGCACTGTTAACAGCTCCAGGGCTCTCCTGGTGTTGGGGCACCAGATCTTCTCCGTTCTGTGCCTTGGGAATAAGGTCTTTTCATCCAGGAACTTTCCATTAGAGTCCATGAGGAGGATAATGTCTGCCCTTCTGCTTGTGCGTGTTTGTTCAGACTTAGCTGTCTGATCTTGACGTGGAGCTGTGGTGGTGGTGGTTTCAGGTCTGGAGCTCCTAGCTGGAGGCTGGCTGGAGGCCGGACCTTGGGCAGGTGCAGGGGTGTGACTGGCGTCTTGGCTTGGCATATTTGTATGGAGGCAGCTGGTTGGTTCTGGGGGGGGATTGAAAAACATGGCAGAAAATGCAAGAAAAGCTTCATTCAACTGTTCCCAATGTGTGTGTGCATTTGTGTATGTGTCTTTGTCTGTTTGTGTACCTCTGTGTGTGTCAGTACTACTACCAGTAGTAGTAGTACACTGTAGTATTAGAGCAGAGGCAGTACTCTGCATGCAGTACACTGAATTTCATTCAGAAAAGAGCTCAATGTCTGTCCACCAATCAGAATACAGGACCAACTTTGTGTGTGTGCGTGAGAGAGAGAGAGAATGTGTGTGCATGTGTGTCTGCCTTTGATCTTTGTCAGTTATCCTATACAGACAAATTGGAAAATCTGTCAATACTTGGCCTCGAACAAACCTCCCTAGAGACAAAACTATAGGTCGTATCGGCAAAATGACCTGACCCTGAGCTCGAGAAGGCCGTTGCGAACGATGTGATATATTTTTTGTGTGGATAGAGTTGAAAAAAGTGACCCATTTGGCGATTTGAAAAACTGGTACGTTGTGGTCATCTCAGTAAAGTTTCTATTGAAGCCAATGGAGGAATTTCTGTCACTCTTGTCCTTTGGAAGGACACAGAGACAAAACTATAAGTCCGAGGGATTTACTAAACACACGTGAGGAACCACAACAAAAATACGCACGTTTCTAGTATAATTTCATGGCCGAAGTGTTAAAATTGTGGCCAGGCCAGCGATTTCAAAATTCTTTTTTACGATTAGTTTTCAAGCTGGCTCCACTCTGGCGATGACATCACGTGCTCTAGCTGCCAACATTCCGTCTCATCCGCTCCCATTATAATCTCAGAAAAAGCTTAAATTTTTTACTTGACAAAAATCACGATAGTGGAAAAAGTATAAAAGATATCAAAAAGCTGAATACGAGTTTAATAGCTTAAAGATTGCTTAATATTTTAAAGCTGAAATGACAGAAATAGCTGAAAGTATGCTGAAGTAGTAGCATTTGAAAGCTGAAGTAGCTGAAAGATTATTTGAAGAATTCTCCATTGACTTACATTGTACAAAAATTGCTTAAAAAGCTTAATAGCTTAAAAAGTATAAAGGTTACAAAAAAGGTTGAATCTGTCCCATAATGTCCTTAAAGAGCTGAACATTTTGATAGTTGAATGGTTTTTATAGCACAAAGTATGCTGAAGTTACAGAAGGCCAAAAAACGTACGGAAGAAAAATAATAATAATAACTAGAAAAATTGCATTTCCTGCGGAACATGCGTGTGAATGCTGGAAATGCTCAACTGAACTGCATAAAGTAGCTGAATTGCAAAAAAAGGTCCAAAACATTGCTAAAGCAGCTGAAATGGAGAAACAACTGCAAAAATGCAAAAGAGCTAAATTCAAATACTTGAAGGAGCTGAAATGTATTTTAAAAAGGTGCTAAATACTGCAAAAAAAATAAAAGAGCTTAATTGAAATGCTCAAAGAAGCTGAACTGCACAAACAATTGAAAAACATGTCAGAAAATACAAAAAAAGCTGGAAATTGAATATTTTAAACCTAAATATTTTAAAAACCATAAAAGATACCAAAACTGTATACAAGCCTAAATGTCCTCAAAGAGCTGAACGTTTTAATAGTTGAATGGTTGTTCTAGCACAAAGTATGCAGAAGTAGTTAGCTTTGACAGTTGAAGAGGATTTTAAACCTGAATATTTTAAAAACCATAAGATAGCAAAAAGTTGTATACAAGCCTAAATGTCCTCAAAGAGCTGAACGTTTTAATAGTTGAATGGTTGTTCTAGCACAAAGTATGCAGAATTAGTTAGCTTTGAAAGTTGAAGAGGATTTTAAACCTGAATATTTTAAAAACCATGAAAGATACCAAAAGTTGTATACAAGCCTAACTGTCCTTAAAGAGCTTAACATTTTAATAGTTGAATGGTTGTTCTAGCACAAAGTATGCAGAATTAGTTAGCTTTGAAAGTTGAAGACGATTTTAAACCTGAATATTTTAAAAACCATGAAAGATACCAAAAGTTGTATACAAGCCTAAATGTCCTTAAAGAGCTGAACATTTTAATAGTTGAATGGTTGTTCTAGCACAAAGTATGCAGGAGTAGTTAGCTTTGAAAGTTGAAGTGGATTTTAAACCTGAATTTTTTAAAAACCATAAGATAGCAAAAAGTTTTATACAAGCCTAAATGTCCTCAATGAGCTGAACATTTTAATATTTGAATGGTTGTTCTAGCACAAAGTATGCAGGAGTAGTTAGCTTTGAAAGTTGAAGACGATTTTAAATCTGAATATTTTAAAAACCATAAAAGATACCAAAAGTTGTATACAAGCCTAAATGTCCTCAAAGAGCTCAACATTTGAATAGTTGAATGGTTTTGAGACAGAGAGACACGTGTACAATAAGACTGTGAGACAGAATGTGAGAAAGAGAGACACGTGTACAATAAGACTGTGAGACAGAATGTGAGAAAGAGAGACAGGTGGACAATAAGACTGTGAGACAGACTGTGAGAAAGAGAGACAGGCGGACAAAGAAGACGGTGAGACAGACTGTGAGACAGACTGTGAGAAAGAGAGACAGGTGGACAATAAGACTGTGAGACAGACTGTTAGACAGAGAGACATGTGGACAATAAGGATGTGAGACACAGAGACCCAACTGTTCCCAATGAAGAGAAGTGTGTGTGCATTTGTGTATGTGTCTGTTTGTGTACCTCTGTGTGTGTCAGTAGTACTACCAGTAGTAGTAGTACACTGTAGTATTACAGCAGAGGCAGTACTCTGCATGCAGTACACTGAATTTCATTCAGAAAATAGCTCAATGTTTGTCCACCAATCAGAATACAGGACCAAGTTTGTGTGTGTGTGCGTGAGATAGAGAGAGAATGCGTGTGCGTGTGTGTCTGCCTTTGATCTTTGTCAGTTATCCTATACAGACAAATTGGAAAATCTGTCAATACTTTGCCTCGAACAAACCTCCCTAGAGACAAAACTCTAGGTCGTATCGGCGAAATGACCTGACCGTGAGCGAGACAAGGCCTTTGCGAACGATGTGATATATTTTTTGTGTGGATAGAGTTGAAGAAAGGGACCACTTTGGCGAGTTGAAAAACAGGTTCATAATGGTCCGGTGACTAAATTTCAGCTGGATTTATAATTGCTGCCAATGGAGGATTTTCTGTCACTCTTGGCCTTTGGAAGGACACAGGGAAAAAACTATGAGTCCGAGGGATTTACTAAACACACGTGAGGAACCACAACAAAAATACGCACGTTTCTAGTATAATTTCATGCCCTTAGAGTTAAAAATGTGGGCAGGCCAGCGATTTCAAAATTCTTTTTTACGATTAGTTTTCAAGCTGGCTCCCCTCTAGCGATGACATCACGTGCTCTAGCTGCCAACATTCCGTCTCATCCGCTCCCATTATAATCTCCGAAACGGCTTAATTTCTTGACCTGACTAAAATCGCGATAGTGGAAAAAGTATAAAAGATATCAAAAAGCTGAATACGACTTTAATAGCTTAAAGATTGCTTAATATTTTAAAGCTGAAATGACAGAAATAGCTGAAAGTATGCTGAAGTAGTAGCATTTGAAAGCTGAAGTAGCTGAAAGATTATTTGAAGAATTCTCCATTGACTTACATTGTACAAAAATTGCTTAAAAAGCTTAATAGCTTAAAAAGTATAAAGGTTACAAAAAAAGTTGAATCTTTCCCATAATGTCCTTAAAGAGCTGAACATTTTGATAGTTGAATGGTTTTTATAGCACAAAGTATGCTGAAGTTACAGAAGGCCAAAAAACGTACGGAAGAAAAATAATAATAATAATAAAGATTTGGATTTCAAGAGTGTGAATGCTTCCAGCATTCACACTAATAAAGCTTTGGATTTCAAGAGTGTGAATGCTTCCAGCATTCACACTAACTAGAAAAATTGCATTTCCTGCGGAACATGCGTGTGAATGCTGGAAATGCTGAACTGAAATGCATGAAGTAGCTGAATTGCAAAAAAGGTCCAAAACATTGCAAAAGCAGCTGAATTGAAGAAACAACTGCAAAAAAAGAGCAAAATAGCGAAAAAAGCTTAATTCAAATGCATTAATAAGCTGAAATGCAAAAAAAGATCCACAAAATTGTAGAAAAGTCAAGATTTTAATTCAAATACTTGAAGGAGCTGAAATGTATTTTAAAAAGGTGCTAAATACTGCAAAAAAATAAAAAATAGCTTAATTGACAGACTGTGAGAAAGAGAGACAGGTGGACAATAAGGATGTGAGACAGACTGTGAGAAAGAGAGACAGGTGGACAATAAGGATGTGAGACAGACTGTGAGAAAGAGAGACAGGTGGACAAAGAAGACGGTGAGACAGACTGTGAGACAGACTGTGAGAAAGATAGACAGGTGGACAATAAGGATGTGAGACAGACTGTGAGAAAGAGAGAAAGGTGGACAATAAGGATGTGAGACAGACTGTGAGAAAGAGATACAGGTGGACAATAAGGATGTGAGACAGACTGTGAGAAATAGAGACAGGTTGACAATAAGGATGTTAGACAGACTGTGAGAAAGAGAGACAGGTGGACAATAAGACTGTGAGACTGTGAGAAAGAGAGACAGGTGGACAATAAGGATGTGAGACAGACTGTGAGAAAGAGAGACAGGCGGACAAAGAAGACGGTGAGACAGACTGTGAGAAAGAGAGACAGGTGGACAATAAGGATGTGAGACAGACTGTGAGAAAGAGAGACAGGTGGACAATAACACTGTGAGAAAGAGAGACAGGCGGACAAAGAAGACGGTGAGACAGACTGTGAGACAGACTGTGAGAAAGAGAGACAGGTGGACAATAACACTGTGAGACAGATCGTGAGACAAAGAGAGACAGGTGGACAATAAGCCTGTGAGACACAGAGACCCAACTGTTCCCAATGAAGAGAAGTGTGTGTGTGCATTTGTGTATGTGTCTATGTCTGTTTGTGTACCTCTGTGTGTGTCAGTAGTACTACCAGTAGTAGTAGTACACTGTAGTATTAGAGCAGAGGCAGTACTCTGCATGCAGTACACTGAATTTCATTCAGGAAATAGCTCAATGTCTGTCCACCAATCAGAATACAGGACCAAGTTTGTGTGTGTGCGTGAGAGAGAGAGAATGTGTGTGTGTCTGCCTTTGATCTTTGTCAGTTATCCTATACAGACAAATTGGAAAATCTGTCAATACTTTGCCTCGAACAAACCTCCCTAGAGACAAAACTCTAGGTCGTATCGGCGAAATGACCTGACCGTGAGCGCGAGAAGGCCTTTGCGAACGATGTGATATATTTTTTGTGTGGATAGAGTTGAAAAAAGGGACCACTTTGGCGAGTTGAAAAACTGGTTCATAATGATCCGGTGACTAAATTTCAGCTGGATTTATAATTGCTGTCAATGGAGGATTTTCGGTCACTCTTGTCCTTTGGAAGGACACAGAGCAAAAACTATAAGTCCGAGGGATTTACTAAACACACGTGAGGAACCGCAACAAAAATACCCACGTTTCTAGTATAATTTCATGGCCAAAGAGTTAAAATTGTGGCCATGCCAGCGATTTCAAAATTATTTTTCATGATTAGTTTTCAAGCTGGCTCCACTCTGGCGATGACATCACGTGCTCTAGCTCTCAACATTCCGTCTCATCCGCTCCCATTATAATCTCCGAAACGGCTTGAAAAACATCATGAGACTTGAGTAGAGATTGTGAAAAAAGTATAAAGGATAGCAAAAAGTTGAATACACCATGAATAGCTTAAAGACTTGTAAATATTTTAAAGTTGAAATGAGAGAAATAGCTGAAAGTATGCAGAAGTAGTAGCATTTGAAAGTTGAAGACAGATTAGGAGGAGTTGAAAATTTTCCCATTCATTTTCAATGGACAAAAAATTGCACAAAAAGCGTAATAGTATAAAAAGTATAAACGGTAGAAAAACGTTATATAATAGCATAAATGTCCTTAAAGAGCTGAACGTTATGATAGTTGAATGGTTTTTGTAGCACAAAGTAGAGAGGAGTTGAAAGCGACCGAAAAACGGCGGAAGAAGTAAGAATAATAATAAAGATTTGGATTTCAAGAGTGTGAATGCTTCCAGCATTCACACTAACTAGAAAAATTGCATTTCCTGCGGAACATGCGTGTGAATGCTGGAAATGCTGAACTGAAATGCATGAATTAGCTGAAATTCACAAAAGGTTGCAAAACATTGCTAAAGCAGCTGAAATTGAGAAACAACTGCAAAAATGCAAAAGAGCTTAATTCAAATACTTGAAGGAGCTGAAATGTATTTTTAAAAGGTGCTATATACTGCAAAAAATGCTCAAAGAAGCTGAACTGCCCAAACAAATGAAAAAAATGGCAGAAAATACAAAAAAAGCTGGAAATTGAATATTTTAAACCTGAATATTTTAAAAACCACGAAAGATACCAAAAGTTGTATACAAGCCTGAATGTCCTCAAATAGCTGAACATTTTAATATTTGAATGGTTTTTCTAGCACAAAGCATGCAGAAGTAGTAAGCTTTGAAAGTTGAAGAGGATTTTAAACCTGAATATTTTAAAACCATAAAAGATACCAAAACTGTATACAAGCGTAACTGTCCTCAAAGAGCTGAACATTTTAATAGTTGAATGGTTTTCTAGCACAAAGTACGCAGAATTAGTTAGCTTTGAAAGTTGAAGAGGATTTTAAACCTGAATATTTTAAAACCATGAAAGATACCAAAAGTTGTATACAAGCCTAAATGTCCTCAAAGAGCTTAACATTTTAATAGTTGAATGGTTGTTCTAGCACAAAGTATGCAGAAGTAGTAAGCTTTGAAAGTTGAAGAGGATTTTAAACCTGAATATTTTAAAAACCACGAAAGATACCAAAAGTTGTATACAAGCCTAAATGTCATCAAAGAGCTGAACATTTTAATATTTGAATGGTTGTTCTAGCACAAAGTATGCAGAAGTAGTAAGCTTTGAAAGTTGAAGAGGATTTTAAACCTGAATATTTTAAAACCATGAAAGATACCAAAAGTTGTATACAAGCCTAAATGTCGTTAAAGAGCTGAACATTTTAATATTTGAATGGTTGTTCTAGCACAAAGTATGCAGAAGTAGTAAGCTTTGAAAGTTGAAGAGGATTTTAAACCTGAATGTTTTAAAAACCATGAAAGATACCAAAAGTTGTATACAAGCCTAAATGTCCTTAAAGAGCTGAACATTTTAATATTTGAATGGTTGTTCTAGCACAAAGTACGCAGAATTAGTTAGCTTTGAAAGTTGAAGAGGATTTTAAACCTGAATATTTTAAAAACCATGAAAGATACCAAAAGTTGTATACACGCCTAAATGTCCTCAAAGAGCTTAACATTTTAATAGTTGAATGGTTGTTCTAGCACAAAGTATGCAGAAGTAGTTAGCACTTAAAAAAATGCACTCATTACATCATTCTCAATCAGCTGTGTGCCAAGAGTCCAGGGTTGCCATGGCGATACTAACAGCTGTCTGACTTTGACAGCCTCAAACAGCTGATCTCACTGGGTTCAGACCTGAAGCGCTGCTCTGCTTCTCCGGCTCCTACCGAACAGACCGTAACTCGCATCGCCGAAGAAAACGTACCGTGAGAGACACAAGATCCGCCTGAAGATCCTGTGTGAGTTTCGTGGTTTGTAGTGCGAAAACTGTGGCCACGGCAGCGATGTAAAAGCGAGCCGACTTTCTACCTTCCCACCGAAGTCTTCAGGTCTGATTTTCTATTGGAGTCTATGCGGCAGTTGGTCGACCATGCTCCCACTTCCAAGCTGAGTGTGCGAATTCCGTAAGCCCGATTGCTTTCAAAGTCGCACATGAGCGGCACAACAAGTTTTTCTACAACCTCTGAAAAAATCACGCGTGTAGAGTGAAAATTGTGGGAGATACAGCGAGTTGAGGACAAACTTTTGAGACTTTTGTGAAGTGAATTCCCACTGTGTCAGTTGGTCCTCTCACTCTAGCTGCCAACATTCCGTCCCATTCGCTCCCATTATAAAGTCTGAAATCACCAGAAATTTTCATGTCACTTAAACAGCTGCTGTGAAAAAACTGAAGAAGATATCAAAAAGCTGAATACAAGTTTAATAGCTGAAAGATTTATCTATATTTTAAAGGTGGAATGATGAATGTAGCTGAAAGTATGCAGAAGTAGTGAGCTTTGAAAGTTGAAGAAGCTGAACGAGGATTTGAAGATTTTTCAATTCATTTGAATGGCAGAAAATATTTGAAAAAACCTGAATATTTTAAACAATTTAAAAGATACAAAAAAGTTACTTAATAGCCAACATGTCCTTAAAGAGCTGAACATTTTAATAGTTGAATGGTTTTTCTAGCACAAAGTTTGCAGAAGTAGTTAGAGGCCAAAAAACGTACGGAAGAAGAATAAAAAGAACTAGAAAAATTGCATTTCCTGCGGAACATGCGTGTGAATGCTGGAAATGCTCAACTGAAATGCATAAAGTAGCTGAATTGCAAAAAAAGGTTGCAAAACATTGCCAAATAAGCTGAATTGAAGAAACAACTGCAAAAAAAGAGCAAAAAAGCAAAAAAAGCTTAATTCAAATGCATTAATAAGCTGAAATGCAAAAAAAAGATCCACAAAATTGTAGAAAACTCAAGATTTTAATTCAAATACTTGAAGGAGCTGAAATGTATTTTAAAAAGGTGCTAAATACTGCAACAAATAAAAAATAAATTAATTGAAATTCTCACAGAAGCAGAAATACAGAAAAAAATGATAAATGTGGCAGAAAATGGAAAAAAAAAACTTCATTCAAAAGTCTTAAAAGTGTTAAAGCTCAATTGGACTGCATTGAACTGCTTAAGAACATTGAAGCTGTTTAAAAAGCTGAATGTTGTTACACAGTGAAACTACAAGTTGAAATGAGTTTGTCAAAAGAAAAAAATTACAAAGCTGATTTATAGAAGGGAAAGTGTGAAATGGTCTAATAAGTATGAATACTGCCTGTTACGTATTAAAACTGTTGCAAAATATAAAATAAAATAAATGATTTTATTATTAATATGTTACATCAGAAGACTATCTGTCAATTAAAAAAATGTATGTTTATGCATAAAACAAAACAAACATTGTGAAGGTGTTAGAACTTGGGATGTCCATCATAATAAGAAGAATGAAGGTGTGAGAATTTTGTGAATCCATAATCAAAATAATCAATAATTGCAGTTCCATACAAAATAGTTAGTTAAATTAGCTCCAACGCAATCAGAATTTCTTTATGCACCAGGAATTTGACTTGGTGGTACAATGTGAAAAAAAATCAAGTTGAAACATAAAATTCATTAAAAATAGAAAATCAACAAGTATATCAATATATACATTAGTACCTTAATATATACATAAGTTAATAATACTATATACTTCACTACAACATGTTGCACATTCTCGGAAAGTTCATAATAAGGAGTTGCACCATCTCATATACTATGTATACTAAGTGTGTGTGTGTGTGTGTGTGTGTTAAAGTGCGAGTGCATCCTTGCATGTGTGTGTTCATGGACGTGACAATGTGTGAATCGGTCGGAGGATAAAGGGAGCTAGGGCGCGTTGTTTAAGAGACTGTTGGAGGGACAAAACTTTCCAAGTGTCTGGTGGTCTTGGTCCTGATGGAGCAGAATCTATGAACAGATGGAAGTTTTCTGAAAAGGCATGCTCCTCCACCTGATGAGTAATGGTGGTGCAGGGGTGAGTGTTTCCAGAAGTTGATGGAAAAAAACAAAACAAAACAAAACCAACAAACAAACAAAATATATATATATATATATATATATATATATATAAAAAAAAAAAAAATCTCCCTCTCACCCCTTGCGGGGTGGTATGTGACATCCTCAAGCTCGGGTCCTCTACCAGAGGCCTGGGAGTTTGAGGGTTCTGCGCAGTATCTTAGCTGTTCCTAGGACTGCACTCTTCTGGACAGAGACCTCTGATGTTTTACCTGGAATCTGCTGTAGCCACTCTCCCAGTTTGGGGTCACAGCCCCAGTGCTCCGATTACCACTGGCACCACTGTTGCTCTTACGTTCCACATCTTTTCTAGCTCCACTAGATCTGATATATATATATATATATATATATATATATATATATATATATATATATATATATATATATATATATATAAAGACATTTACACATGTACAGAGTAGGGATGAATAGTTGAATGACTTGAATAGCTGAGTGAGCTCACATCAACTGAAAATAAGAAATGGGGCAAGCAGAAGTAAACTTAAAGTTTTTTTTGACCACACGAGAGATCATGTATTTTTTCCATGGGTCTTTGGCTGTCATGGTTCTGTTTGTTGAATCAGCCCAATGTTGCAAAAAGTCCAAAACTGTCAATGGTGTGAAGAGCCGGACCTGAGAATACAGACACATTAAAAGCAGTGAACTTAAGATTCTGACACAAAACATACGCAGTTACATAATACACATTAATAAAAATACCTCGGCCACTTCTGTAGGGCAGACACCATCTTCTGTCCAGAGCCACTTCACACAGGAAGGCTGCATGATCTCCAGCGTCTTCCACATGTTTAGCTCTCTCTCTCTAGTCCGCTGTGTCGGATCACAGTGGACATCTGAAGGACAAAGCTGATGTAAATTACAATGTTTTACTCGTAGCTGTAACACTCAAGAGTCAAGAGCAACAATAGTGTCATCACAACAGCAGGGCTAATGCAAAGTGAATACATGAATGCACATACAGTTAAAGACATGGGCAACTTGAATTCAAAATAGAGGCCCGAATACCTTTTGCTCTGTTGTGAAGAAACCCGGACACTGGCAGAGGAACACGTCTCTGTAGCAGCATCTAGGCTGTAGCAGCAGCATGTCTTGGATTTTATGAGGTGATCCGCAGTCTCAGAGCCAGAGAAAAGGTAGCAGGTGTTTCTCATCCTCTGCTTTGAAATGACTGGGACAAGGAAGAAGTAGAAAATGTCTCTGGGTGGTCCAGCAGGATGCATGATGTCCAGCTTCTCTGACATGTTAAGCTCTCTATGCAGCCCTGATGGTCTCAGCTGTGAAATGGATTAATGCAGAGCTATACTTGAATGAACATACAATTAAAGCAAAACATTAAAAAGGGCATTTAAAAGTTTTATTTACCTTATTTAGTAAACCTGGACAGTGGCAGGGGAAGGTGTCTCTGTCTTTGCAGCATGATGTCTCGGTCCTTGTGGGCCTGGTCCAGACTTTCAGAGAGAGAGAAAAGGGTGGCAGGAGTTCTCAGGAGTCTCGTCCTCTGCTTTCAGATGACTGGGACTAGCAGGAAGTAGAAAACGTCTCTGGGTGGTCCGGCAGTGATGGGTCCAGTGCAGATTGACATCCAATAAGAGCACGGTGTTTTGTTTGTGAGGTGGTCCTCACAGTGCTGAAGGAAGGGAGGCTAAAGCTGGCAAGTGTCCTCACAGGAGACACAGGAGAACTGAGTTCCCCATCAAGGGGAAAGTTACATACGCTATAGCAAACAAACAGACATAACTGGAAATTACAGGTCCTCAGCTCAGTTGTGAAATCGCTTGCATCTTGAAACTCTTTGAACTCAATGAAACAAAACTTAAAATAAAATTAACTTAAAATATAGACTTTGACAAAAATTTTCCTTTTCAAACTGTTGCAACAAAGCAAAGTGCTGATAACATAAAAACAATTTATATATAAAAAAAGAAAAGACAAAGATATTTTCTAAACCAAATGACAGAGTGCTT
This sequence comes from Lepomis macrochirus, assembly GCA_024633595.2. Lineage (NCBI taxonomy): Eukaryota > Metazoa > Chordata > Actinopteri > Centrarchiformes > Centrarchidae > Lepomis > Lepomis macrochirus. Next base: position 4,273,239 of record JALXJV020000017.1, on the reverse strand, counting down.
AAATAGCTGTAGATTTAAAAGGCAGGGCTGAACAATATATATTATCTCCATCATTAGTATGTGCTATATGTGCAAAGAAAACAGTCTGGGAAGTGACATCTGTGTACACACCCTTCCTTCTTTCACCACTTCTGTTAATTTCTTTTTTGGTTTTACAATAAGCACAGTGCATAAATCATCTTAGGTTGAGGAAGATCTTTGATCAAGATTCTTGGGAAAATATTGAAGGGATGTAAAGAGTGAGGACTGAGCACATAAAACACACACTAATAGCGAGAGGGACAGATTTGTCAAAACAGAGCTTTTGACGGTTTCTATACATAGTGTCCTTTTGATGGACGTGCAAAAGCACAGAAGTAAGTAAGCAATTTGAATATTGTTCAGTCCTACCATTAAAGGCTTTTCACACCATGCTTAGACCAGGCTAATACACCCATTAGTTATCAAGACTCACAGTCAACTCAGCCTACTGAGCCTCACCCAAAACCCGGGTTATCCTTGACTTTGTAGGATTCTTCCCTAAAACAAGGTGTTGACGTGTGACTTCAGCTTAAAAGACCAGCATGGGAACATTTATCCCAGTGAAACCATTTGACAAAGCTCGTTTAACCAAGCCGTGTTCTGTGGGCATTCTGAAGACCACAGGGTGAGATTTGATTTCAGTCTGAAATTTTAACATAAATGACTGCTTTTCAGTGGGGTTTGGATTAGCCCAAGGCAAAATGTGAAAAACCTTTTTGTACCAGCTGAAACCCCACAGTGATTGGTAGATGCAGTGATTGGTAGATAAAATGTGTCTTCTCTTCCAGGTTACTCAGGTCAGATGCATGTGGAAACTGACCTGACATGATTTACCATCTTTTCATTTGTCATGTATCTGTTATTAACAGACAGAGGGAATGGGAAGGATAAAAAATAAAATAAAAACATAAATCATGATGAAAGACTAAATTCAAATATATTAAATGGATCATCAATAAATTAATTAGTCACAAAAACAAAAAGGATGGTGTATGTGGTCCATGGGTCCTATTCTGTCATGATGCTGTCCAGTGTTGGCTCAAGCCAAACCTGTCAGTGGAGCACAGTGTGAGGATGTAAAGTTCTGTAAGTTTCAGACCTTTGACATGTCCATGGGCTGTAAAACAGCTGCTCCCAGTTATCAGGTCAGTGGTTGGTGTGAGGGCAGCGTCCCAGCGGTGACATGCAGAAGCAGATGCAGTGCACACATGGTGATGTGGAGGAAGGAGGATGGAGCTCATCCTGACAAGAGAAAACACAAAGTAAATAGAAATTAACTTACTTACTAACTTATGACAGAAAATATTACATAATGCACAACAATCAACTCTGTAGAGCAGAAAATAATCTTCTCTCTATATTAAATTATGTAACCTGAAATTAAATCAAAACTTTCAAAGTTGCATTTGAAATTTAAATTTAATACCTTGTGCTCTTTTGCAAAGACACCCGGACACTGGCAGGGGAACACGTCTCTGTTGCAGCATCTTGTCTGTGACATGATGTCTCGGTTGTTATGGGGTGGTCCAGAGTGTCAGAGAGAAAGAAAATGGTAGCAGAGTCTCATCCTCCGCTTTGAGATGAGTGGGACTTGGAGGAGGTGAGACTGAAAGTAAACTTACATAGTCTTTGGAAAGACCACCCACCCTGCCAGAGAGTGTGATGGGAAAGTCTGTGTGTGTGTGTGTGTGTGTGTGTGTGTGTGTGTGTGTGTGTGTGTGTGTGTGTGTGTGTCTGTGTGTGGGGTTTCAGCTGGTACATATCGGTACATCAGAAAGTATATTTTCTAGATAGAAAACATACTTTCTGAAGTTTGTGTGCTTTGTAAATGTCAGCAGCTGTATACAATACTGCATTTAATACTGTATACAGCTGCTGAAAGGGCCTCATGCATTCATCAACCCAAAACCCTATAACCCGCCCATGATGAATGCGCAGGCCAGAATATGTTGACAATTCAGATCATTGTAGTAAGGTTACCTGAAAAACCATAATACCATAAAACCATAATCCTCAAAATTTTTAAATTCCAATAAAAAATTTACATCTACATAAATTACAATACCGTTACCAGAAACATTTCACATTACTCTGAAAACACTGTGATCACATAATCCTTCACATGAATAATTCATTAAAATCACAACAATGTAGTTTATAAAATCATGACGTATTTTCATCTTACCTTCAGAAACAGACAAGACACATAATCGTCAAGCGGCATCCGATTCTCTCAATTCTCTCAATTCTCTCAATTCTCTCAATTCTCTCAAAGATCAATTTCTTCAAAGTCATGTCATGTTTTGAGCAGGGGGTCCTCTGTTCCACCCTCCCTCCCAGCCTCAGATGGATTGAGGCAGCCTGGCCAGGTGCCTGGCTGCAAGGGCCTCTTCCACCCTCCCTCCCAGCCTCAGATGGATTGAGGCAGCCTGGCCAGGTGCCTGGCTGCAAGGGCCTCTTCCACCCTCCCTCCCAGCCTCAGATGGATTGATGCAGCCTGGCCAGGTGCCTGGCTGCAAGGGCCTCTTCCACCCTCCCTCCCAGCCTCAGATGGATTGATGCAGCCTGGCCAGGTGCCTGGCTGCAAGGGCCTCTTCCACCCTCCCTCCCAGCCTCAGATGGATTGATGCAGCCTGGCCAGGTGCCTGGCTGCAAGGGCCTCTTCCACCCTCCCTCCCAGCCTCAGATGGATTGATGCAGCCTGGCCAGGTGCCTGGCTGCAAGGGCCTCTTCCACCCTCCCTCCCAGCCTCAGATGGATTGATGCAGCCTGGCCAGGTGCCTGGCTGCAAGGGCCTCTTCCACCCTCCCTCCCAGCCTCAGATGGATTGATGCAGCCTGGCCAGGTGCCTGGCTGCAAGGGCCTCTTCCACCCTCCCTCCCAGCCTCAGATGGATTGATGCAGCCTGGCCAGGTGCCTGGCTGCAAGGGCCTCTTCCACCCTCCCTCCCAGCCTCAGATGGATTGAGGCAGCCTGGCCAGGTGCCTGGCTGCAAGGGCCTCTTCCACCCTCCCTCCCAGCCTCAGATGGATTGATGCAGCCTGGCCAGGTGCCTGGCTGCAAGGGCCTCTTCCACCCTCCCTCCCAGCCTCAGATGGATTGATGCAGCCTGGCCAGGTGCCTGGCTGCAAGGGCCTCTTCCACCCTCCCTCCCAGCCTCAGATGGATTGATGCAGCCTGGCCAGGTGCCTGGCTGCAAGGGCCTCTTCCACCCTCCCTCCCAGCCTCAGATGGATTGATGCAGCCTGGCCAGGTGCCTGGCTGCAAGGGCCTCTTCCACCCTCCCTCCCAGCCTCAGATGGATTGAGGCAGCCTGGCCAGGTGCCTGGCTGCAAGAGGACACCCCTACTCTGGATAAATGTAGACAACTGGATTAGTATTTCATGTTCCAATACTTTAGTATTACATTACATTAAAATACATTTAAACCAAGTGTTATTAATAGATCAGTTAGCCTATCCCTCATCACGGTATGTATTTAAAACAAACTGTTGCTTTTTAAACAAAGTTGTACTTTAACCTGAAAATCTCAGTTTAACTTTAACCACAAAATCTTCTTTATCTCTAAAACTCGGAGGACATCACACAGTAAACAGGGTTGTGATAACTGTAATAAGTTTTCATGACACCAGAATGGAGACAGCGTTGTGGCTGAGAAATGAAGATGAGGTCCAGCAGTGTGTTTTTCTCTGTGGTGGCAGCAGTGATGAGTTGTGCATATCCCCTGGACAGAAACAGCTCCAGAATAGGCTTACTTACGTCAGACAGGAGATTCTCATTGAAATCACCGCACACAATGATGGGATGGCAGTCCATGATCTCCAGTGAGTCCAAAAGGCTTCGCAGGTTCGACAGGAAGGAGGTCACGTTGTAGTCCGGAGGTCTGTATACGGCAGCAATCAGTGCACTCACCGGGGCTTCGACTTTCAGAGCTACAAACTCAAGGTCAGTTACATTATGTACATACTGTATCTCATGCACTTGAATGTAGTTCTTCACATAAACAGCAACTCCACCACCGCCTCTGTTGGCCATTTCTGGAAAACGTGTGTAGGACAGGTGTCTGTTACGTTTAAACATGTTGAAGTCCTGAAGACTGAGACTGTCTGCAACAAAGGAGCCTTGTAGGTGAGTTTCAGTGAGACACAAAATGTCTGCGAGACACAGTTCATGGTGGCTCTTGATGTCATTAACATGAGATGGCAAACCTTCTGTGTTGTGGTGCACAACGGTCAGCGTGTCGTCTCTGTTCAGCGTTTGTTTGAAGTGGAGAAGAGGCATCATGTCGTCCAAGCTGACTTGTCTCATGGTCTGTAAGGCTGCAGTGACTTCTGGGTTACCGTATATTTTACGCTCATCTATATCCAGCATGTGCAGTCCACTGAGAGAGGTTACTCTGCTGATAGCGACGTAAGCCATGCCAGGTTCAAAAATGTTTTTCAAGGAGACAACAGCCGATGTCCTCGTCATACCTTGAACCTTATGGATGGTAGAAGCAAAGGCAAGTCTGATGGGAAACTGTCTGCGTACAAAACCTTTCTGTGTCAGCTTCTCCTCTGCTCTCTCTATGTACACAAGATCATCTGAACTTCCTGGTGCTTTATTACGGTGACTCCTTCCAGCTGTTTCATCATCCATCTTTAGCCCGAGCATTTTCACATGTACAAAATTAGTTTGCTCAGAGGTTATTATCCTGACTAGTGTACAGAACGAACCATTCACTAATCCTTGAGACACATCTATGTTTCTGGTGAGCATGACACGAACACCTTCAGCAACATGTACTGTATCTGGCAAGTCATTTTTTCCTCCTTTACATGGTGCAGCTTGTCGAGCCATTCTTCCACTGTGCGGATCCTTTTTGTAATCATCTGCATCAATGACGGTGACATGAGAATGGAGCAGAGCTAATATTCTCGCATTGTGAGAGTGGACTTCCTTGTTAGTTGGGAAGATGTGCAGGACGTCAGTGGGACAAAGTGCTGGTTCAGTGACAGTCTGTGACAACAAAGCTCTGTCTGCTTCAGACAACTGCTGTGACTTTTCTTTCACTCGGATCCGGTTCAACATCTCTGCAAAGGCAACATCATCCTTCTGACGCATGATCTCAGTCAAGGTGATCATCTGAAAGTGTTCCTGCCACAGGTCAATCTCACATGGGTCATACACACAGAGTGCCTTGGACTGTCGCGACAGGTGGCAGCTGATAAAAGTCTCCTACAGCAATGATTGACATTCCTCCAAAGGGTCTCTGACAGCCTTTGATCTGTTTCAGTCTCGCATCCACGTATGCAAAAAGAGGCTTTGACACCATGGAAATCTCATCGATGATAAGGATCTCAGCATTTAAAAGTTCACATCTGACTTCATCCAGTTTGTTACCAAGTCCTTGAAATGGAGGTTTTAGGCTCCGTGGCAGCTTGAGCAGAGAGTGAAGTGTTGTTCCTGATATATTGAAGGCTGCAGTTCCAGTGAAAGCACTTAACAGGACGGTGGGGTTTGATATGTCATCCTCCTCACAGCGTCTGGGCAGTTTGCACAGTATCTTAGATGCCTCTGAGTAAATGCATTTGATGAGATGTGATTTGCCAGTTCCAGCTCCACCGTTTACATAGAAAAAAACTGCTCTGGATTAAGGCCACAGACTCTCTTTACACACCAGTCTCTTACTGCATAGAACACACATGCTTGTTTCTGGTTCAGATTCTGATACATCTGTCTCAACAGTGTGGGATCGATTGCAGGCCTCTCTTACAGCTCTGGATTCTGTGGACAAGGTTAGGCTGATATTCTGGCACATTCTCTTGAACGTGTTCATGATCTGGCTCTCAGCCTCCAGTTCTTCGATACACTCCAATCTCACCACTTCAGATTCTGCCCCCAAATTACACCATTCATCAATAATTTGTCTGTTCTGTTCAAACTCCTCAACTGCTTTCTCAATTTCATCACTGTTTTGCTCATATTTTTCTCTGTTTCGTTTGACAATGTGTTGGACGTGCTCAGCACGGTTAGAACCTGGTAGTTGAACCCAGCCACAACTGTAGAAGCACTCATAAGTTGGTCTTTTCAGTTCCTGGTCTGATCGGTGAGGGACGTACAGTTTTAATAATGTGCCGTAAAACTGCTCAGGGTGTTTCTCCTGTGACACGCGGTGAAATCTGATGATGGCAGGCTTCTCACTGTTTCTCTTCTGCACAAATCCCAGATCATTCAGCAGGGGCAAAACATTTTTACCTTTTATCTGTTTTCCATAGACAAACCTGCACGTAGAAGCAAAATCAGCCAAACACATTTCCTCAAACTCTGGCGTCTCAGGTCTGGATTTATATTTGTCTGTCAAAGACGTCATCCACACATCTGTACTTTCATCTACTGAGTTCTCAAGCGATGACATGGGGCGACTCATTCTCAGAGGGTTATCATCTGTCGGTATGAACACGACACCACGTGAACACTTCTTCATGTTAATACCACATGCACGAGTCACACACTCCTGAGCGCTGACCTCTCTCTTTTTGGAATAGGCTTGCATGATTTCCTTCATTTCATCACATTCATTGACACTGTCTCTGTTGGACGACTCTATGAGCGTTTTCAAATACTGACTCACACTGTTTTCGCTTTTGCATATGTATGTGCAGATGTACTGTATTAAACTGTAATAACTGAGTATGAACTGCACGTCAATGTTAGCGTCCCAGGCATCCAGAAGGTAGGCATTGTATCCGTTTACCCAGCAGTCCTTTGGTTCACGTTTCATTATCACTGCGCTGGACTTGGTCATCGTGTGAAGATATCGTTCATATTCACTCAGTGTTAAATTACATCGAGCCAGGAGCTGCTCTAAACTCAGGGAGGCAATTTCAGGTTCATTCAGCAGCAGGTTCAGTGGTGCCAGTTTTGCTTTTGCTGTTTCCAGTTGCCGTGAATCATCTTTATCACCATCACCATCATCATCATCATCATCATCATCATCATCATCGACATCGACATCATGACTTACAGGCCTTGTTATCATGGTTCTGTTTGACACTGGTTTTGGGAAGCCAAAACGACATCCAGAGCTGGCACCTTTGAAACACGTCCTTGAGTGATTTTTGCTGTGTATTTGCAGTTCAGTTACCTTCTTGTACAGTTCAGGTTGTGTATGTGGGTCAGGTAGCTGAGCTGTGATGTATTTGGACACAAAATCACACACAGTCTGGTCACTGTCTTCCTCAAACACAGGTGCTCCTTCAACCCATAACAAGCAGTGTATATGTGGGCTTCCTCTGTGCTGAAACTCTAATCGGTAAAAGTAATCAACAACTTTGCCAAGCGGCTGTGCGGGAGACAAGATTACATCTCTGTACAAGGCCTCAACACGTTTGTCAAACATGCGCATCGTTGTAACAGGATTGCTTCTCAGGATTTCACACTTGGTGGACCAGTCCAGCTCATCAAAATTAACCTGCTCACCTTGCTGAGTTTTTATTGCTTCGATCACCTCAGGCCAACGCATCTCAGCTGCAGAAAATGTGCAAAAGAATGTAGGAGTTCCCAACTGTCTTATCATGGCAAACAGATCTCTAGTGGTTTTCTCCCAGTATGCTGGCGTGCCGCGAATCGGTTGCATAAAACGAATCGCACATTTACTTCGAACCAGTCTCTCTACCTCGTGTTTGTCTTGCAACATTCCTGAGGTTATTTTGCGTCCATCTCTGGTGAAAGGTTTTCCTTTACGTAGCTGTATCGTCATGCTGGAAGTGGCCAAGTGTATTTCAGTCACAAACTGAGCAAAGAACATGTAGTTAGAGTCTCTGGCAAAGCGATCATCGACACCAAAAAGCCTTGTTTTGAAATAACTGCTAGGTGTTAATCTATAAAGTCTCTGTTCATCCAGTGTATTCAAGCCGTTTGGAAACTGACACGGGAAAGCTAAGGATTCAAGTCTCGGGGGTCTTGAAGAAGCTGACTGGACTGTTTCCCTCTGCTGGTGCCACAGAATAAATCCCTTCACTGAAAGATAAAATGTCCTCTGAAACATCACGTGGCTGAAGGCATGATTCAAGAGCAACACCACCATTAGGCATGTCACCTTCCTGTTCTGCATCATCTGTCTGTTCCTCTGGTTGACTTTCATCACAAACGAGCATGTCATTGTTTTGTTGCTCATTTTCAGGTTTATTTTCAGTCTCACACAGTGCATCACTCTCATACCTGTCTATTTCCATCAAATCATCTGCATCATAATCGTCGTCCTCCATGTTATCATCATCATCATCATCATCAGGAAGTGTTGGATCACATAATTCAGCCTCATCTCTTATAGTCACGTCTGTATAGCCAGGGTGAATTTCTTTCAGAGTTTTCAGTGCTTGCACTAGTTTAGACCAGTTAACAGTCTGAAACAGCTGGTGACCTTTGTAAGACAGTCGTCTCTTCAGTTTGACTCTCATCACCTGAGACTCACTTCTCAGTCGGGGCAGAGCATTGACTGTTTCCTGTACCTCAGACGGGACACATATCACATTACCATGTATGGCTCTCTGTCGGCCTTTAGGAAGAGGAATGATTTTGGCAAACGTTATGCACTTGGCGATGAGATGTCTCTCCAGTATGTTGAGGTCAGACAACGCAGGTGGAATGTCAGCAAGCTCCAGGTTGTTAGCTACAGCGAAGCTTTGGCATCTCTCCGCTTCTAAGATGGCTGTGACATGTCGAGCAAATCCATTCCCTCTTTCTCTCATCAGGCACCTTGCACTGTTCATTTATACAGCTATCATCACAAACATGAACGTACTTTCCTGTCAGGCATGCTGCAACCACATCTGGATTTTTTGACATACTTTGACCTTGTGCAGGGTTGGACTTGGTTTGGAAAGGACGCTTTATGACACACAGTGCAGACATAAGTGGGGCCAGCTTTTATTCGTGATCTGAAAAGTGATATGGCCTCTTTGATCAAAGTGTTGTCACTCTCACTTGCTGGTCTATTTATCCATCTGTATTTCCTTTTTATTTTGGTTGCACATCTCATGTTCTGCAAACTCCTGAATGAAACATTGTTCTTATACCTGTCTCTCATTCTTTGTCTCATCAGTTCTCTGTGTCGCAGCCTGAACGCATGGTCACGTGCATATCGCTCAGTGATAAAAGATCGCTGTCTCTGTCTGAATTCTGTATTTTTTCTGTATCGTGTGATAATATACTGCTGTTTTTTCTGTTTATATTCAGCTCTGTTTCTGTAACAGTTTTTCATGTACAGTTTTTGCCTCTCCTTAAAGTCAACACTTTCTCTGTATTGCTTTCTTATATTATTTATTTTCTTTTGTCGTACGGCGAGATTAGTTCGATATTGGTTGGTAGTGTACTCCTGCTTTCTTTGTCTCAGTTTTTCATTAGAAGCATAGTTTTCCCTTTCTTTCCTTTTCTGATTCTCCTTTCTCTGTGATACCTTTTCAGAAAGCATTAGTCTCCTTTTAAATTTTCTCCTTTGCTCTTTACTAAGTTTTCTCAGTTTACAGGAGATGTCATGTGACACATTATCACTGGCCACAATATTTTTTACTGGAGCAGATAAGTTTGCTTCATTGTGAGTAGCATCATGTGATGTTGGAGAATTCAATCTGAAGTGGCTTAATGGTTCTTGTTCAGTTTCCATGTCAGTGCATACTTCATGTAAAATGCAATCAGAGACATCAGTGTTCATGTTAGCACCACTGGGGCTTGACTCATTTTGAGGAGCATCATGGAGGATCATGGTTGACACAGCAGTGTGAGTTGCAGGCTGGCTCTGTATGTCTGGGATGGCGACGTTCACATTGGCTGTGTTCACATCGGAAACACCACAGGCTTCAACTCATAGGTACAGGAAGAGGGTGTGCCTAACATTCTGTGACACTTTGTGAGCCTGTCAATCATGTCACTGAGACGTGTGAATGTCAGCATGACAGCAGTACCAGGAGTGCGTGAATCCAGCGGTAGCGGCAAACCTTTGCTTGTTCTGGAGTGCGGGTCAAAGAAACCATATCTGCCTGATCTGGTTCTGAACACTGCGATACACAACTGTGTCATCAGCAGCAACGCTGCACTGTACGCCTGTTAACAAGCAGCACAGTCCAGCCTCAAGGTCCAGAAAGGTGTCGACAGCTTCAGGTCGAGGTGCTCCAAACGTGCCGCACCTTGACAGTGCTCTCATGTTCACATAACAGACACCTCTGCGTACAGGAACTACGTCAGGAAGCTCATCAGTGGTCAAATGGCTGTATTTAACTGTTTTTCTGACCTCATTGTACATTGCATTACCTTTGTCCAATACTGAGTCCAGGTCTCTGGTAGTTATGTTTTCGCTCTCATGAAGGAATGCAAGAAAGGTTAGAGAGTTACAGGTACACTGTTTATTTCTGGAATTTACACCATATTTAGCAGAATTCTGGCTGCGAGATGCACGGACATGTTGATCTCCATGGTTCACACAGTGAGATGGGCCCGCTACATGAGTCTGAGACGCTGTCTTTACCATGTCTGCATAAGACGCTCGAGACACACATGAGTCGTTGGTCTGAGACACTGTCTTCACCACGCCTGCAGAAGACACCTGGGGTACACACGGATCATGGCTTATACCTGTACGTTTTACCTGGTGATCATTAGGACCTGCTACACAACCCTTCTTCACGGCATCAGCGTACGAGAGCTTTGGCGCATCACTCTGACCTGCCTGTGTCACACGTCCATCATCAGATGCGGCAGACATGTTTACCTGGTTAACCTGTTGACTTGTTGCACAGAGAACGTCATTCCACTTCTGCCAGCGCAGGTTAGCAGCTTGGGACCTCTTACTCTTCCTCGGCATTGTTGATCTGCTCCAAACCCACAAAACTTAATGTTTTATTTTTATTGTACACAACCAAGATATTAAACACAATATTAATAAGATCTCTGTAAATGTAGGACGATGAAAAGATGTATGTAACCTGTCTGCTTGTACTAATCACAACAACTATGAAAACTATTCACTTTATAATTATTTACCACAGGAACAGATTAACAGTAGTGACCAATGAAATGTTTATTCAAAAAATCCTTGTCAAGCCTGTCAAAGTATAGTTTAGGTAAAAGTTGTAATAGAAAAGACTTGAATATCAAATTATGAGAGATCAACCTGAATTAAATGTATTTAACAGTCTCTATATATTCAGTTATATCTACACAACAATCAAAGAATGCAGTTGGCAGATTTATTACACTATATGAAAAGTTAAGCAACAATAAATTACTTATATGCACTCTTATTCAAACAATGTGAATAATGCAATATATAGCAGTAAAGTTTGTCTCAAAGTTTTTCCAAAAGGCTCTATTTCATTCAAGTTAAGTTAATCAAGGAGGGAAGGTTATAGTCTGTATGTGTTAAACAGTGACAGATGCAAAGATTCAACAAGGTGTGTTTCAAAAAGGTTTCCTCAGCAAGGTGTCTCCAGCAAGGTGTCTCCAGCAAGGTGTCTCCCAACCAGCTGTCTCCAACAAGGTGTCTCCAACAAGGTGTCTCCAACCAGCTGTCTCCAACAAGGTGTCTCCAACAAGTTGTTTAAACAAAATGTTTAAACAAGATGTTTCAAAAAGTTTCCAATTTGTCAATTTTCAAATGTTTCAAAAAGTATCAAATTTCAAAAGTTACAAATTTCAAATCTTACAATTTTCAAATGTTACAAATTTCAAATGTTACAAATTTCAAATGTTACAAATTTCAAATCTTTCAAATTTCAAATGTTACAAATTTCAAATCTTTCGAATTTCAAATGTTACAAATTTCAAATCTTTCGAATTTCAAATGTTACAAATTTCAAATCTTTCAAATGGTTCAAAGGTTTGTTCAAGGTTTTCAAAGAGTTCAAAGGTGTGTTCAAGGTTTTCAAAGGTTCAAAGGTTTGTTCAAGGTTTTCAAAGAGTTCAAAGGTGTGTTCAAGGTTTTCAAAGTTTCAAGAGTTCATCAAGGTTTTCAAAGTTTCAAGAGTTCATCAAGGTTTTCAAAGTTTCAAAAGTTCATCAAGGTTTTCAAAGTTTCAAAGTTTTCAAAGTTTCAAAGTTTTCCAAGTTTCAAAACTTAGACAGAGCGGGATAGAGAGGGATACAAGATAGAGTCTCCAAAATTAGACAGAGGGGGATAGAGAGGGATACAAGATAGAGTCTCCAAAATTAGACAGAGCGGGATAGAGAGAGATACAAGATAGAGTCTCCAAAATTAGACAGAGCGGGATAGAGAGGGATACAAGATAGAGTCTCCAAAATTAGACAGAGTGGGATAGAGAGGGATACAAGATAGAGTCTCCAAAATTAGACAGAGCTGGGACAGAGAGGGATACAAGATAGAGTCTCCAAAATTAGACAGAGCGGGACAGAGAGGGATACAAGATAGAGTCTCCAAAATTAGACAGAGCGGGATAGAGAGAGATACAAGATAGAGTCTCCAAAATCACAGACAGAGCAGTAGATGGGACAGGAAAGCCAGAGGAGCCAATATGATAGGGGAGAGGGGAGAAGCTGGACAGCAGGACACCTGTAAGACAAAAATGGAAACATAGATTAGAGCAGTGATTGTCGAAGGTGGTGCATGAGGAGAGGGGTGGCAGGACACCTGTAAGACAAAAATGGAAACATATATTTGAGCAGTGATACTCAAAGGTGGTGCATGAGGAGAGGGGTGGCAGGACACCTGTAAGACAAAAATGGAAACCTATATTTGAGCAGTGATACTCAAAGGTGGTGCATGAGGAGAGGGGTGGCAGGACACCTGTAAGACAAAAATGGAAACATATATTTGAGCAGTGATACTCAAAGGTGGTGCATGAGGAGAGGGGTGGCAGGACACCTGTAAGACAAAAATGGAAACATATATTTGAGCAGTGATACTCAAAGGTGGTGCATGAGGAGAGGGGTGGCAGGACATCTGTAAGACAAAAATGGAAACATATATTTGAGCAGTGGTTCTCAAAGGTGGTGCATGAGGAGAGGGGTGGCAGGACACCTGTAAGACAAAAATGGAAACATATATTTGAGCAGTGATTCTCAAAGGTGGTGTGTGTACACCTTGGGGTGTGTGAGCTGCCTTTACAGGGCGTGCGCGGCAGGAAAGATTTTATGATGGAGTAATAGTCTAATAACTACAACAATACTTTTGTGTGGATCTTGAAAACCTTCCTTTGTAAATTTAATCCAAAATATATGTTATTAATACTAGCTCACAGGAAACAACTGTGGATTGATTACAAAGTTTAACCACCACAATATGAGAAAAGGTTTCACTGCCACTGTTACTTTCTACAGTAATAAATACATTTCATTACATCGCGATGCAAAATTGCAGCGAAAAGACAGATACATGCTGTGTTGAACTCTGAAGCGCAGTGATTGGGTGAGGGTGGAGGGACTGCTGAAAAAGCCCTCAGGGACACAGTGCTGCATGGCATCATGGAAACAGATCATCAGATTGTGTGTATTACACTTTCAGTAATATCATCTGCCCTTTGACACACAGCTCGGCTGCTCACAGTGTTGATAGGCTATGTAACATGTAACCAATCAGACAGTGCTGTGAGCAGGACATGGAGCAAATAAAGAAGTAAAAAAAATAAAACGGTGTTTGGGGGAGCATCAACCCGGTCGGTGCGTTGCCTAACGAGTTTGGGAAACGCTGCATTCCACAGCTGTTGTAATATATAAGAAATCCAATCAAGCAACTTTTACTCAAAGCTAAAATGACCATCAAAGACCCCAATCGTTTACAACATTAACAGCTGTTGCAAGATTTATGTGAAATAAACTAGTGTCATAAAATATATCTACTCAGTGGGGCCATTTTAGAAGGTTTGGTGTTTCACTGCCACTTTATTAACAGTGTATAAAAAAATCACTTATATTTAAGCCTAACATTTAATTTGTGTGTGTGAAACTTACTGCTGCGCCGTCAGGGAGACAGCAACAGTGATGTCAGGCCGTCACTGGGAGGAGGTGGCTAGATGAACTTAAGATCTGGAGAGAAAATATTTTCAGGTTTAGTTTAATGCAGTAAACCAGCAGCTCACAGCTCATTTCATTCCAACTGATTCAGTCTGGACCATTTATTTCAACATTTGTTACTGAAGTATTTTGTGCTTTCTAAGTACTAAACAGTAATTGTACTGTTACTGCAGCTACCTGTGGTTTAATACTTTCAGAAACATCCAGTCAGTGATCTCAAAACAAATGTTTAAAATGTTTTTAAGACACAATCAAACAGATTTTCCTGCATATTATGCAACTTATGTTAAAGGAGTGAGACAAGAAGCAGTAAGAGTAAGAAGGAAACATGAGTACACGTATGATTCAGAAAAATCCTCAAATGAAAAGTCATGGTGAAGGTGTTTGCTTTGAATATGTGTATATTCAAAGCGTGTCCATTAATAAAAGTGGTATGTGTCTGTTATATACACATACGTATTTTTAATAGGCCAATGATAGATGTCATATGTGTTTACTTTTAGCATTAGTCAGAGATGTGATCTGCATACGACAAAAGAGGAAAGGCAAACAACACAGAGCACACAGCTGTGGCTCTTACCTAATTTAAACTTCATCTTATCTCACTACAAATGGCACTATACTGATGATATCTGGGACAACATTTGTGCATACAGAACATTCCTATATGCACTTTTGGTCCAAATCCGATATAGACAGGATCTTTTTAAATGCGACCTCAGTCTGGACACTCAGGGCTCAACTGATGCCACTTTGACGCCACTTTTGTGACTTTGACGTCACTTTCAGGCCGCAAACAGTTCACAGCGGAATCTGATATGGGCCACATTTACACAATAATGTGAACTGTCAAAATGAAGAATTAAGGCCTGCAGAGTGAACGTAGCCTTAGTAATGTTACAGACAGGAGTAGTACTTACTGCCAAGTAGCCAGAGTCTCCAAACTTGTTATCTGCACTGAGAGACAGAGAGAGAAAAGATTTCCATCACATAAAACCAGAATCAGCTCATTTCAGTCCTGTTTTTCAAGGTGGACCCTTTATTTTTCATTTCTTATCAAAGTACTGAGTTTGTGCCACCTGAATAAAAAAATGATTTAATTGTTACTGCAGCTACCTGTGGTTATTCTCTGGAAACATCATGTGTTTTGTAAAAGGCCTCACAAAGATTTAAAGGCTAAATAACACAGCCTCTTCTGGTGAGCCATGAAGCATTACAAGACCATTTTAAACTGTAAACTGATTAAATATCACATTCAAGTCATGATTCTTGAGCATGAACTTACACTTTACGGTCAGCAAAGAGTCTCACACCAACAGAGATGATCTGGAGTTACACGACA
This sequence comes from Lepomis macrochirus, assembly GCA_024633595.2. Classification (NCBI taxonomy): domain Eukaryota; kingdom Metazoa; phylum Chordata; class Actinopteri; order Centrarchiformes; family Centrarchidae; genus Lepomis; species Lepomis macrochirus. The sequence goes on along the minus strand of JALXJV020000017.1, from coordinate 4,257,872 downwards.
GAAAGGAGGACGCCGGCGGGAATGGAAGGAGGGAGAGAGAGATATATTTAGTTCACATCAGAAACAAAGCTCACTGCTCATTTCAATCCTAAGTACTTTCAGGGAATTAAAATGTCTTAAAATACATGAATTTAAGTAACTTTAACTTGTGTTATGACACTGACTCCACTGTTAACAAGTCTATCCCTTCCATGTCCCATTGCATGTAGATGCAATAGTCACATAGTACATAAAATAAAGCATTAGTTTTTAAATCATTTATGAATGGTTTTTCCAGTTGCAGACCTCCACTGTGGAGTTGCTTCCGACGCAAGCTTTGCTCTCAAGTCAGCTTCACTGTCAGGACAGGAAATAACCATAAATAACAAAATACTTTTTTTGGGCGATCATTTTGATTTGGCAAGTAACTTTTACAATTATTTGCACATGTGCGACCTGCAAACTTAACAAATTTTTTTGTTAATTTACTATTGAAAAATGAGGAGGGACCCAGTTTGCACCAGGAGGTTTTCCCTCTGACTCCACAGTTTTTATACCCCGCCTCGTCGGCAAAAGTCAACCCCAGTTATCTCCAATGCAACTTTTGACTACCAGTTATGTATAGCATGCTGGTTTAAAAAACTACACAAGCACCAATCACAGTGAAGTTTTTTGGAATGAGTGATCCGTGTTTTAAAAGCTGTTTTCAATGTGTATTTTAAAAAGCTTTGACAAAGTGTGTCCAGACAAAGGGTCTTTCCTCCCATGGTTCTGCAATGACTTCACACAAAGAGAAGGAGCACACATGCAGTAAATATTTCTCAGTGCTCCTAAATTTTTCAGTTAGAAGAGAGCCCTGATGAGCTGTATTGTACTGCACTAGACATGGTCCACAACATGCAGGCAAAACCACTTTTGCTGAGGCAACTGGAATTTTCTGCCTTAAATTTTCATCAAGGGGCTACAGTGCTCCTAGTACAAAAAAGTCAGTCTGGAGCCCTGAAATTACTGAACTACAGTAGGCTTTGTTGCTACACGCTAAGTAAACTGAATATGCTACATTTAAGGCTTACTAGTTTTCACTTACAATGTTAACTAATTAATTAAATATAAATCAACAACAAAGGCCTGTCTCCTAAAAGTGTCTAATGATTTTATTTAATAACTTTTGCAGGCATTCCTGTTTTCTGTCAAATGTCATGATTTTATTTGGTATATTTTGCATGTACAGTGGAGCCAACCTGAGAGCGGAGCTTGCACCGAAAGCAACTCCACAGTGGAGGTCTGCAGCTCGACACTCTTTGATTTCTTTAAAGGGTGCTTTAGTTATCCACAGTCACATGGTACGTTCTGATGTCAGTTTCAGTAAGAATATTTCTACTTACCAACCAAAGCACAGCGATCGACTTTTGTTCTTTGTCTAAGAAAGGAAACAAAATGTTAGTGCGTTCTGTGTCACTGTGTTTAATGGCTTCAAAGAAGCAGACGTACAAACAATACAGTTAATGACAAATTCTGTTCTAACAGGTCATCTGGCTGTGACATGAAGCAAAATAAATAATATTAAATATATGAATAACTAACATAAAATACCTGCATTACAAAAGTCGATTATTAAGACAGTGACTTGAGCAAGTTTTTACTGAAGCCATCTTAACAGTGAGGACATGACACTAGTGTCTCCATCTAAAAATGTACATATATTTCAGGATGTGTTGCATCCCTGGGAAAAATCACTTTGTATCTAAAATAAAAGTTTTCAAAATATGACTTATATATTAATGTCTTGCTTTAAAGCTATCCTGATGATCATCATCTCCTTAGCCATCTCACATATGGACTTCCCATTCTGTACCTCTCCCACTGCTGCAGAGTTAATGCTCTGTTGTTCTTCCATTTACATGGCATGATGGTTTCTGGTCTAAAATAAATGTCACTTCCTTCTGGGACAAAATGTAAAATGTATTGTGGAATTACAGTAAACTACCCAACTCAACACCCCCAAACAATATTCAGTTTTCACATCAAACTGGAGGGATAATAAATACTGTAATAATAAATTCTAAATTTAAGTAAACTATAATAAAGCTTCTTTTTTTTTTTTTTTTAGAAAAAATGAAATAAAAGTGATAAAGTGTAGTCTTAACCAATTTTATAATAAACACTCAACACATCAAATGAACAGCTGTAATGCCTCCTCTTCTCTTTCATTCCTCCCTACTTTCTCTTGTTCAGTGAGAAACATGAGCTCTAACTTGTCCTACCAGCTAGCATCAGAGATCTATGAGATATTGTGGTTCTGAACGGCCCGTGGGAGGAATGTACATGTAAACATCTCTACATTTTTTCTCTTTGCCTCCCTCTCCGTGTGCAGTGTTTCCCATAATTTCAAGGCTGACCACAAATTGATTTTCATTTTTTTTGTAAAATAAGCCTATTTAAAATCGTATTTCATTGCACAGCGCCGTAGCACATTCACAAGAGCACGCCCTCTCGCCGCCTCCATCCCTGTCGCTTCTCTCCTCACCGCTGCACAAAGCTGTCCATCACAACGCTGTCAGTGTCAGAGACCCAGCTTAAACAAGTTATTACCAGCATGCAGGGAGCCGAGCTAATAAGGAGAGCTAAGTTAATGTTGGAATGCAGCTGGATTTTGGAGGCTGCCACACTGTATACAGCTGGTAGTCAATACCCCCCCCAGAGTTACATTGTCATTCCGTGGGAAACACTGCTGCGCTGCTTCCAAAGCGCCTCCGGTGTATCTCACTCCCGGACTCGAATGCACAAATTTGATTGGCTGAGCAGTATCACATGAGACGATACGATTGGTCTGTGAGTTTCCCGGGCCGCTAAACCAGTACAGTAAATGCTAGAAAAGCTGCGCGGGTTAAAATAGAAACGCCCGCCATGAGGAGTCTCAATAATAAATTGGCTGTGGTTCAGCGGTCCGGATCAATGTATAATTGAAGCACACAAATAAATAGACTGTTCATGATGTAACTTTGTTTAGCGCAACCTTTGGTTTATAACGCACATTTACAAGCACATTCAGCAACCAACTAACTGAGCCTTACTGTTCTTGTTACTGCTGCTAAAACTAAGCCACCAGCATCATCACTGTTAAAGTTTAACAGTTAGCTCGTTGACACACCACAAAATTAATGCTAAGTTACTGGTTCATTCAATACATTTCCCAGCTCAATACCAGTAACCTGGGACAGTTGTCAGTTGAGTGAGTGAATAAAGGACAACGCTTATTGATTACTGACTAACAGAATTATTTCTTTGTTGGTTAGTTAGCTAACCATTACGCTAGCTGCTATGCTAGCGATACCATCGTGGCTAATATTAGCTAAGCAGTAAGGCCGCTTTATGGTGCACAAATAAAGTGTAAAACTTATAATGCTGTATTCATTGCTTCTTGTTTAAATTCAAGACTTGGAAAAACCTTAACAGTAATTTTAAAACACCAAACGTGTATTTATACCTCTCAAAATGTTAGCAGTTCAGAAACAGCAGGTACTCACCAGCTAGACAGGGAACAAGATGGCGGAGCGGCAGTGTGCACTGTCGCCTGACGTAGCGAAATTGTAGGAGGCGCTCAGGGACACCTCGAAATTCTGACATCAACCGAAAAGAAGAGGGGTACAGAAAGTTGACGCGACACATAACAACTGATTGAGTAATTACAGTAATTAATGATCACAGTAATGATCTCTTGAATCTAGAACAATGTAGAGAGACATATGTGGACAAGGAAAGTGGAAATAAAGTGGAACACCCTGAATAATAACGAATGACAGACACGCCACAGAGAGCTTACATGTGCTGAGCTTGAGAAGAGTGCTTGTCAAAAAGCAAGACATAGACCTATATATATATATATATATATATATATATATATATATATATATATATATATATGTAATGTGTGTGTGTGTGTGTGTGTGTATGTATGGGTGGGTTATTGGGTTATATGTCACAAAAACGTCATGACAGTAAAATAGAGATTGTGAAAAAACTGTAGAAGATAGTGAAAAGTTGAATGTAAGTATAATAGAGAAAACATTTGTGAACAATTGAGAGTTGAAAAAATGAATGTAGCTGAAAGTATGTAGAAGTTGTAGCATTTGAAAGTTGTGAAGATTTATTGAGAAGTTGAGAAATTCTCCATTCATTTCAATGGAGTGAAAATTTTAGAAAAAGCTTAATATTAGATAGATAGATAGATAGATAGATAGATAGATAGATAGATAGATAGATAGATAGATAGATAGATAATTCACAGCTCAGACAGACAGACAGACGACAGAAAGATAGATAGATAGATAGATAGATAGATAGATAGATAGATAGATAGATAGATAGATAGATAGATAGATAGATAGATAGATAGATAGATAGACAGCTGCATCACAGCTCAGATAGATACACAGATAAACAGCTGAATCACAGCTCAGATAGATAGATGGAGAGCTAGATAGAGAGAGAGAGAGAGAAAGAGAGAGAGATAGATAGATAGCTGAATCACAGCTCAAATAGACAGACAGACAGACAGACAGACAGACAGATAGATAGATAGATAGATAGATAGATAGCTGAATCACAGCTCAAATAGACAGACAGATAGATAGATAGATAGATAGATAGATAGATAGATAGATAGATAGATAGATAGATAGATAGATAGATAGATAGATAGATAGATAGATAGATAGCTGAATCACAGCTCAAATAGACAGACAGACAGACAGATAGATAGATAAATAGATAGATAGAGAGATAGACAGACAGACAGACAGACAGACAGATATAGATAGACAGACAGACAGACAGACAGACAGACAGACAGACAGATAGATAGACAGCTGCATCACAGCTCAGATAGATAGATCGATAGATAGACAGACAGACAGACAGACAGATATAGATAGACAGACAGACAGACAGACAGATAGATAGACAGCTGCATCACAGCTCAGATAGATAGATAGATCGATAAATCGATAGACAGACAGACAGACAGACAGATATAGACAGACAGACAGATAGATAGACAGCTGCATCACAGCTCAGATAGACAGACTGACAGACCGACACATAGATAGCTGAATCACAGCTCAGATAGACAGACAGACAGACAGACAGATAGATAGATAGACAGAGAGAGGTGGAGAGATAGATGGGTAGATAGGTAGTACAGTAAAGTTCCTTCAGAAGAGAGCTCAGTGACTGTCCACCAATCAGAACACAGGACCATTTATGTGTGCGTGTGGGAGAGAGAGAATGTGTGTGCGTGTGTGTCTCCCTTTGATCTCTGCTTATCAACATCACCTGAGCAACCAGCTTTCCTATATAGACACAGGCCAAAATCGCTGATACTTGGCCTCGAACAAACCTCCCTAGAGACCAAACTATAGGTTGTATCGGCGAAATGACCTGACCGGGAGCGCGAGAAGGCCTTTGCGAACGATATGATATATTTTTTGTGTGGATAGAGTTGAAAAAAGTGACCCATTTGGCGATTTGAAAAACTGGTACGCTGTGCTCATCTCAGTAACTTTTGAGCAGCAGTTTGTATTGAAGCCAATGGAGGATTTTCTGTCCCTCTTGTCCTTTGGAAGGACACAGAGAAAAAACTATAACTATAAGGGATTTACTAAACACACGTGAGGAAGCACAACAAAAATACCTACGTTTCTAGTATAATTTCATGGCCGAAGAGTTAAAATTGTGGCCAGGCCAGCGATTTCAAAATAATTTTCCATGATTAGTTTTCGAGCTGGCTCCACTCTGGCGATGACATCACGTGCTCTAGCTCTCAACATTCCGCCTCATCCGGCTCCCATTATAATCTCCGAAACGGCTTGAAAATTTTCATGACAGTAAAATAGAGATTGTGAAAAACTGTAGAAGATAGTGAAAAGTTGAATACAAGTATAATAGAGAAAAGATTTGTGAACAATTGAGAGTTGAAAAGATGAATGTAGCTGAAAGTATGTAGAAGTAGTAGCATTTGAAAAGTTGAGAAGATTTATTGAGAAGTTGAGAAATTCTCCATTCATTTCAATGGAGTGAAAATTTTAGAAAAAGCTTAATAGTGGAAAAAGTATAAAAGGTATAAAAATGAAAAGTAATAGCCTAAAAGTCCTTGAAAAGCTGAACATTTTGATAGTTGAATGGTTTTTGTAGCACAAAGTAGAGAGGAGTTGAAAGGTGCCGAAAAACGTACGGAAGAATAAGAATAACTAGAAAAATTGCATTTCCTGCGGAACATGCGTGTGAATGCTGGAAATGCTGAACTGAAATGCATGCAGAAGCTGAATTGCAAAAAAAGGTCCAAAACATTGCTAAAGCAGCTGAAATGGAGAAACAACTGCAAAAATGCAAAAGAGCTTAATTCAAATACTTGAAGGAGCTGAAACGTATTTTAAAAAGGTGCTAATACTGCAAAAAATGCTCAAAGAAGCTGAACTGCACAAACAAATGAAAAAAATGGCAGAAAATGCAAAAAAAGCTGCAAATTGAATATTTTAAACCTGAATATTTTAAAAACCATAAAAGATACCAAAAGTTGTATACAAGCCTGAATGTCCTCAAAGAGCTGAACATTTTAATATTTGAATGTTTTTTCTAGCACAAAGCATGCAGAAGTAGTAAGCTTTGAAAGTTGAAGAGGATTTTAAACCTGAATATTTTAAAAACCATAGAAGATACCAAAAGTTGTATACAAGCCTGAATGTCCTCAAAGAGCTGAACATTTTAATATTTGAATGTTTTTTCTAGCACAAAGCATGCAGAAGTAGTAAGCTTTGAAAGTTGAAGAGGATTTTAAACCTGAATATTTTAAAAACCATAAGATAGCAAAAGGTTGTATACAAGCCTAAATGTCATCAAAGAGCTGAACATTTTAATATTTGAATGGTTGTTCTAGCACAAAGTATGCAGAAGTAGTAAGCTTTGAAAGTTGAAGAGGATTTTAAACCTGAATGTTTTAAAAACCATGAAAGATACCAAAAGTTGTATACAAGCCTAAATGTCCTTAAAGAGCTGAACATTTTAATATTTGAATGGTTGTTCTAGCACAAAGTACGCAGAATTAGTTAGCTTTGAAAGTTGAAGAGGATTTTAAACCTGAATATTTTAAAAACCATGAAAGATACCAAAAGTTGTATACAAGCCTGAATGTCCTCAAAGAGCTGAACATTTTAATATTTGAATGTTTTTTCTAGCACAAAGCATGCAGAAGTAGTAAGCTTTGAAAGTTGAAGAGGATTTTAAACCTGAATATTTTAAAACCATAAGATAGCAAAAGGTTGTATACAAGCCTAAATGTCATCAAAGAGCTGAACATTTTAATATTTGAATGGTTGTTCTGGCACAAAGTATGCAGAATTAGTTAGCTTTGAAAGTTGAAGAGGATTTTAAACCTGAATATTTTAAAAACCATAAAAGATACCAAAAACTGTATACAAGCGTAACTGTCCTCAAAAAGCCGAACATTTTAATATTTGAATGGTTGTTCTAGCACAAAGTATGCAGAAATAGTTAGCTTTGAAAGTTGAAGAGGATTTTAAACCTGAATATTTTAAAAATCACGAAAGATACCAAAAGTTGTATACAAGCCTGAATGTCCTCAAAGAGCTGAACATTTTAATATTTGAATGGTTGTTCTAGCACAAAGTACGCAGAATTAGTTAGCTTTGAAAGTTGAAGAGGATTTTAAACCTAAATACTTTAAAAACCATAAGATAGCAAAAAGTTGTATACAAGCCTGAATGTCCTCAAAGAGCTGAACATTTTAATATTTGAATGGTTTATGTAGCACAAAGCATGCAGAAGTAGTAAGCTTTGAAAGTTGAAGAGGATTTTAAACCTGAATATTTTAAAAATCACTGAAAGATACCAAAAGTTGTATACAAGCCTGAATGTCCTCAAAGAGCTGAACATTTTAATATTTGAATGTTTTTTCTAGCACAAAGCATGCAGAAGTAGTAAGCTTTGAAAGTTGAAGAGGATTTTAAACCTGAATACTTTAAAAACCATAAGATACCAAAAGTTGTATACAAGCCTGAATGTCCTCAAAGAGCTGAACATTTTAATAGTTGAATGGTTCTTCTAGCACAAAGCATGCAAAAGTAGTTAGCACTTAAAAAAATGCACTCATTACATCATTCTCAATCAGCTGTGTGCCTAGAGTCCAGGGTTGCCATGGCGATACTAACAGCAGTCTGACTTAGAAAGGCTCAAACAGCTGATTTCACTGGGATCAGACCTGAAGCGCTGCTCTGCTTCTCCGGCTCCTACCGAACAGACCGTGAACTTCGCGATCGCCAAAGAAAACGTACCGTGAGAGACACAAGATCCGCCTGAAGATCCTGTGCGAGTTTCGTGTTTGTAGTGCGAAAACTGTGGCCACGGCAGCGATGTACAAATGCCCCACTTTCTACCTTCCCACCGAATCTTCAGGTCTGATTTTCTATTGGAGTCTATGCGGCAGTTGGTCGACCATGCTCCCACTTCCAAGCTGAGTGTCGCGAAGTTCCGTAAGTCCGATTGCTTTCAAAGTCGCACTATGAGCGGCACAACAAGTTTTTCTACAACCTCTGAAAAAATCACGCGTGTAGAGTGAAAATTGTGGGAGATACAGCGAGTTGAGGACAAACTTTTGAGACTTTTGTGAAGTGAATTCCCACTGTGTCAGTTGGTGCTCTCACTCTAGCTGCCAACATTCCGTCCCATTCGCTCCCATTATAAAGTCTGAAATCACCAGAAATTTTCATGTCACTTAAACAGCTGCTGTGAAAAAACTGTAGAAGATATCAAAAAGCTGAATACAAGTTTAATAGCTGAAAGATTTATCTATATTTTAAAGGTGGAATGATGAATGTAGCTGAAAGTATGCAGAAGTAGTGAGCTTTGAAAGTTGAAGAAGCTGAACGAGGATTTGAAGATTTTTCAATTCATTTGAATGGCAGAAAATATTTGAAAAAACCTGAATATTTTAAACAATTTAAAAGATACAAAAAAGTTACTTAATAGCAGAAATGTCCTTAAAGAGCTGAACATTTTAATAGTTGAATGGTTTTTATAGCACAAAGTTTGCAGAAGTAGTTAGCACTCGAAAAACGTACGGAAGAAGAATAAAAAGAATAACTAGAAAAATTGCATTTCCTGCGGAACATGCGTGTGAATGCTGGAAATGCTGAACTGAAATGCATGCAGAAGCTGAATTGCAAAAAAAGGTCCAAAACATTGCTAAAGAAGCTGAAATGGAGAAACAACTGCAAAAATGCAAAAGAGTTCAATTCAAATACTTGAAGGAGCTGAAATGTATTTTAAAAGGTGCTAATACTGCAAAAAATGCTCAAAGAAGCTGAACTGCCCAAACAAATGAAAAAATGGCAGAAAATACAAAAAAAGCTGGAAATTGAATATTTTAAACCTGAATACTTTAAAACCATAAGATAGCAAAAGTTGTATACAAGTGTAAATGTCCTTAAAGAGCTGAACATTTTAATAGTTGAATGGTTGTTCTAGCACAAAGTATGCAGAATTAGTTAGCTTTGAAAGTTGAAGAGGATTTTAAACCTGCATATTTTGAAAACCATAAAAGATACCAAAACTGTATACAAGCCTAACTGTCCTCAAAGAGCTGAACATTTTAATAGCTGAATGGTTGTTCTAGCACAAAGCATGCAGAAGTAGTAAGCTTTGAAAGTTGAAGAGGATTTTAAACCTGAATATTTTAAAACCATGAAAGATACCAAAAGTTGTATACAAGCCTGAATGTCCTTAAACAGCTGAACATTTTAATAGCTGAATGGTTGTTCTAGCACAAAGCATGCAGAAGTAGTAAGCTTTGAAAGTTGAAGAGGATTTTAAACCTGAATATTTTAAAAACCATGAAAGATACCAAAAGTTGTATACAAGCCTGAATGTCCTCAAAGAGCTGGACATTTTAATAGCTGAATGGTTGTTCTAGCACAA
>JALXJV020000017.1:4135120-4247403 GCA_024633595.2 Lepomis macrochirus | reverse complement strand
TAATATATATTAGGCAAGTTTATTTGTACAGCACATTTCAACAACGAGGTAATTCAAAGTGCTTTACATAAAACATAAAAGCAACAGGGAAATAAAATAAAAACGTTTTAAAGCAACATAAAATATAATAAAAGTTCCAGTGTTACAATCAGGGTTAAAAGAGTTAAATGGAAAATAAAAACAGGCTGAGGGGTTGAGCAAATAACTGAGTCACAAAAAAAGAGAAGTACTCTTAATCTATTCGTTTGGTGAGTTTTCCAGTATGTTTTGCCAAAATGAAGGTTGCATTGCAGAAATACCATTATAAACATGCGGCTCTCTTCCTTCTGTACCTCACTATCATCTGTTCACAAATTCTCTTTCATGTACCTAAAATCCAACGGACCCTGAGCTCTCTTCTGAGTTGCATCTATGCTACTTGTCCCAGCGGACACAGAGAGGGAGGAGGGAGTTGTGGGGCGGTTGCGTTGTCCAGCGCCAGAAACCATAATGAACAGAAATTTGTCATAATTTCACACTGCTAACTGTGTGATATGGGCAGCATTCAAACTGTAATGTGAACTGTCAAACAAAAAATTTGGATATGGGAATAAAAATTGAGCATTAAGGCCTGCAGTCTAACGTAGCCTGTGTTTGCTCTGTGGAGATAATAATACTGTATATTAACTGCCCTTTTCTCCGTATGTTTTTTACAGTACACAACCTACAAGATTGAAAAAGAAAGACCAGGGTCCTTTTATCCTTTTGTCTTCAATGACATCATGGGCCTGGAACCAACCACAGGTATCCAAGTGGACGACGTCAAACTGGCTTTGAAGGGACATGTGTACGACAGTTACACGGTAAAGTTGGCACAAACTTTGACTTAATTTTTATTTTTACAAATTGCAACTGTCAATTAACTGGATTTAAATTTGTTTTCCAGTTCAATCCTGAATCAGCGTTGGCAGAGGGTGATCAGTTCTACAACAAATCTCCGACTGCCAACGACAAAGTGCACGTTCTGGTTGGTGTTGTTGATGCTAACACAGCGTCTCAAATGACAGATTTAGCTGTGCAGAAGATTCGGAACATCAGGATGGAAGCCAGCAAACTGGGTGAGAGCACAAATCTCTGTTTAGTCTTCTTTTTATTGGGTTTTAATAGATCACACTGATTGGTACTCTGCTCTAAATGTTCTGACTCTCAAACACTCTCCTCCTGCAGCTGTTTGTAGTTTCAGTTTATATCAGTTACATGATTCAGTAGTTTTGTGTTCTCCTGGCAGGAATTCCTCAAGTGGCCATCCTCACCAAAATTGATGAAGCCTGTCCTGAAATCAAACAAGATTTAACGAACGTCTACAGGAGCAAGTTCCTGAAGGATAAGGTGTGTTTGTGTATTAATATTATGAATGTGCAGAGAATCACATTTTACCAGTTATCCAGTCAAAATGATTTCAATATTTGAGCAACTTTTTTTTAACCATACACTGATTCTGCTGCCCAAACTTGGGTTCCAAACCAATTCAGAGTACTGATCTGACATCAGTAATCTGTAGTACTCGCTTCAGAGCTTATGAGATAAGTTAAAATCTATTTTCACATCATCACCAATTCCTACACAAAGATGCCGCGATTGTTGTGTTGTCGTTACTAATTGTTGTATGCAGCCTCCCAACCCTTACGACGGAAAGTTGTTGCAAAGTTACATCAAGCCAACTTCTGTTAAAGACTTTCACTTACTTACTTTCATTGCCTTCATTGTAAAGTGAATGGATCGGTTTCGTCTCGCTTACTAAAGTTGGTATCAGTCCAACCGATTGGATCGGTGCAGTGAGCCTATGAACTCTGGGTTGTTGTGTTTTTTTCAAACGTAGATGGAGATGCTCAGTGCAGAAGTGGGTATCCCCATGAACTGCATCTTCCCTGTGAAGAACTACCACGAAGAAATCGACCTCGACAGTGACGTTGACTCGCTGCTCCTGAGCGCACTGGAACACATCATCAACTTCGCAGAAGACGGCATCAACTTCAAAAGGAGTCAGTCTGAATGTTGAACAGATTATAATGAAATTTCAAATTATATTGTTACTTAAGGTGTCTTTGGATGTGGGATTGTTTTTTTTTTTTTCTTCAACTGTGATGATGTGCTTTTGGATGTCAGGATTCTGTTGTTTAGTTTTTATGATGAATATCTTGGCCTTCATTGTGTTTCTCTGTCTTTTAACATCTTGGGACCATGTTGGATAGAGTTTGCACTTCTCACTGTTAGCCTTTGAAAAAATGTCCATGTCTGATAATCCATGAAATCAATTCATGGATTCAATCAACAATTTAAAAAAAAAACAAGCAATGTTCGGACACAGCATAAAAAGGCTGTATTTCATGCAGTGGTGGAAATGGAAGGGAACACATGGGAGTAAAAGTGGTGAAGGAAAAGCACTCCTGCTCAGATTTTTACAGGGGAAATCACGTAATTATGCTGATGTTACATTGTGAACAAGTACACGCTCATAACTGTTTGTGTAATAAAACCACAATACACAATACACATATACATGTATTTAATTAATGAAGCATTGATAATGTTTTTAATCTCAGCTAAAATGCTAAAAATGCTAACTAACAAGTTAGCAATAAGCACTGCTAACTTGAAGTTAAACACAAAAGACAATACAATCACATTTCTTCTCCTTCAGCTCTGTCATATATTGTTGTATAAATTGTTTTGGGTTCCTTTCTTTAACTTTTTTTGGTTGGACAAAATTAACTTCATACAAATCTGTCTGTTTAATTGGGTGATGATCATATCTTCAGTTGCTGATCGTCCGAACTGAAACCTTCACTGGGCTCCTAGTTTTATTTTTTAAAATCAAACTAAATGTTTTTTGAGGTTTCAGCAGTTGAGACCTTTTACTTTTGATATTCTAAGCACATTTTGTTGTTTGTCTTCTGCTCTGTGTTCTGGTCCTTGTTTTCAGTCCGTCTGGACTTGTATGGTGTTTTTGAGTCTTTGAGTTTTGAGATGCCCCCCCACCCTGAGCCATGGTTCTGCTCGAGGTTTCTGCCTCTTAAAGGAAGTTTTTCCTTGCCTGTGTCTCCTAGTGCTGCTCTTGGTGGGAATTGTTGGGCTTCTGTAAATAACTTCAGAGTATGGTCTAGACCTGCTCTTTATGAAAAGCGCTGTGAGATAACTGTTGTTGTGATTTGACGCTATATAAATAAAACTGAATTGAATTGAAAGTTTGGTGTGGAGAACTTGAGTGGCCTGCACAGAGACCTGACCTCAACCCGATAGAACACCTTTGGGATGAATTACAGCAGAGACTGCGAGCCACCCGTACATTTCATTAAAGAATTAAAGCGTATCAAAGCGTTTGAGGTGTGAACAGTCATGGACAAATTATTTTTGGATTAAAGCACTGAGGAGTTTCAGAAGAGACCGGAGCTGATAGCCTCTTTTGAACAGACTAAAGATCTGGAGCCTTGTTTTTTGAAAGCTCCAGGCATGTCTACATTGGTATTACAACTGAACAAGAGAGACGAGAATCAACTATTTGCCAGGGATGTGTACAAATATGAGGAATTTGACTCTGGATTCCACAATGTGCTTATACAATAATACAATAACAAAATAATACAGTAATAAAAACAAACAGAGGCTACAGTATAGAGAACACATACTCCACTCGTACTTTTACTACTCCCTAGTAGTAGTACTTAAAACTACACCCTAATAATAATAATGAATAAAACATCCAAGGGACGACAAAGGACAAACAAACTCCACACATCAACAGGATATGTAGAAACTATACTGGGTGAATTAAATTTCACTTTACAATCCGTCCCTTGGATCGCTATTCTAATTATTTGGTATGGCAGGGAGAGTAAATTGGGGGAAAAAATAAGCTAATAAAAAATGGTTCAAACAAAACTTTGTACATAAGAGAAGTGGGTATTAGATTGGTTTTCGTCCTCCCCCTTAACTCTTTACCTTTAGCCAGTCAATATTTAGAGCCACCCCTCAAACACACACCTATACACATACTCTCTCAGGCCAGGTCAGCTCTTAGAGCGGTGATACAGTCAATCCATTTTGACCAAAAGTACTTAAATTTAGATTTTTGTAGAAGTTGAAAGTTAGTCATTCCATTAAATATATTTCATGTATTGAGAGTTAACCATTCTTCAGTTCCTAACTTTACACTATAAAATAACACTTTAAATAATGACTTTGTGGACCACCCTTACTCTAGCAATTAATGATAACAATTTAGGATATAATGCTCCAAAATAATTCACAACAATTATCCAAACTTAAACTGTGAGATGTTTGTGCAGCAGACTTATAGACAGTGAACTGGTTTAGACTGCAGGTCCATGTTTGGATCCTCAGAAGCTCCAGCAGAGGGCAGCGTGCTGTTATTTTCTTCTTTTCAAATTTAATTTAAAAATGTGAACACCATTTCTGTCTATGAGGGACCAGAACCAGCTGATTTAAACCCCTTGATTAAAGTGCAATGGGCTGAGGCATCTGGTTGGTAGAAGAGAGTGTGTCAAAACAGCTGTCAAACAGCAGTTTTCATTTGCATTGCTAAATTTCCCTGTCCAGCAGGAAACTGACTTGATGTCACTTTGAAAACAGTTGTCCCGGATCAGCGCCTTCTATCTGGGAAAAGCCACACCCAGAAAGCCATGCTCTGAGCAACGAGAGGATTCTGGTGATTAATCACAGAATTAATCCTGTGATTATCTGATTTTACTGTGTAGCCTACAAGGATAAATATGTTTTTAATGCACTTTTTTTTTTTTTTTTTTTACAGTTTTTTAAATTTGTTTTACTGGTGGGCTGCTGGACCACTTTGTGGTCAAATAACTACAGTTGAAATTGATTAGTAAGTGCCTTGATTGACTGGAACATAGTGTGTGTTTACTGGTTCAGACAGTGAACTTGATGCAATAGTTGAAACGCAGACCTAACCTCTAGCTCTGTCATTTGTGCTTCAAAATTGATGGGTAAAAAACATGTGACGAAACACCAATGTGTTGCTGAAACGCTGAGGGAGAAAAAAGAAATGGCTCGAGACAGCAAAAGCAAAGGGGCCCAGTGCCTAACTAACAAGTGTACAAGTCATGAGCTTGAGAGTGTGTTTTTGTATTTTGACTGGTTTTTCGGTGCAGATAGAAATGTTGTTCATATCTTTTCAAATACAATTTTATTGAAATGTCCTGTAGAGTATTTTTTTCCTTTTGCCCTCTTTGGTTGCAGGCAGTATTATATAATTCTGTGAATGTGTGTAGCCTGACTCCAACAAATTGGTAGGTCCAAATTTTATTGCATCAATCATCTAACATACAGATGAATGGTCTGGGCCGTCGCTAAGCTGTATGTACGCAACCATTACTTTGCTCGAGGAGAGCTTAAACCTGAAAGGTCTCTACAGACCCAGGGACACATGCTTTGTCCAGAGAGCGAACTGACCAGGGACAAAAAATCCTGCCGGGCCATTCCTGCCTCTAACCAACATCAGTTCTGTTCCCTTTCCATCTTAGAGAAAAAAGCAGAAGCAAAAACTTTGCTCAGAGGAAAATAATGTTTCGATCTTCCAGTAGACTTTAGAAAAAACAGTATCTGGAAACTGAAAGTAAAAGTCTAAAGTCCTCTGTGGTTTATAGAAACTGAGTGAACTTCTCTTAAGTCACGTCTTGCAGGTGAGGCGTGAATTTGGTATGTAAATCAGACTCTAACCAGAGCTGATTCTAGCATCAGACACATCAATATTCTTTCACTTTCTGCCAGCTGACCAAAGGTAAGACGTTTCTATGGTGTCCAGTTATATTGTTTATGTTTGGAAAACTGATCAGCAAACAGAGAAACTAAAGAAAATATCATTGTAAAAACAATCAACATACAAGATGACATGTTTTTTATTAGAAACGAGTTCTTCTGTTATAAAGTTCAGTTTAAACTGTTTCTGTTTTGTTTACTCTCACAAATCACATTTGCAAGTTATTTAGTGTAGACGTACAATGTAATATACTATATATAACATTAAGATTAAAACATACAGCCAGGTCATTTTGGTTTTAAAGCAAAAAAACAAAAATGATCTTTAAATGTGAACTCATAAATGCTTTCCTTTCCAGCAATGGGAGGAAGAAAGTCTAAACCTGCAGATCCACGTAAGATGATATTTATATTATTATTTAATCACATGTTGTACCATGATGTCAATGAGCAAACATTTTTTTTATTTCACAAAACCTATAAAAAGCTCAGTATAATTCATTGTTTATTATTATTATTATTATTTATTAAATAATAAAAGGAAAATAAATTATTATTTCCTTTTATTATTTAATTTCCTCTTTTACTCTTTATCTACCAAGTTGTTGCACTTTATTTCAGTTTTTGTCTTGTGTGTGATGTAAAGTGTTGACGATGATTGAGGTGTGGTCTAAAGGTGAGTTTTTGAATATTCCCTGCCTGCAAAAAGTCTTAATGTGTTTGACAGAATTTCATTAAATGAAATGAGCATAATTTTAATGTAAAACAGTCTAAAAATATACAGTCAGTCAGAACCTTGACACATTTTCAACTGCAAATGACCAAATTAATAATTACTGGGTTTACAGCTACATAAATCTCAGTCTAAAAGTATACCCATATATGCCCATTGGTAAAATTGATGTTTTACTTTATTTGGTAATTTACTTGGTAATTACATGGTATTGCTTAACTATTACCTCTGTATTATCAAACTATTACCCCACTATTACCATGTAATCAGAGAGCTGTGCTTTAAGTGCGACCAAGGCGGTCCAAACAGGTGTAACCAGGTTAACATTAGTTGTTAGTTTTTGTTTTACAAAGAAAGCTTTTTACTCGCGAGGAGAACGGACAGAGATGTACTCAGTTACAAACTCCAACCGCTCTGAGTATCTCTGCCGCTTCCTCTCTTTTTATTATGTTCAGGGAGGTCCCTAGTTACATACACATTGCTGCTATATGGGGGAAAGGGGATAAGCAGATAAGCATGAGACATGAGTAACTCCATGGCTCAATATGGCTGCCCATTTAAATAGATTCTTAGGTAATATTGGTTTGTTGTCTGGTCATACATACAGATCATCTTTCAACTGTGCACCATTACGTAACCAAACATCTTTTTCAAACTGGGGACTTTGTTGTTGCATTTCTTTAAGGGTTGATTGATCTATGTCCGTATGTTCTGTCATTAAAAGAACATCTTGTTTCCCCGTAGCTGCTGCTTTATCCTATCCTATTAGCTATTTTATCCGCAAAAGCATTTCCAAGAGATATTTCATCTGTCCCTGATGTGTGTGCTGCACATTTACATATAGCTATTGTCTCTGGGAGCTGTACAGCATTAAGCAGTTCACTGAGAAGTTTGGCATGAGTTACTGGTTTTCCTGTGGATGTTATCATACCACGATTTTCCAATATTGGGCAAAGATATGCACCGTGGCATATGCATATTGACTGTCTGTATATATAGTTACCTTCTTTCCTTGCATTAATTTACATGCCTCAGTAAGCGCAACTAACTCAGCTGCCTGTGCTGAGTAGTTAGAAGGTAGTTGATTTGCTTTCAATACTGTGGTTTTCGTGACGACAGCATATCCTGTCAATACTTTTCCCTGCTCATTCTTTCTAGACGAGCCATCTACAAAAACAACTTCCCCTTCGCAGAGGGGTTGATATTTGAGGTCAGATCTGCTTTTAGCTGTCTCTTCAGCCAGCTTTTGACAATCATGCTTCTCTCCGTCATCTGCTGTCGGTAGAAGTGTTGCTGGGTTTAGCGTAGTACATCTTTCTATAGTTACATGCGGTTGTGATAGCAACACTGACATGCAAGACAAATGTCGAGCAGGTGACAAAAATGTCATGTTCGTTTGGAGAAGTAGAGCTGAGACCGCATGTGGAACCTTTAAGGTCAAAGGTGAAAGAGTACAATTGCAGCGCTTACTTCTACAGCCATTGAGGCAGCTATTACAGCACGCACACAATGTGGCAGAGCACATGCCACACTGTCTAGTTTGGAGAAGTATGCAGTAGGTCTCTTTTTGTCTCCATATTGTTGAGTTAGTACTGACGTCATAAAGTAACCCTTACAATCTACCATCTGGATAAAGGGTTTACTATAATCAGGTAGTGCAAGAGCTGCACTAGAAACCAAAACTTGTTTTATTTTACAGAAAGCTTCTTCAGCTTCCTCTGTCCATTTTAATGGTGAATTCATTTTAAGATCTTCATCATCCATTAGTTTATTCAAAGGTGATGTTATTTCTGCATAATTTGGCACCCAGGTCCTGCAGTAATTAGTTAAGCCTAGAAAAGACATCATTTGTTTCTTTGTCTGTGGTTTGGGTGCTTGAAGGACAGCTACTTTTCTGTCTTCAAGGAGAGTTCTTCCTCCTGCACTGAGATTAGGCGCAGATATTTCACTTCCCTTTTACACAGCTGAAGTTTATTTTTACTCAATTTATGACCTTCCTTTGCTGAATGCTGCAGCAACGCTATTGTATCTATCTTACAAGTTTCTTCATCTGGAGATGCTAACAAAACATCATCTACATAAAGTAAAATTTGACTATTCCCAGGAGGTTGAAATTTAGCCATGCTAGCACTCATAACTTGGGAATAAATAGTTGGACTTTCACAAAAACCCTGAGAAAGTCTAGTCATGTGTATCTTTGTTTGAAGGACAAAGATACACATTATCTTTGTCCTTCAAAAGTGAATGCAAACCAACATTGACTATCTTGATCTATTGGTACAGAGAAAAATGCATTGCTAAGATCTACCACGGTAAAAACCTTAGCATCAGATCTTAGAGAGTTTAACAATGTGTATGGATCAGGGACGCAGGGTGCTCTCTGCACTACAGCATCATTAACTGCTTGTAAGTCTTGTACCATACGCCATCCTACAGAGGGGGGTGCTTTCTTAACTGGGAAGATGGGAGTATTACAAGGGGAGTCTTCACATCTTATTATTACTCCTGCTTTAAGTAAATCTGCTATTACTGGTTTTATCCCTTCTTGAGCATCCTGTTTTAATGGATACTGTCTTATGCGGGGTCTATAGTCTGATTTTGGTCTTATTTTTACAGGTACTGCTCCTTTCACTAGGCCTACGTCACTAGGGCCCTTAGACCACACTTTTTCTGGGATGTCTCGTAACAAATCCTCATCTTCCTGTGTTAACACCATTAGTTCTCATGTGTTTGAACTTTGGAGGTGTATCCCCTCCTGTACTTGGGCTGACCAAAACAAGGCCTTTTTGTCAGTACCAGCACTTGTCCACGTGTTTACGGATGTCGCTACCCAATCAGTAGCATTCTTTCCCTGTTGCACCACTTTACTCAAATCTTTCCACTGCATGTTTTTTGCTTTTATACAGAGAAATGTGTGGTGGAACTCTCATTCTGTATAGCTGCATGATTTTATCATTTAGAGTCACTCCTGCAACTGATGTGCTGTCTGCATCAGAATAAATATAGTTGATGTTAATTTTAGTAGGAGTAACTTGTGTCAGTCTTTTTTCATAGTCTCTATCTGGGGCTACTGTGTTTTTGAACCACATTGTGACATGCAAATCATCCACTGACATTTCACTTTTAGATATTGCATTTCTTCCTTCATTTAACAGAGCTGTGGCAGTTTTTGTGGTGACTTGTCTGGGATGTCAAGGGAATAGTAGTATGTTGGTTCTCCTATCCCTTGGAGGACACATATGTCCCTTTGCAGCAGTTCAGCTTTTCTTTTTACCACAATCTGTCCCTCATCTGATGGTATTAGTGCTAATCCTAGCAACAAAAGACCATCTCGTCCTAACAAATTTACTGGGCATTGTGGAAACATTAAGATGGACATCTGGCATGACAGACCCTCAGGATCTCGTATCCACATGGGTTCAGATTCAGGTACCTCAGTCAGTTTTCCACTGGCTGATCGCAACACAATTTGCTGGCCACTATGTTTAGAATTCGGTATTGGTTCATTACAGGTGGTCCTGCATGCTCCAGAATCACACAAAAAGATAATGGGTTTTCCATTTACCAACACTGTTACTTCAGGTTTAACACCGTCCATCGCTAATAGATCCTGGTAATTTATCATGACTTCCTCATCATTTATTTCAATAGGTTCCGTTGACTCAGGAGTCATGTTTGATTTGTTTTCTGACCCTAGTCATGCAGATACGTCCTTATTCTCCGGGCAATCTCGCGCAAAATGTCCTTCCTTTCCACAATTCCAACATCCCGTCGTGTTACTCCTATAGTTTCCTCTTCCTCTACCACACTGTCCTCCGCGACCTCGTCCTCGGCCCCTAAATCCCCCTTTTCCACCTTGTGCCTGGTAGAAAATTTCTGTGTCCTTCTCTAGGACAAAGCTTTCTACAGTTTTTTTACTCTTTTTTTCATTTACCACTTTTTCAGCATGGAGGGCATGGCTTAGTCCTCCAACTTCCCTGTTGCCAGTCCTATGTAATGTCTGTCAACCCATTGCCTGATTGCATCTTTTGAGTTTGCATGTAAGGCGTTTTTTAGTTGTTGTCTAAACGCTCCATCCTCATTATTATCATCTTCCAGGCCACTATGTGTTTAAACACAGTAGTCATTCTCACCCTATATTCCTCAAAGGGCTCATCATCTTTCTGTTTTGTTCTTCCTATCTCAGTATAATTTGCTCTTCGTTTGAATTTTTGGACAATACTGTCATGGACAGCCCTGACTCTAGTACTCAGATCTTGTCAGTTATGAGCTAAGACTCCATTGGCATCTACTGGACTCCAGCTTCCTCGAGCCAGATGCCAGTCTGTCCCCAGAGCAGTCATCCACACTTGTTGCATTTCATTTCCATTTAAGTGGTATGACTGTCTTAGATTCTGTATGTCCTGTATGAACTGATTTACATCAACTTTATGGGAGGTTACACCTTCTATGGCCTTTTTTACATCTTTTATTGTCCATGTCCTATAGACTAGGATAGTGGGCTCATTTACACCTTCTCCTACATTGGGATTTGCCACTTCTATCATTGGAAGTACATCAGCTTGTTCTGGACTCATTTTTAATACTGTTGGTGCAGAAGGTATTGGAGACATGACATTCCCTATTTGTTTTAACCAAATGAAATCAACTGGTCCAGCTGCTCTAGTTTGTCTATGGGCAGGTTCATCATATTTTGGTTCTGTTTGTAGGTCGGGGTATAATGTTGGAGCTGGCCCAGCCTGTGCTGCTGCTGCTCCTTCTACCTCATCCTCATCTCCTTCCTCCTCTCTCTGCGGTCTACGTCTACGCACAGGGCCTGTTTCATCATCCTCTTGTCTGTGAAACAGCACGTGCTCACTTCCTTTTTTGTCATTATTTTCTTTTTCTTTAGCTCGTCTGCTTCCCTCTTCTCGTTAATTGCTATTTGTTTCCAAAAATCAATGCTGTGCCAACCAATTTTTATTCTTTTCTTTAAGTCATCCTTTGTGTCTTTTATTATGGCATCTTGTAGTTCAGCTAATTTTTGGGTGTTGAGGCGTCCCTCAAACCCATAGTCATTTATCCATTTGTCAAGATGCTCTACATGTTTTGGATCTAATTTTTCAACATACTTCCCGTCTTTGCACATTAAATCTTCCTTAGTTAAAGGTTTACTTGTTCCTTTCCCCATTTTGCAAAATTTAGTCCAACGTTTCAACACCTAGGGTGTTCTACCGTTGGTTTTCTCACCCAGTGGGACAGTAATAAAACACCTGTCGTGGTAATTCTCACTTCAACTCTCACGAAGTGGAGAATTCTTGCCTCTGCATCCACGTCAGTTTTACTGTTTACAACCCCACTGCTTTTATATGGAAATAGGCTCCTAGTGGAACTTCTTTCCCAATCACTCACACATTCACTCTTTTGCACGGAATTTATCGGCCCTCTGTAGGACTCCGCCGTCCAGGTGTCTACACGGAATTTGTTGGGTACCTGTAGGACTCCGCCGTCCTATTTTACCTGTCAGTGCCTAGGATTCACAGGGTTTTCACAACACGCTTCGACCCTCAGTCACACTTGCGCTTTAATCCAAAAGCCTACTCACCACTGTTGTCTCTCCTCTTGGAATACCGTCAACCGTCAGTTCCCAGTCGGCGAGTTGAAACTCGGTCCTGGAAAAGGAATTGATGCTGTGCACAGTCTTACCCGGTTTCCACCTCGCCCACTGGAAACCTCAGGTATCTTGGTATCCGGCTCGAAGGACCAAATAAATGTCAGGTTAGGACACCTAAAATATCAAACAAGGAAGAAAGACAAGAGAGTTAATGGCTTTTTACTCGCGAGGAGAACGGACAGAGATGTACTCAGTTACATCCTCCAACCGCTCTGAGTATCTCTGCCGCTTCCTCTCTTTTTATTATATTCAGGGAGGTCCCTAGTTACATACACATTGCTGCTATATGGGGGAAAGGGGATAAGCAAATAAGCAGCAACATGAACTTGTGACCTAGTTAGATTAACATATGTTTCTTTACAGAAGTGTCCAGTAACTATTTATGTTATCATAGCTGCATATCAAAGTAGCTGCTTCTTCAGTTGTCTGCTCCATGACTCTTGTCTGACACCCATCCACTGCAGATTTCCTGTGTAACAAACTCAAAAACTCATATTAGAAAATGCTTTATATTTCATAAATGTATTTCAATGTACTGAGTAAATATTCCATATATGTATTTCATTGTATTGAGTAAATATGATATAACTTATATACATAAAGATTCCAACAATTTGAAATAACACACCTGGATTTTAACATTTACTTGGGCAGGTAAAACTCATATCATGCGTATTGGAGAAAGACTCACAAAATATGACACAGGAAATAATTAACTCTATATTGATGTAAAACTGTATCTAAATGTGTTGTCATCTGTAAATACTTTAACTTCATGCCTCTCATGAGGCTATAAAAATGCTGTCCTGCTTGGCTGGAAATTGGGGGTATATCTACCCGGTCAAGATGTAGAAGGGGGGAGTTGCCTAAAAAGTTTGGGAACCGCTGTGTACTGGCCAGTCTTCGTCCAGATACTCATACTACAGAGTTTTCTGTGAGCAGCTGAAGAGATTTCTGCTCAAAGTTTGTCTTACAGTTGTTTGCATGTATATGTTAGCTTCTCTGCAAACTGACTGTGTTAGCATTCTTTAGCACAGTGAATGGTCCCCCAGCTGCTGTATAGCTAACCCAGTTTACGTTATTGGCTTAGTTCATCGTTTTCAACATGGAAACTCTGATGATATATCAGGTAGCTACGTGCTTCAAAGTCAATGCTCAGAGTTCCATGGATTACACAGGACAGAGACCAGACCATCTTTGGTCAGGGTATCTGTGGATAATCCGTAATTCGTTTGTAATACTAAAACGAAAATACCGTTTATTCGTTTTTTGTTTCAAAACGAAAAACCAAATAACCCTTTTTTGGTTCAGAATCCAAAAACGAAAAACCAATGAAAACGGCCCGTTTTTCGTTTTTGGCGATTCATTTTATCCTTTTTTGGAAGGGATAGTAACTGGCACAGCCTTCAAAATAAAAGTAGCCCATGTACCATGCAGTTAGAAAGGTGATTTTAGACTAAAACTAAACTAAAAGAACGTTTTTTAGTAAAAATAAAGTAGCACTGGGTGTAAAAAAAACTCTTTAGTTAACTGCAATAAAACAATAAATAAAATAATAACTGTTAAGCTGTTATGGAGAATTAAACATTTGTAAGGCCATTGGTGACCTGTAACTTCAGATTAAGACAAGGAACTAAAATATGAATTAAATAATATAAACTTAAATAAACAGCCTATCTGCAATCCTAAGCTACATATAACATTAGTTCAATTAATACATGACATATAATATTTTTAAGCTTTCTTGCTGTGTGTGAGCTCCACCAGCAGAGGGCGCTCTGCCCCCTTCTGTGCACGAGTCCTTCTGTGGCGCCAACAGTCTTTGATTCTGACCTTTTGACTTGTGTTTATATCAAAGAGAAGGCTGCACTGCGACCAGACGAAGCTGATCACTGAGTCTGAAGCTGTGCAGAACTTCACCTGCCTCCAGCTTCTCTTTCTGTGGAGCTGCTAAAAACTCTCAGCTTCCACCATCTGCTGTTATGAGTCAGAACAAAACTCTTCTGTCTCTTGCTTTGCATTTTTTCCATTGTAATGTACTTATTGTGTTAGTTAAGTAGATTAAATATTTTTAATGCAGCCTGTTGTTGTCATTAGTTATGTAGGCAGAGCCGGAGGTTGCCGCTTGGTGAAACCTGGTGAGCATCACTGACAGTCAGAAAGCTCCTCTGGCTCTGGGCTTTAAGACTTTTACTGCCTTTCTTGGGTTTAATTCTGTTAGATGAGCCACCAGGGGAAGCTCTGCACTGTTTGAACCTGTGTAAAGTAAAATAAAAGTGAAACTGAGTCACCCAAGGATCGCAGTTATCACCCAAGACAGGGTGTTAGTCATATAGATTAATATGAGTCTGTGCAGACTCATATTAATCTACTTAACTAACACAATAAGTACATTACAATGGAAAAAATGCAAAGCAAAATAAAAATTATTCAACTTTATAGATTTGTTTTGAAGAGTTTTGTTCTGACTCATAACAGCAGATGGTGGAAGCTGAGAGTTTTTAGCAGCTCCATAGAAAGAGAAGCTGGAGGCAGGTGAAGTTCTGCACAGCTTCAGACTCAGTGATCAGCTTCCTCTGGTCGCAGTGATATAAACACAAGTCAAAAGGTCAGAATCAAAGACTGTTGGTGCCACAGAAGGACTCGTGCACAGAAGGGGGCAGAGTACCCTCTGCTGGTGGAGCTCACACACAGCAAGAAGGCTTAAAAATATTATGTCATATGTGTTAAGAAACTAAAATATGAATTAAATAATATAAACTTAAATAAACAGCCTAACTGCGATCATAAGCTACATATAACATTAGTTAAATTGTCTTAATCTGAAGTTACAGGTCACCAGTGGTCTTACAAATGTTTAATAATAATAATAATAATAATAATAATAATAATAATAATAAATTCAATTTGTATAGCGCTTTTCCCAGGCTCAAAGTCGCTTAACAGAGTAGAATATATTTTTAAAAAAACAAAAAAAACAAACAAACTATGGATAGGCAGAAGAGAAGAGATGGGTCTTCAGACGGGACTGAAAAATGGTGAGGGACTCAGACATGCGGATCTCATAGGGGAGGGAGTTCCAGAGCCTGGGAGCTGCCCTGGAAAAGGCTCTGTCCCCAAAACTGCGAAGCTTCGACTTGGGGACGTAGAGAAGACCGGCTGAGGTGGATCTGAGGGACCGTGAAGGTTGGTAGGGGGAGAGGAGGACAGTGAGGTATGACGGGGCAAGGTGGTGTATGGCTTTGTAGGTAAGGACCAGGATTTTGTATGTGATCCGGTGAGAAATGGGAAGCCAGTGTAGCTGTTTTAGGACCGGAGTGATGTGGTGCCAGGATGTGGAGCGGGTGATGAGTCGTGCGGCTGAGTTCTGAACCAGTTGAAGCCTTTTAATGGAGGTTGAGCTGATGCCGAGGAGTAGTGAGTTGCAATAGTCAAGTCGTGAGGAGATGAAGGCATGAATAAGTCTTTCGGCAGCAGAGGGAGTGAGTGAGGGTCTGATTTTGGCAATATTTCGAAGGTGAAAAAAGGAGGTTTTGATGACTTGACGGATGTGAGGCTCAAGGGAGAGGGTTGAATCAAAAATCACACCAAGGTTGCAGGCCTGGAGAGATGGGGAGACGATGGTGCCGTCAATGGTGAGAGTGGGGTTCTTGGCTTTGCTGAGAGCGGATTTGGAGCCAATGAGGAGGAATTCTGTTTTATTGCTGTTTAGTTTGAGGACGTTGTGGTGCATCCAGGTTTTGATCGCTGACAGACAGGAGTTGATGTGGGAGAGGGGGGGATTGTGGGGGGAGTTGGTGCTGAGATAATTCTCCCTAACAGCTTAACAGTTATTATTTTATTTATTGTTTTTATTGCAGTTAACTGAAGTGTTTTTTTACACCCAGTGCTACATTATTTTTACTAAAAAAACGTTCTTTTAGTTTAGTTTTAGTCTAAAATCACCTTTCTAACTGCATGGTACATGGGCTACTTTTATTTTGAAGGCTTTACTGATTACTATCCCTTCCAAAAAAGGAACAGACCACGTGACTTCCGTTTTTGGTTCAGAACGACAAACGAATTGACTGAAGTTCACAGACTGTCTTCATTATTTGTTCCAAAAGGAATAAGGATAAAATGAATCTCCGCCGTTTTAGTTGATTTTTCGTTTTTGGATTCTGAACCAAAAAAGGTTTATTTGGTTTTTCGTTTTGAAACAAAAAACGAATAAACGGTATTTTCGTTTTTGTATTACAAACGAATTACGGATTATCCACAGATACCCTGTTGAACACCTGCGTGCGTGTGTGTGTGCGTGTGCGTGTGCGTGTGTGTGTGTGTGTGTGTGTGTGTGTCCTGTCCCTCATGTGGATAGACTGTATGTATGTGTGTGTTAAGCAAAATGTTGCGAGGTGTTTTTAATATATCTATTGACACCATTCTTCAATTATGTTAACATGCTAATGCAGCATTTTCATAAGTAGCCTACTGACTGCTTTCCTTTTTCATGAGGATTTGTTTTGTAATTAAGCTTATGTGTATCTTTTTATTTATGCAAACAAAAAATACGATTGTACAGTATAAATGACTGATTGTTTCTTTCAGTGTCAAACAGAAGAATTGTTATTTTGGGAAAAGCTGGAACTGGAAAAAGCAGCCTGGCTAACACCATATTTGAAGAGGAACTGTTCAAGTCTCATGATTCTCCCAACTCTGGAACAAGAAAATGTCAAGCACAAACCAGATGTGTCAGAGGAAGAAGCATCACGTTGATCGACACTCCAGGTTTCTTTGACACAGAAAGACCTGAGGAGGAGATGAAGCCTGAGATAGTGAGGTGTATGACAGAGTTCGCTCCTGGGCCTCATGCTTTTCTCATTCTGCTTAAAGTGGAGAAAGTCACAAAGCATGAGCAGGAAGTCTTCACCAAAATAACCCAATACTTTTCTGAAGAAGCTTTGAATTATGCAACAGTTGTCTTTACTCATGGTGACCAGCTCCGTGAAGGACAGACAATTAAGGATTTTGTTCAGCGGAACAAGTTCATGAGTGATCTGGTGAAGAAGTGTGGAGGTCGGTGCCATGTCGTTGATAATAAATACTGGAACAAAAAGTCAAAGTATAAATACAGGAGCAACCGGTTCCAGGTGGAGAAGCTACTGAAGTCAATAGACAAGATGGTGAAGGAAAACAATGGAAGCTACTACACCAATGAGATGCTACAAGAAGTGGAAGAAGAAATACAGCAAGAGGAGGAGCAGATATGCCTGTTATCAGGAAACAAGTCAAAGGAGCAGATCAGAGAGCAGGCTAAAGTCAGTGTGTACAAGAAGCTTTTGATTAAACTGGCAGGTATCGGAACAGGTGTGTTGTTAGGAGCTGTGTTTGGTGTCAGAGTGCTCGGTGGATTAGCTTTCATAGCTTTAAGGCATATAGTATCAGATCCAGATTTAGCAAAAGTGACCTGCACAGTAGTGGCAGGAG
This sequence comes from Lepomis macrochirus, assembly GCA_024633595.2. Lineage (NCBI taxonomy): Eukaryota > Metazoa > Chordata > Actinopteri > Centrarchiformes > Centrarchidae > Lepomis > Lepomis macrochirus. Next base: position 4,229,779 of record JALXJV020000017.1, on the reverse strand, counting down.
GAATAGCATTATCAGGAGCAGTTGCAACATCATCTGCCATGGCTATAGTAGCATCTGCTGCAGTAGGAGCAGTGAGAGGAGGTGTTAAAGGATATCAAGCAGCTGAGGGAGCAGAAACAGGACTGGAAGCCGTAAAGAGGGCAGCAGGTGCTGTCAAGGATGACGCAGAATCTGTCTTAAATGAAGCAAATGAGACTTTGGACCAACTGTCACAGCAAAAGTCAAAACAGAATTAAAACCTATAATGAGCTGTGACTCTCTAAGAAAGGAAAATGAGTCTTGATCGAAACTATCTTTAACCCTTTGATGCCTGAATTTATTGACAATTATATTAAAAATATCTATTATTTTGTTTTCATTTGCTTTTAAGCTGATTGTTAATTTGTCTAACATAAAATAAATATTAATTTAGGTAGGCTCTTGTTAAATACACTATAACCAAAATGTAAACCATTTTCTATAATCATGTCCAGAACACAATCTGATGCTGTTTAGTCCAACTCGTGTCTTTTTAGTTTAAACTGACTGAACCATATTTTATTATGTAGTTATACTGCCCCCTAATGGTCAAAAGATAATATGACCTCAGTATCAGCCTTTTATAGTAGAGTGTCTCTGTGTTGATCTGTGCATTGTTCATTTGTTAGCAGCCTTTCCTTATTGTCCTGTAATGTTAAAATTCTGCATTATAACACAAGCACTTAACTTTGCTGTAGTTTGTTAGTTGATCTTCTTTCTCATCTTCTTTATTAAGAGTATTAGAATTTATATTTAACCCTAAGTACTTGTTAGGTGTCTCTCGTTTTATCATTATTATGTTTGATAGTATAATTATTTGTAGAACTGTTAGAGTAAGAATATTTTAATGAGATGATTGTTGTTTCCTTCTCTGGTAATAAATGTTATAAAATACTCCAGTACTAATTATTCTGTGTTTGGCCACTCTGAAAGGAGAATATGGTCACATGCTCATAATGTAGTCATTTAAAAACAAATTCATTAAATATAGTTTTCTAAGGCAGAGACAGACATGGCTCCTCTGTCTCCACCTCCAGGAGAGATTAGATAAAACCACCAACCACTTTTTTTTTACCTCTCTTAGCTTTTAAAATGTGAGCCCCTTGGATACTGTCCTTGAGATCCCTTCAAATTCTACATTTATCTTTATTGTAGTCTTGAACTATAGACAGTCACAGGTCCTGTTTTGAGTCTCTGAGGAAACAGTAAGGAAAACATTAACCTGTGGTCAGAGGTGGTGCTGAAATAAGTTCAGAATGTAAATCATGTCAGGCCATGACCAGTCTCCACTGTTCTCACAATAATTAAAACTCTTTCTGCTGTTGCCAAACAGAACAACATCCCTGGTGTGAGGTAACTTCCTGTCAGATTCTTTGTGTTCACAGTCATTAATGTTTTATTCCTGCATTGTTATTATTATTCATTTACTCCTTATTAAGTCTTTCAACACTTGTCTTCACAGTTTAGAAATAAACATATATTCACTTATCACAAGTGCTGAGTCTGTGTGACTTTACAGAGTTTGGATCCCTAAAATGAGACCTTCCCCTTCAGAATATTGAGATTGATTAAAATTTACTAAAGATATGGATTAATACATTGATTCCAACATCTGAGTGGTGCCCCAGCAAGAGTTTATGAATATTAACATTCATAAATGTAGAAAGGTCACTACACCAATCTGTAACAAACATAACAGGCCAGCTGCATTTGTCACCTACTGATAACAAAGTGTAATGGAAATGAACCATTCTGGAGATGTAAAATAAAGTTGGTCCTGAACACAGAGTTGTCTTTGCCGTATTTATTGTGAGGCCTCAGAGGTACAAGTCCTACAGAGTACAGAGCAGTCTGCAGGAGACAAATGAAAAGTGTGTTTTATAGAGCTGTGTGGTTGTTTTTAGCATGTGTCGTGGTGAGGAAACAAAGAGTACGAGTGGCAATTACTAAAACAATGAGTTACAAACAGGAACTTTGTCTGGTACCTTTGGGTCCTGGGGAAAGTACCGAGGACACCGTAGTGGAGAACTCTGAACGGACGGTGAAGCACACTTTGATACATGAATGACATCAAACAGTATAAGAAACATACAATAATGATATAAGACACAAATTGCCATAACAAAAGCCCTGATGCTTAATCATTTATAACTTAAATCTAAAGTTAAGAAGATATTTTAGTGACAGAGCTGTTCAGTTCCTCCTAGTTTATCCCTCACACGCATGTGCAGCACTGAAGAGCTTCGTCTACCCCGTCAGGTTTCGTCCTCAATCACTTTCCCCGATCAAGTGCTGCAGTAAGGTGCAGCTTCTGACCCCATGGCTCTGAGGGCTCCCATCTCCACCTACAGTACGTCCAGGAACGTGCACAGATTTTTTGGGTGAAGCCTGGTTCAGCAGCGAGGAGCTCATCACCCTCTTTTGCACGCTGCAGACAAAGCTGGAGGCCAATCCAAAGTCCAAAGCACTGCATCACAGGCATCTGTACAATGGATTATGTTCTGACGGCCACCACCACATGACTCACACGTTGTCCCGCAGCCCAGCATCTGATTTTCCTTTAAAAAGAACTTTTAATCAACATGTGCCTCTTAAATTCATAGTAATAGCATGAATGCTACATGTAACATAATTATGGTCTTGATTAAGTGCAGTGCAGTGTATTTATTTACTAGAGGGTTATTAATTCCACATTACTATTATTATTGGGGAGGGGTTTACCCAGTGATTGAGAAGCAAGAAGCTGCTGACGCTGCTGCTGCTTTTCATATGGTAAGTAGAGTCATTAACGCCTCCATCAGGGTGGGGGGCGGGTATGTTTCTGACATAGATTGGCATATTGGCATAGATCTGATTAGTGGGATTCACGGCAGTTTACAGGGACGAAAATCCCACTTTTCACGCAGTGATCCTGCTCGTTTGGATAGGGAAGGGGGAGAGGGAGTTTGTAATTTGTAACTCTTACCACTAGATGTCACTGGAACTTACACACTTAACCTTTAACCAGTGTATCTTAATAGTACAGTTAAGTGGTTTCCCTGCCTATCCCAAGGTTGAGGGTTCAATTCCTGGTCACAGCTTGTTCATTCCAATAAGAAACTGAAGAAATATTTCTGCAAACTTCTCATTTTTGATTGCATTAATGTTCTTGAATCCTTACAAAACTTTGCACACACGCCAGGCAGGTCAACAACCAACAGGAAGTCTGCCATTTTGGATTTAAGTGGCATTTTGGCAATTTACACACTCTGCGCTTTGGTGAACTCGTCCCAGAGAATTAGTCTGCGTGTAAAATTTTTGCTGTGCAGCCTTACCCCATCGATGATTATATGTTTTACAAGTGGTGAGTTTTGGTCGACCAGGAACTTAAGTGTACATGCTCACATCTGTACCAAACTTTGTGATTAATAATGGTCCGGCCCCCAAACACATATACATGCCAAAATTCAGTTATAGTCATAGCGCCACCTACTGGCAACAGGGAGCCCTGAGTGACACTCATCATGCGGTTAAAATAGATTTTCTGAATGCGTTCCACACTTGATGTACCGGGACATAATGTATAGTTACTGGGAACTCATTTGCACCACATAGAGGGCACACAAAGTGACTTTTAAGTACTTCGTGCAGTGTCCAAAGTGCGTGACAATTCAGAGCAACACCATCTGACGCGCTTCGCATGTGAGGGCCCGTCTAAAGCTGACTGCTGCATTTATATTTAACTAAATTAGTCTGTGGCATGGGATTCTTTTACCTGTAGGTACTACGGGATTAAAGAAATTGCAGTACTAAATTGTCAAAGCTAATAGCTAACAGCTCTCACACGCATCTAGCGAATGTCCTTATGATAGACGTTTGTGACTCTTCAATGTTGCCTCCCTTGAGCCAGGGTCGTAACACAGGTGCTGCAAAGGGGCCCAGTGCTTTCCCAGTACGGGTTGGAGCAAGTTTCTGCAGCTATAAACAATGAAATGTACATGTCATGAGCTTGAGTGTTTTTGGTTCAGATAGGAATGTTGTTCATATCTCTTCAAATACAATTTTATTCATGGCCTGTAGATTGTTTTGTTTGTTTGCACTCTTTGGTTGCAGGCAGTATTGTTTTATTCTGCATGTGTGTAGCCTGATTCCAACAAATTGGTGGGTCCAAATTTTATTGCATCAATCATCTATTAACATGAAAATTACAGATGCATGGTCCGGATAGCCACTAGGCTGCAAGTAATTATTGCTTTGGTTGAGGAGAGCATAAGCTTGAAAGGTCTCTAAAGACCCAGAGACACATGGTCAGTCCTGAGAGTGGGCTGACCAGGGACAAAAATTCCTGCCAGGCCATTCCTGACTCTAATCAACATCAGTTCTGTTCCCTTTCTATCCAAAAAAAAAAGCAAAAACTTTGCTCAGAGGAAAAGAATGTTTGCATCTTTCGGTAGACTTTTGAAAAACAGAATCTGGAAACTGAAAGAAAAAGTCTTCTGTGGTTTATAGAGGCCGAGAGGATTTCTGTTAAGTCACGTGTTTCTGGTGAGGCGAGGATGTGGTTTATACATCATATTTGTTTTTTTATTGTGGACTCTAACCAAGGGTGATTCGAGCATCAGACACATCAAATTCTTTCACTTTCTGCCAGCTGACCAACGGTAAGACGTTTCTATGATGTCCATAGTTATTAGGTTATTTAGTGTAAATGTCGGATCTAATATATAACATTAAGATTAAAACATCCAACCAGGTCATTTTGGTTTTAAAGCAAGAAAACCAAAAGAATCTTTAAACGTGAACTCAGAGTAAATGCTTTACTTTCCAGCAATGGGGGGAAGAAAGTCTAAACCTGCAAATCCTCCTCCATGTAAGATGACTTACAGATTTTTATGATTTAATCAAACGTTGTACTGTGATGTCAGTGATTGAACATTTTGTCTTGTATTGTCAGTTCTTGATACGCCATGGAGAGAAATAAACTGGGGGTGAGTTTGTTTTTTTTATTTCACAGAAAACCTAAAAAGCTCAGTGTTTTGTTTAGTTTTTTTTTTTACTCTTTAACTGCCCAGTTGTTGCACGTTATCTCAGTTTTTGTCTTGACTGTGATGTAAAGTTTTCTTCCCTGAGCAGAGACAAACAGGGCGCGTTGCGGTACGTTAACAACTACAAACTGAAAACCAGCAGCTGAGGATTCTTCTTCATGGGCACGTCGGAGCTGGAAAGTCCAGTTTCATCAACTCCGTCCGCAGCGTGTTAGAAGGCAAAATGTGCAGACAGGCGAGGGTGGATAACGTCGCTTCTACCTTCAGTTGCACCAAATCGGTATGAAGAAAAGTTGAATTCTGTTGACATAGTGAGTAGGAAATGATCTCAAAAGTACTGTATATGCAAAGCTATGAAAATGTTTAAAAAACCTGACAAAGCTAAGGAACCATTCAGTCCTCATCCCAACAACTAACACTGATGCCTTTAGTTCTGTGCACATTAACAGTTAAACACATTGTCCACACAGCCGAAAGCAGCACATTATAAGAGCAGCAGCCTCAGCTCTGCATCCTGTTTGTGTCAACGCAGGATGTAGTCCGTCACAGTACAGTAGTTCCGCATTTTGGCAGTGCTCAGCAGCCAAAACACAATCACTGTAGTTACATGTGTAAAACATGAATCACTGTCAGGCTCAATATGTTTAAATGTTTTAAAACTGATGCAGCAGAACCAGAGAGAACATCTGGCCCCTACATTACCCACAATGCTAAAAGACTACATGCTTAATAACTGTATTTTGTCTACATGTGGTCCACAGTACACAACCTACACGATCCAAAAAGGAAACCGGAACAACTTTTACCCTTTTGTCCTCAATGACATGGCAGGCCTGGGACACACCAGCTTCAAAAACAGAAGAAATCACATGAAAGATGTCAAACAAGTGATGAAGGGACGTGTGAGAGACGGTTACAATGTAGTTACTGCACTTTTAAAACTCTGACAGTATTTAGTCAAAACAAAACAGTTAATCAGTTTCTTATTATATTAATCTTGGCTATTGACATCTTTTAAAGGGTATTTTCCAACCTGGACCCTATATTCCCATGTTTTTGTGACTTACTGGGACAACATTTTTGAAACTGGTCCAGTTTTAATCTATCACGCTGCAGTTGGCAGCAGTGAAACAGAGCTGTAATCTTTGCACCCCGTCAAAGTACGTCCTCTAAACAGTGGCGTGTCCAGATGTTTTTAACAGCAGTGACATGAACTACTTCCGTGCGCTCACAGACACCAGAATATGAAATTCCCTTAATGTCTCCACTGCTTATATTTATGTTTTAAAGGGTTAAAAACACCAAAGTCACACAATAACAGAATGAACCTAACAAATAAAGGCAGCAGTAGACCATCAACTCCTTTGTTCAGCGAGGTAAAAGGCGAGGTCTGGCTTTGATGAGAGTGATGTAACATTATAGATTAAACAAAATGTAAGTTTTCCCAATTAGTCACATGGACACAACAACATGGGAAAACAGGATCCAGGTTAAAAAGTACTGAAGTTACTTCAACTAGATCTGACTTTGTTTTTCAGTTTAATTCTGAATGTAAGATATCAAAGGAGGATCGATATTACAACGCAGAACCAACTGCCAACGACAAAGTGCACATTCTGGTTTGTGTTGTTGATGCAAACACAGTGTCTCTGATGACAAAAGATGATGTGGAGGCAATACAGCACGTCAGGGAGGAGGCCAGTGATCTGGGTGAGAGCAGAAATCAACTTGTACATTCGTATCCACACTGAGGTCGATGGAACCAATAATTCAAACACTCAGATTAATTTACCTCCTGTAGGCTTCTATAGTAGTAGAACAGCAGCTGTGGTCTTACTGGATTAAATCCAAATGTAATCAGTTTATCTTAATGTTTCCTGTTCTCCTGGCAGGAATTCCTCAAGTGGCCGTTCTCACCAAAGTTGATGCAGCTTGTCCTGAAATCAATAAAGATGTAAAGAACGTCTACAAGAGCAGGAAACTGAAGTCAGTGGTAAGTTTTATTAGTGATTTAGGAGTTTACACATTTCCAGTTAGCACAAAGCTCTGAGCTGTAATTTGTGAACTGAGATGTGATTCTTTAATCGTAGATGGAGAAGTTCAGTGCAGAAGTGGGTATCCCCATGAACTGCATCTTCCCCTGTGAAGAACTACCATGAAGAAACTGACTTCAACAATGACACTGACTCACTGATCCTGAACACACTGAAGCTCATCCTCGACACCGGGGAAGAATTTCAACAATAATAACAAAGATGCACACTGTAAATTATTCAAATGAACAAACCATCATAACTTTATTTTAAATTCTTGTAGAGCTGAAGATGCAAAAAACATATTTCTTTGGTGTGTAAATCAAAAACTTCTTCACCCTGGTAATGTCTGGTACTTCATCATATTTACTCAGAGTGAGAAAACACAACCAAGTACAGAAATACTTGTTGCCATGGTTTGTGACTTTTGTAGTCGGTTATCTGTAAGTGGTGTTGGAAAATAGGCTAAAATGTACGTTTTTGAACAACAAGCACGTCCCAAACAAGCAGTGAGCTGCTGTGCTGGAGTGGATTGTGAGCTGTAGCTCCCCTGATAAACACCCCAACCTCTTCAGCTTTCACAGAGACAGCTGGACGGTCTCTGATGTATAGCATGAGAGCATGTGAAAAATATCAACTGCATCAGTCTTGCAAAGTTAAAGCGTGATGAGTTTTCTTCTCAGGTTAAACTGTTTTGCATGATATACACAGTTGACATTTCCAGAACTCGTTGCACAAGGGGTCTTGACACAGCGACTTTATGTAAAGAGTAGGAAGTGAGAATGTGTTGGTATTGTCATGGCTACTGGCTACAGGTGTGCTGGAGGCCTTTGAGATGTTGACACCTGTATGCATACCTGATGCATTAAAATCAGAGGACGTAATAAACTCAGCGTATCCTGTCTGTGATTATGCCAACGTTACAAGGTGAACAACAAATTAGGAATACAGAAATCCTGTGAGCTCCCGCACACACAGAGAAATGAAGATTACTGAGGTGATGACAGCTTGTTACTGTAAGCAGGCCTAAATGCAACACTGATCAGTAAATCGCCAGTAATTAATCAATATACATGTTAAACAAAGAAAGTGTATAGTATATAGTATATATGTTGACTTTACTGTTGCTTCTTTACAAACAATAATTCAATTCTAATCCTCTCTGAATATATTCTAGTTAACGTTAATCTGGATTATTTTAACAATTTATGTGTTTGTTGTTGTTGGAGAGGAGAGAAAAAGTAGAAGAACATGTTGGCTTTTACAAAGCTGCCATGCTGAGTAAAATCAGTAAGATTTTGTTTATAAAAAAAAGATCGGTGAAAAAAACATTTCCACCATTGATTTCATGATAATCATCAGGTTTTCTAAAATCTACTTTTGCTGATTTTTTGCTTATTTGTATGGTTTAGTTTAAAACGCCTGAAATTTAGTATTTCTCAATATCAGAATATTAATGACTAAATAAGCAGCAATTAAAGTTTTAAAAAAACTAAACAAACGTCTTTGGTTATTATTAAGAGTTTAACACTCAAAACCTTAGTTAATCTTGGTCTGAAGGAGTGTGTGTGTAAATAGAGAAGTGAAATTTGGACAAGTGGAGGTCCACACATATTATTTAGCACAAGAGCCGACAGAGTGTGTCAGCACCGGAGCTTCTCCTCCCATCTGAACCTGCAGTTCACCGAGTGGCCACTTGATGCTCAGCTCTCAGCTGACGTTATGTTAATGGTAACTTTTACAGCAACGGTAACAGGCGATGTGAGATTTAGCTACGTCCTGTAACGGAGTCACTGTTCAGGTAGATACTAGTCAGATACTGTTATAAGTGGCTGCTTCTGATCCCGATGGACACAAAAGGTTTAAAGGCAGAGAGCCAAGGGGGGAGCGGCTGCAAAGTTCTGCCTGAAACTGTCACACCACGATGCACCAATCCTGGTAGAGCTTTCTGTGATGAGTGATCAGCTGTTTACAGTGAGGAGTTGGTTTTGATTTAAAACACTCAGCTCTAGATGTCACTGAAACTTACATACTGAACCTCAAAACATTTTAATTGTTATGCAGATGATACTCAATTATCTATCGATCAAACCAGATGAAACCAATCAGTTCTTTGAGGCCTTAAGGACATAAAACCTGGTTGACCTGCAATTTTCTAAGCCAAAACTAGCTTTATGTGATTTACAGATAAACCTTGATAACCAAGCAAGCTAGCTCCACCTTCTCATCTGAATATGATCTCTTTTGGATTAAAAAAAACGAGATGGAGACGGCCAAATGCCAAACTTGAGGCTTTTAAAACGGTAGTCAACAAGCCAACGGGCAACGTCACAATGGCTACGTCCACTTCTTTATACAGTCTATTTAGGCTGGATTACTGCAGTTCCTTATTATCAGGCTGCCAGAATGTTGCAGCACGTGAACTTACACGAATCCTTCTGTACACCAACAAAGCCAAGTCATATTTTAGGATTAATAAGTGATTGTGATCCAATACACTTTTTGTTAAAATTCAGCGACTATTTCCTCACCAGCTCTCCGTTTTGAATGTACCGCCTTTTCCTTGCCACTGTGGCCAAGTGCTCGCTCATGGTGGGAATTGTTGGTTCTCTGTTAATAAAATCACAAAGACTATGATCTGGAACTGCTGGAGACTGCTTTATTATGATAAGTGGAATGAGATAAATTTTGTTATGAATTAGAGTTATAGAAATAAAATTTTATCTGCTTGAATCTTTACAGCCGATACCTCCAAAACATGGACACACAAACCAGAACAATTTCCTTCACAGTGTTGGAAAGACTTTGCCGTAAATGGGGCATATTCACATGAAAACACAGGAGTGACTTGTATTTTTTGTGACTTTAATTTCATGAAATTTCCATGTTTTTTCTGGTAAATTTACCACTTTTATGTAGGATATTTCTTCTCGGATCATTAACCCCCACATTGCTCTGTATTTTTTAGACATGTAAAATAGCCAATCCAAATATGTAAAACTATTTAGGATACTTCAATTATCCCATGCAGATGGGCTACATCTAAAAAACAAATACTTTTACATTAAACAATTTACAAATAATGTTTTTCAATGTAATATTACAAAGAATCTGGGGATTTCATTGTCAAAAGTACATCATATAATTAAATATTCAGAGAATCAGAAGAAAACCAGTATTGGAGTGCGTCTCGAGGTCAGGTAGTGATGTTTTCTCACTGCACAGCCTGCCTGGCTTCGGTTTCACATGGGCTGAAAAACACTTCCAAAAACTGTTGTATATGAACACCAATCATCAGTGCATCCACAAATGCAAGTTGAAACTCTCCCATGCAAAGCCGTTTATAAACCTCCAGAAACACAGCCGCCTTCTGTGGGTCCCAAGCTCATTTAAGATGAGAGACAAAATTTGTGCAGACGTGTTGCAACAGGAGAGGATGGTGTGTACATAAAAAATATACAACAACAAAGATTAACAATTAACAAATGTGTGCAGTTACCAGGTTTGTGCATGATATGAAATGAAGTGATATTTCCATGTGCAGAGACAATTGTATTATTTGAAAGGTGGGTCAGTGGAGGGGCCTGGGAGGCTGCAGACGGGTAGTAGCTGTTTTTGTGGCGAGAGGTTTTGGTCCTGATGGAGCGCAGCCTCCTGCCAGAGGTGAGAGTCTGAAACAGTTTGTGTCAGGGTGGGGTGGGAAGGGTCAGCTGCAATCTTTCCTGCTCGCCTGCTCAAGTCCTAGAGGCGTACAGGTCCTGAAGTGATGAAGTGAAGATTGCAGCCAATCACCTTCTCTGCAGAGTGAATGATACACTGCAGCCTGCCTTTATCCCTAGCGGTGGCAGCAGCGTACCAGATGGTTGAGCAGCAGAAGACGTACATGAAGCAAGAATGAGAAAAGCTTCCAGCTGTAAATCAAATGGAAAAGTTTGATGTGTCACCAGGGGTTTAGACATTAATGGCTGTGTGATGTGTTATTTTGAGGGGACAGCAAATTTACACTGTTATACAAGCTGTACACTCACTACCTTAGTACTTACTTAATATAATAACCTACAAGATCCAAAAAGAAAGAGCAGAGTCATTTTACCCTTTTGTCTTCAGTGACATCATGGGCCTGGATTCAAACAAAGGTGTCAAACTGGACGACATCAATCTGGCTTTGAAGGGACATGTGAAGGACGGTTAGTAGCTAAAAACTTTGCCGACTTTTCCCACAAATTGGCTCATATTTTGAATCATATGCTTTTCAATATTTGCACAGTGTCCGACTTTTTCCCTCCTTATACTGATTCTGTTACCCAAACTTGGGTTCCAGGCCAATTCACTAAATGCCACACTAAATGGAGCTGTCACTGAAAGGGTAACTTGGTATAAATATCTTTGGCTGGATGATAAATTAGCTTTTAATATCCACATAAGCTTTTAAAGAAACTCAGGCCCACACTTGTTTTTTATTTTCAAAACAAGTGTTGTTTTCCCTATGAAGCGAGGAAGAAACTTGTCCAGGCCAGAGGCCTTTAAAGAAAGTTCAATCCATTGCACCAGTTTTTCACAGCAATGGCAGATCGTGGAGCATCTGAATAGTTGAAGTTAGCATCAAATGCTAGCAGCGCAGTGGAGCTGCAATGCTACTTGGGATGCACATTTAAAAGTTAAGATGTGTAAGAAATGAGATTATATATTATTAGCACAACTGAATAAAGTTAACATGTGCATTAAAGCATGTTAGTGGATTACCCCCACTAAATTAGAAGATTTAGAGACATTAACGGTTAACAAATTAACAAACAAATTATGATACTGGCAGCGGATAAAGTTAGCAGCACACAATATAAACAGGGGCAGCCTATTCATTTATCTTAAAATATGTATTTTGGGGGGATGGTATTTAATTTTATTTAAATATATGAGTGGTACGTGTATGAATAAAAGATTTCAAAGTGTCATTTATTTATTTTTCATAAAACAATCTTCATAGCAAACATTAATTATATTAGATCAGTAGACTGCGTGGTGGAGGAGCAGTGGTGCTGAACAGTACTGAGTGGACCATGGTGAGATAGAAAACAACACATGATTGTAAACGCCTATTAGACCATTTCTAAGAAGTCATACTTAAAATTTTATATTATTTTCTTTCCCTTCTCTGAGTGTCTGCATCCATTCTTTCTTCCCTTCGTGTCTCTATATTCCTTTGTTCCTCAATCTCTGAAATGGATGCAAGTAGAAGACATGGCACTGTTGATGTAATATTTATTCAAAACAATATTTTACCGCCTCAAAATAAGAAGTAATACTTTTTAAGAGTTAATACTTAGTACACCTGTGTCACTTTTAAAAGTATAGCTTTAAACGGCAGATACGACTTTAATATTTACAGGTTTGAGGACAATGCACAAAGACGGTGGTATAGCATCTGCTTTCAGCCTAGTCTTGACCTTTCTGGTCCTGACAAACTGGTGTGCCTCAACGCCTCACATTAATACATCATAGTGGCTGAAGGCACCATATTGGTGAACACTCACTTTCTATTGGATAAGTCCACACTTACATAAGTACTTTGATCATGATGTGATTTGAATTTGTACAAAGTTCCTGTGTGTGAGAAAGGTTTTAAAAAATAAAAACATTTAATAACAAACTATCACATAACTGATGCCAACATCAGCAGCAAAAGCTGTTGATGAAGTTCCAAAACTAAATGCATAACTTTTTCAATCAAACCTGTTTTTACAAGAAAGGTTAAATTGAGGGCAACTGGACTTCTTCTGAAACATCATCTACAACCAAGTCTATTTGCTCCTGATTGAACTTTTCATGGTTAACCATGGCCTGGAGGAATCTTTACAGATGTGTAGGTTTGTCTAACCCTCTCTCTCTCTTGTTCTACCTCTCTCAGCACAGGAATCACAGGGGTTCAGTGGAGCCTGAAGATGATCTGCAGTGATGTTTTTAATAAACCAAACATAAAGCCAGTGATGTGTTCTTTCTTTGTGGAAAAAGTATCTCACATATTGTTTTGTTGTTAGCCTCTTCAGTGATTGTAAGGTTGCTCCTGTTGACCTGAGTCAACATTTTTTCCTCCTCTCCATGTCAGCTGGGAAAGCAAACATTCTTACTCCTTTTTCTGACCGACTGCAGCAGCATCTCCATAGAGCACAATAAACTGTGCTGTAGACTATTGTACGCCAGTACCCAGGTACAAACCACTTAACATGCTGCTTTATGAGTTTATTGGAGATTTATTACATCAATACATGACAATCATTGATAGTCAACTGTCTGTTCTATCTGAAGTCACAAAGATTAGTAGATTAGATTAGTCATTAAGATCAATTAACCCGGTACCATGGGATTACTAAAACAAATATTAGAAAGGTAAATCTGATCTGAATTTTAAACATGTTTTCAAGAGTAACACACTTTCCAATGTAAGGTTAGCCTAAAATGTCAACAAGGTAGGTGATTGTAGCTGGACATATTTTTGCTACCTCCATTTTAAAAAATAATGTCACACATTATCATAAACATCATCACACAATAGGTATTCTTATTTTTATAAAACCAATTAAACCCTTTAAAAGGTCTCCTTATCAATGTGTGATGTTAAGAGGATTTTGAGCTGAGGAACACAGAACCCTGGGAACATAACTATGCTCCAAACAGAATGAGAACAGTTTAACATCAGAGGGCGGATTTATAGAAAAACTTTGACCTGCTGGAAGGGAGAAAGTGAAAGGAGAAATGTGGGTTGAGGGAATAATCATAACGATTTCAGTTATACATTCACTGGTAATAAAGTAAAATAGTAAGTTATATATCAATTCATCCTCCAGCACCTGTTATTGATTCTACTTTAGCGGACCATATTTCTCAATGTCCCCAGAATGTTCTACATTCTCTACGAGTCAAACATTGTAAATTTAAATTAATAGGACTACTAAACCACTAAAAAAGTCACTGTATTACCTGCATCAAATGGCGGTCAGCGTGTCCCCAGTTTGAAGAAGCAGAGACTTGTGCTGGCGCAGAAACTAAGTAATGTCCTGCTGTGGACAGGGGCAGCAGCTAATGTGTTTTATTCACCTAATATCAGATTATGTGCTTAATATTTTCAGACAGCCGTGTTTGTGTGGTTTCCTCTGGGGTCCCACACCATCAGAAATATGTATATTAATAAAATTCCTGTCTATGCCATTGACCAAAGTACTAGTTAGAATGAGTTAGTCCTCAGGCACTGCACGGTGGCTGCCCACTGCTCACAATACTTAGAATGGGTTAATAGCAGAGAATAAATTTCTTTAGACATTGTACTGCCTATGATTTGATTTGTGTATGAATCAAACGTGTTTTTGTAGCAGGTGAAAGTGAAATTAATTAATTGGACTTAATTCTGTGGGACTAGTGTTGACCAGACAATGGAATTCAGAGACTGTTGTGTGCCCACATCATTACAGAGACCTGCCCCGTTAACATCCCGGATCAAGCACTCGGCAGGTGGTCCATGTTCCCAGCTGTCTGCGCAAGACTCCAGTAAGATGAGGAGGTGGATTCTGTGTTTTACATCGATGATGCTTGGTACACAAACGCAGCTAAGATGGACTTTTTCCAAATGTCGGACTGTTAAAGACCCTGCCGACCTTAAGGGCTACCAATTACTCCTATCCTCCTTCTCGACAAGCATCAGTGCTGCCAAAACTGCGTTCTATAATAACCATATTAGCAGTGCCACTGACTCAAGGAAATTATTTTCCACTTTTAAAGCGCTACTAAATCCTCCTCCCCCTCCACCACCCACAAACTTGTCTGCTGATATCTTTGCTGCCTTCTTCACAGGCAAAGTGGAGGCTATAACTAGCCAATTGTCTGAAACATTCAAACTCAACCATTGTAGCAGTCCTACTACATCTTTTCCTCTGCCCTCCCAGGTCAGTGGTTCTTCACTCTCCTCGTTTACTCCTTTCACAGAGAGCTAAGTATCAGAACTCTTGACCCGTAGCCGTCCAACTACATGCCCACTGGACCCGATTCCCACAAATCTCCTCCAAGCCATATCTCCTACTGTGGTCCCGGCAATCACTCGTGTGATAAACACTTCTCTGGCTTCAGGAACCTTCCCGACCACCTTCAAAAGGGCTCAGGTTACACCCTTGCTCAAAAAGTCCTCACTTGACCCTACTCAAGTTGAGAACTATCGACAGTGTCTCTTCTACCATTTTTATCCAGAACTCTTGAATGGGCAGTATTCAAACAGGTCTCAGAATTCCTCTCACGGAATGACCTTCTAGATCCATATCAGTCTGGTTTTAAGAGTGCCCAGTCTACTGAAACGGCTATTCTGTCTGTAACAGAAGCCCTAAGGTCAGCTAAAGCTGCAGCCCAATCCTCAGTTCTTATCCTGCTTGACCTATCAGCTGCCTTTGATACAGTCAACCACAGGATCCTGCTATCCGCGCTCTCAGCAATGGGCATCTCGAGTAAAGCACTCCTGTGGTTCGAATCCTACCTTTCTGGGCGCTCCTGCAATGTCTTTTGGCAAGGACAATTATCCTCCTCCCACTGCCTCTCCACAGGCGTGCCCCAAGGCTCAGTGCTAGGGCCTCTTCTCTTCTCAATTTACACCACCTCACTTGGGCCGATCATTCGCTCACACGGCTTCTCTTACCACTGCTACGCAGACGATACGCAACTCTACCTATCCTTCCCGCCAGACGATCCCACTGTCTCGGCGCGGATTACAGACTGTCTCTCGGACATATCTACATGGATGAAGGCCTGCCACCTTCACCTAAACCTCTCCAAGACTGAACTCTTGGTCATTCCAGCCAAGCAATCTATTCACCATAACATCAAACTACAAATTGACTCCTCAACCATCACTCCAACCAAGGTGGTGAGAAACTTCGGTGTCATGATTGATAACCAGCTGTCCTTTTCAGACCATGTCGCTGTTGTCTCTAAGTCATGCTGCTTTGCTCTATACAACATAAGGAACATCAGGCCCTACCTCACTCAGTATGCCACCCAGCTTCTGATGCAGGCCGTGGTTATCTCTCGCCTCAACTATTGCAACGCCCTCCTAGCAGGTCTTCCAGCTTGTGCGGTGAAACCCTTACAAATGGTACAGAACGCAGCAGCGCGTCTGGTTTTTGATCAGCCCAAAAGGACTCATGTCACTCCATTACTCAGTGACCTTCACTAGCTTCCCTTGGCCTCCAGAATGAAATTCAAGTCACTAATGCTTGCATACAGAGTGACCACCGGGTCTGCACCCACCTACCTAAACTCCATTATACAAACCTACGTTCCTTCTCTGCCTCTACGCTCCTCCAGCGAGCGGCCTGGCTCTGCCAGCCCTTCACACAAAGCTGATCCCAGTCCCTGTTCTCATCTGTGACACCACGATGGTGGAACGAGCTACCACTACGCCATCAGAGCAGGGCGTCCCTCTCTAACTTCAAGAAGCTCTTGAAAACTCATCTCTTCCGAGAACACTTCCTCTTATAACACCTCTAACAAACTAACCTCTAACATGCACTTCCTGTGCTCTTCTTCTTCTATCCCTACAATTATCTTGTATTGACTGCACTTTTTGTTCTGATTGCACTTTCTGTTAACTCTTACTTCCTTCCCTAGGTATTTACCCATTGATGTGATATGTACTATGAGCTCTTACTAGGATTTATTGCTGCTCTTACTAGTATGTATTGTCAGTTGATCTGTATTTGATGCTCTGTTGATACTTGTAAGTTGTTCCTCAAATGTAAGTCGCTTTGGATAAAAGCGTCTGCCAAATGAGTAAATGTAAATGTAAATGTAAACCCATTGACGATTAGTCAATGGGTTTAGACTGCACAGCACAAATCTGAAGTCAGTCGGACTAATTCTCTAGGAGGAGTTTGTTAAAGTACAAAGTGTGTAAATCGCCAAAAATGACCATTAAATCCAAAATGACCGACTTCCTGTTTGGTTTAGGCAATGGCTCCAGGAGGCTTTTTGGTACGTCAAGACATGATACACGAACACAGAAATTTTCTACACGTAGGTGTAACTCTCCGGGGCTGCTCTGTACCTGAATTTTGAGCAAAGTTTGGTGGGTTTTTGAGTATGTTTAGGCGAACCAAAATTGAGGTTATTTTGCAGAAGAAAAAAAAGATCCCTTCAGTTTCAATATGGACCTCTTACGGTTCGAGCGCTGGCCTTGCATGTTCCAGCGTCCTTGCATGTTTCATGCTCGGGCCCTAAAAATGCACTGTGGAATGTTCGGGGTGAATACGTGTATGTATATACAGTATCTCACAAATGTAAGTACACCCCTCTCATTGTTATAAATATTTGATTATGTCTTTTCATGTGACAACACTGAAGAAATGACACTTTGCTTCAGTGTAAAGTAGTGAGTGTACAGCTTGTATAACAGTGTAAACACATCACACAGCCATTAATGTCTAAACCGGTGGCAACAAAAGTGAGGACACCCCTAAGTGAAAATGTCTAAATTGGGCCCAAAGTGTCAATATTTTGTGAGGCCAACATTATTTTCCAGCACTGCCTTAACTCTCTTGGGCATGAAGTTCACCAGAACTTCCCAGGTGGCCACTGAAGTCCTCTTCCACTCCTCCATGACGACATAATGGAGCTGGTGGGTGTTAGAGACCTTGTGCTCCTTCACCTTCCATTTGAGGACGCCCCACAGATGCTCAATAGAGTTTAGGTCTGGACACATGCTCAGCCAATCCATCACCTTTACCCTCAGCTTCTTTAGCAAGGCAGGGGTCGTCTTGGAGGTGTGTTTGGGGTCGTTATCATGTTGTTACACTGCCCTGCGGCCCAGTCTCTGAAGGGAGGGGGTCATGCTCTGCTTCAGTATGTCACAGTACATGTTGGCATTCATGGTTCCCTCAATGAACTGTAGCTCCCCAGTGCCAGCAGCACTCACGCAGCCCCAGACCAGGACACTCCCACCACCATGCTGGACTGTAGGCAAAACACACTTGTCTTGGTCCTCACCTGCTTGCTGCCACACACCCTTGATACCATCTGAACCAAATAAGTTTATCTTGGTCTCATCAGACCACAGAATATGGTTCCAGTAATCCATGTCCTCAGTCTGCTTGTCTTCAGTAAACTGTTTGCGGGCTTTCGTGCGCATCATCTCAGACGTTTATTTCCCAAAGACAGGCTCTGGTTATGACGCTGAGCATGTGCACTCAACTTCTTTGGTCGACCATGGCGAGGCCTGTTCTGAGAGGAACCTGTCCTGTTGAACAGCTGTATGGCCAACATGCTGCAGCTCAGTTTCAGGGTCTTGGCGGTCTTCTTATAGCCTCGGCCATCTTTATGTAGAGCAACCATTCTTTTTCCAGATCCTCAGAGAGTTCTTTGCCATGAGGTCCCTTCCTGTGACCAGTATGAGGTTACAGGAAGTGAGTGTGAGAGCGAAACACCAAATTTAACACACCTGCTCCCCATTCACACCTGAGACCTTGTAACTCTAATGAGTCACATGACACCAGGGAGGGAAAATGCCTAATTGGGCCCAATTTGGACATTTTCACTTACAGGTGTCCTCACCTTTGTGGTGCCAGTGGTTTAGACATTAATGGCTGTGTGATGTGTTATTCTGGGGGGACAGCTAATTTACACTGTTATACAAGCTGTACACTCACTACTTTACATTGGAGCAAACAGTCAATTCTTTCAAAAATATAAGGAAATATTTACAAAAAGGTGAGGGATGTACTCACTTTTGTGAGATACTGTATGTATATAAATAACTGTATATATTACTTAATTTATTATAAATGTTAGCTTATTTTAATATAGGCCTGAACATTATTTAAGTTGTGTGCGTAAGGAACTGCAGATTTCGTTTCGTTATGAAGCCTTGTGCTGTATAATGATTAATAAACAACCTTGTCCCTTGTACCTTAATATAGGCCTACACAATTATATCGCGTGTGTAGCATAAAGGATCTACAGATTTGGTTTCGTTATGCAGCCTTGTGCTGTATAATGACTAATAAACAACCTTGTACCTTGAAAGAGGGAGTTCACTACTGTTCACTGACTCCTTCTTAAAAGCTGCTACAAAACCTTTGGACTTTTATTTACACCAGCTCAACAGTTTTTTAAGTACAGCGGTATAAGCAAATGGTATGTCACAATAACATAATATAATAAAGCACAAAGAGGCAGAATACTAGACATGATAAAAATGTGCGTACAAATTTCTTCGTCTGCTGATTACCCTGTCATTTGAACTCTGGTTCACTGAACAAACCCATACTATGCTAATGTCTCAGTTTGCTTCATATAATACGTTTATTTTCAGACCATAAAGCTGAACGGCCATCAGGATTTTGAAAAAATACACATTCACAGGAAGTGAAAATGCATTAACTATATGCACTGTGCTTGTGGGAAATAATCTTGAGGAGACGGGAGTCAGTTTCATCTGAAAATGAAAAATGTATATTTGGACATTGGTCTCCAAAACCAGGGATGGCTTTTTTTAAAACTGTAATTTTACTCTTTACTCTTCATTACATCTACTCTGTTACCAACTGTGTCTTTTGCTGCATTACCCGAAATGAGCTGTCATCCAAGCTGTGAGCTTTAACCGGTGCACCAGTGTCAGATATTAATGAGTATTGTTCTATTAATGTCACTCAAATCCAGTAAGTGCACACTGTTACACTGGTGGCCATGTTGGAAAGCAGCTGCATCGTATTTAGTCTCTGCAGAACAAATGTAGGCTACAGACTGAAACAGCTAAATCAGATGATCACTGCATTGATTCTGATATATTAATATAATCCTGTTTCTTCTGATGGAAATGAGGCTGTTTCTGCCCTCTAATTTGTTTTATAGCAATGCCAGAATGTCAAGTGAAACTGATCTTGGCTTTTACTCAGCAGGCTACCTTCTGTTATTCATTCAGGTAAGACCTCTGTTCCTTATTGTGTAACATGTCTGTCTCTGTGACCTCTAGACTTGTCAATAATCCGTCAGTGTACCTTGAAAGGTCAGAGAGAAAAAGGAACCGGCCTCATTTAAATGTGAAAAGTGGCATGAAGAGACTGGGGCACTCTTCTGTGAAATAGGTTCCATGAAAGTAGAATTAATAACAGGCGTGGGATATATTGATTTAGTAATATAGTAAGTTTGTATATAACTTACTATATTACCATATAAACATAAATCAGCACTTGTCCTAGTTGGAAATTAACTCCAGGAAAAACGCCTGAAAATAACAAACCCAAAATGAATCAATAATAACTCCTTAACCATCAGGCCTGGATGCATAATTCTGCTCTCCTTTGACCGGTCAGAAGCTAAGGAATGTGGATCAACTGCAAATGAACCTATTTATTTTCTATTAAAGAGCAAATGGAGATGCAATAAAGGAAAATGATCTTTTCATCCTCGTCTGGTATAAAATCTGTATTTTAATAGCAGTATCACCATTAAAACCAACATCCAACTCATTATACTGCCACTGAATATCTTCTGATACACATGGAACTGTACATTTGATGAAAAGAAACTAATAAAACAGTTATTACACAACAGGTTTAGGGTTGGCTATGAAGTTCGTCCTCTGATGTTTAAATGGTCAAATTAGTTTTTGTGCTTTTTACAGAATGCAGTAAGAACAGTATAATCCCTGTTAAATCTGAAAGTAAACAGGATAATGACACCCCCCCCCCCCCTCCTATAGAATCAGGGTCTAGATTTAGTCAGTCTCTTGTTGAACTGTACAAGCCTCATGAAGCCTGGACTTATCATGTGGATGGATACTTTATTATCTTTATCACAGCAGCATGTCGTCCCCTCGCTCCCTGGTCCAATCTCTTCATCGGTTTCACTATCCAATAATAGCATTAAGAGGTGTGGGAGGATACTTTATTACAGGTGACTTCTTCACTCTAAACACATTCTTCCTTTCACATTCTTCCAGTACAACAACAGGTATGAGCTTCTCTTTGAATTTCTTAGGTTGTTACAGATTTTACAGACGACAATAAGGAAAACATAATCCAACCTGACAGTGAACAGGACGAGATGAAGTTATCCTGTTATAAGTTCAAGTTATAGTTTTAGTTAAATCCTTGTTTGTGTTGAACTCTGTAGTTTATATAGTTTTTCTGATTATGCTTTATTATTTTTATTTTGTTTGGTTGAGTTTAGTTTCATTCAGTATGACAGATGTTACAGTTAATAAAAAACATTAACCACATTTAACTACATAGTAGTTATCAGTAAATTCACAGAGGGGCAAGAAATGTTTTTATCAAAATACTAATAGTTTTTTTGACTAATGTTTTTTTATTTTTTATTGGTGGGTTATAGTTATATCTGCACATCCAATCTTCAACACATTTTCAATCTATATCATTTTCATTTCCAATTTAATGTGTTGAATACTGTGTATTTCAAGCTAAAAAATACAAACACAATAAAGTATATCTTTTTATATATCATTATTAATAATAAAATGTATAAAAAGTGTCTAATACAATTAATACTGTAATGTAATATAATAACAAATGAAATAATAGTCAATTTACGGATTTCTTCAAATAAGAGTTTTATGCATGTGTTTAATCTGCAGCCATGGGAGCCTCAAAATCCACATCTGCTTCCACATCTGCTTCTACCCCTGCACCCTCTCCATGTAAGCTTTTTGTAAATTATAGTAATCATTTCTAAAACGTTGTATAACTTTTCTAAGATTTTTATCTGATTTGTTTTACTTGTCAGTTCTCGGTGATCAATGGAGGGAAGTAAACTGGAGGTGAGTGTGTCTGCATCCTAAATGTGAACTTATTACCGATTCTCTAATGACCAAACTGTCAGTTCGATCCAGTTGTTGGGAAATAAAATGGTTTAAAAGGGCACCAAAAAGTGTTGGTGCAATTAATCAATGTGAGCAATTAGAATTAACTTATACAACATTACGAAGCAAACAGCTAGTTAGATCTGTGCTAACGATAGCTGGCTGCCCCCGCCTTGCCTTGCAAACTTTATTGGCTTCATGCACCACAGAGCAGCTTCCATAGGAATGAATAGAGCCCCACCTACAACGCTGCACCCCAGTTCTCTGTAACTATATTTCAATGACGTTTCAATCATATTTTCTGTCAACTATAAATCAATAGCTTTTCAATGTCACTCTCAAATATGGTCGTGTTTCATCGGTATTGCAAAAAGTTATTCAAGGGCCCGAACACGAAACGTTTAATGTCCCTATTTTTATTCTGAAGGAATTATTTTTCTTTCTTTTTTCTGCAAAGTAACCTCAATTTTTGGAGCCTTAACATACTCGCTAGCGCTACGTGTATGAAATTTATGTATCATGTCCAAACATGCAAAAAAGCCTCTTAGAGTGATGCCCGACACCCAACTGGAAGTCGGCCATTTTGGATTTAATGGTCATTTTTGGCGATTTACACACACCGTACTTTAACGAACTCCTCCTAGGGGATTAGTCCGATCGACTTCAAATTTTCGCTGTGCAGTCTAAACCCATTGATGATTAAAAATTGTACAAAAGGTTATTTACCAGTCGACCAGTTTGCACGTGGCGTGGCGTCCAAAATCGATCCCACGCCACAAAACAGGAAGTTATTGTAACTTCAGTCTACATGCTCACATCTGCACCAAATTTGGAACACATTATAAGAGTCCCGTCCTGAACACATCCATATGCCAATATTCATTCAAAGTCACAGCGCCACCTGCTTCCAACAGGCAATGACACGTTTTACTCTGTAGTGTACTTCTCCGAGCAGGTTAGCCACATCAAATTTAAAACTGTCCCACAAAATCCATAACACATTGATGAGGGCGTGTTGTAAAATCTGAGTGAGTCTGCAGTTAACGGCCGGGCGTGGCTTCGCCGTGACACAGGAAGTTGTTGTAACTTGACTGTACATGATCAAATTTGTAGCAAATTTTACACGTTTGATATGAGTCCCAGCCTGAACACATGTAATGCCAGTTTTTACCCATAGTCATAGCACCACCTGCTGGTAACAGGAAGTGACCTTTAACGAAGCAGTCCCCGGCGCATGTTTCACCTACATGTATGAAATTTCATGTCCAGACGTAACAATAAGCCTCTTGGAGCAATGCCCTAAACCCAACAGGAAGTCGGTCTTTTCAAATTTTATGGCCTTATGGATGATTTACACACTCCGTACTTTAACAAACTCCTCCTAGGGGATTAGTCCGATCAACTTCAAATTTCTGCTGTGGGACGCCTGCTGGAGCGGGGGCCACACCCCTCGTGGGCCTTGCAACAACAGGCCCGATGGTGTGCCAGTGGTGGTATATCATAACTTAAAACATGTTTTCAGGAAAGTATTGTTTTATACATAATGCCAGTGTTGGGCAAGCTACTTGGAAAATGTTGTGAGCTAAGCTACTAGCTACTCTACATTAAATGAATTTTTACTACACAGAAGCTACCCCTAGTGAAAGGTGTGTATATATACACACACACACACACACACACACACACACAACACACACACAAAACACAGTATAGGCCTAGTTTATATTGAACCAACTTCATGCCATAGTAGCAACAGAAGAAAGAAAGACTAAAAACCTGCTCCAAACCGAGTGTGTGTGCATGAGAGAGTTAAATCACACACACAGAAACTCTCCTTCTTCCTGCCATATCATTGCAGTAAAATGTATTTCCTCATGCTACAAACTGAGAAGCATTGTTGTTTGTATGAAGTTACTTAATTATCACATTATTATTATTAATATTGTTTATTTTAATCGGTACGTGATGTCACCGTCACAGGAAGCGCTTCCTCCGGCTGCAGTTACAGGTCCGTGTGCGGCGCCACATAGACTACTGATCATTCAGAAATGCTTGGAAAAATGTAGCGTGTGTGGAAGCTACTGGGCTACTTGGTCAATAAAAGAGCCCATTTGATTCAGAAAACAGCAACCCTGCCACCGAGCTACTGAGAAATGTTGTTAAACTAGTAACATGCTAACAGAAAGATTACAGATCAAATTAAAACTCTGGGAAACTCTCCCATTTTTGTTAAATGGGAGAATTAATGTTAGAACAATGATTTTCCTCCCAGAGATTTTATATCTATTTCAGAATATCCTTATTTTTTAAAGCAACTGGATGCTAATTGTCCCATTTATGTGAAGACACAAAGCCTGTGAAAGATTTTGAGACTGAAACGCAATCATCTAGTGGGAATTGTTGGGCTTCTGTAAATAACTTCAGAGTTCGGTCTGGACCTGCTCTTTATGAAAAGCGCTATGAGATAACTGTTGTTGTGATTTGGCGCTATATAAATAAAATTGAATTGAAATTGAATCTATAGACTATTGTTTGAAACTATTACCAAATGAAAATCAAGTGATTTCCCACATCTACAATTCTCTGCTATCATTATGGTCCACCTCCTCTGAATCGTACAAGTCCAAGTGGGAAAAGGAGCTTAGGAACGGATTCCAGATGACCTATTCATAGTTTTCAGGTGACGTCACATTCCAATGAAAAAGCTCCCTCGGAGGGCAAACAATACATTATTTTTCCCTGACTGCCAACAAATATGCAAGTTATACACTGTTACTTTGAGTTTGTCTCTTTTTGCGTTGCCAAAATGCTGGATGGTTATTGTGGTTTTGGATTTATTAATCAAGGCAATAAGCCTGAGCTGTGTTAGGTGAGGGATTGCCCAGAGGGTAGAAATGCGGCTGCGGATGCTGTAACCTTATATGGATCAGATATGCCCAACACGCAGTTTGTGTTCATATTGTTCTTTTTCTTAAGTCTAAAGGTGATCAAAGTAAAATTTCACTGCTTTTGCAGCGTCTACGGGGGAGTTGCGGTGTGAGCCGCTATGTTGGTCTGTTGTTTTTCTCCCCAGGTCAGTGCGACTGAAATCTCTGAATGGGAGCAGAGCTTGAAGAACATACACGCCTGCTCAAATAATGCAAGGCATTGTCTCATTCAATTTAAAATTATACACATTATCTCCATTCCAAAGAGAAACTGCACAGCATATACGCTGAGTTGTCACCTGTGTGCGAGAAATATCACATTTCAGTGGCAACCCTCCTTCATAGTTTGGTTCTCTGCCCTAAGACCCAATCTTTCTGGATCGATGTGTGCAGAATTATGTTGGAGGTTATGAATACCCCGATCGAGCCAGAACCTTTGCTTATTATTCTTGACGTTGGAGTTCTGTGTTCTTGACAAACACAGAACTCCAATGTTTTCTTTCCTTCTGCCTCACATCGGCAAAGAAATGAATCTCAAGGTATGGAGAGATGCAGCTGTACCTGCTTCTAAGATGTGGCCGGACCTGACTAACACCCTTCATTTGGAAAGGATAAGATGTGCTCTAGCAGATAAGCTCCTTTATTTCTGTGATGACTGTGACTGTGATGAATGAATAAGATGAATCAGGGAGGGCTAGCGGGGATATGAGGGAAATGATGAAGATATAAGATTTAGAGCTATAGGAGAAGATGGGATGTGGACTTTGTGGATGGGGTGACCTTTGGTATTTTACCTTATCCACTTTTTTAAAAATATAACAATATACTTCTTACTCCTTTATTTTGATGATTCTTGTTGTTTCTTCTTACTGTTTGCCAAGCCTTTGGGATGACTGCAATGCTACAGGCTGTGAAAATGAGTAGAGAATGTAGCCCATTGTTGTAAAATTTATGTAATACAACTGCTCAATGAAAAACGATGGTTGAAAAAAAAAAACGCACCAGTTCACGACTTGGAAGCTGTCAAACTTTTTCAAGTGGTCTTGGTGCGGATGATTAGTGACTTTTAGTCCAGTCACTAACTCCACAGTCCTGCTACTTCTTCTTGCACATTAAAGCCAACAATTCAGTTTAGTGTCACCTTTTTTTCGAACACTTATATCATTCATATGTTGCCAAATATTCAAGGTTTCCACAATTCAGTTCAACAGACAACATTCACACCACAATTTTTCAGAAATCTAGATTACATTTGTTGTCTAAGTTATGTGTTTGTGTTAAAGTATAATGCAAAATTTCCTTCCCTGAGCAGATACAAAGAGCTGGATCTGCAGTACTTGAAGAACTACAAACCCCATGTTGAAGGCCAGCAGATCAGGATTCTTCTTTATGGACAGGTTGGAGCTGGAAAGTCCAGTTTCATCAACTCTGTTCAAAGTGTGTTACATGACAGAATGTACACACTGGCTTTGGCGGATAACGTCTCTGGTGACAGTTTCACCAAAAAGGTATGAAGAACTTTTCATTGTGTTGATAAAGAAAACATCAAAAACTCGCTATTATATAAAAAACTTTGCAATTTTAATAATTTAGCATTATATACTTTTCAACCAAGGAGTATAAAGTGCCTTCCAGAGGTTTCTGCCAATACAGAAGAAGTAAATAAAGTAAATCTCAGGTTCCATGAGAACACCAGCATAAAGTCAACTCTGGATAAGAACCCATGGCATCATGTTGTAAGACAATAACAGAAGAGCCCACCAATACAGCTTTTACTAAGGAAGGACAGTTTATAAAATCTGCAGCAGTGACACTACTACTGCAAATAACCTGCAATCGTCAGGAAGCATTGATACTGCAGAAGCTCTAGAGCTCCACTGACTTCCTGTTTATTAAACTAAACTGGGCTGGAACGTTACCAAAGCAAAAAAACAAACATACACACACTGCCCCAAAAGAAAAGAAAATCAGGACACATCAAATTGCATAAGAGCAGTTATTCTGCTACTCTTGAGGTTAACATATGGTCTGGTCTAGGCAACTAAACAAGGGGTCACACACTAGACGAGCTGACAGCGACTCTGTCACCCGACGCCGGTCTCCAAACAACATTTTGTCAAGAAAACTCATGTAAAATGTGAAACGGGAAATGAAACAAACCTACACACAAAACAGCTGTTTGTTATTGAAAAGATAGCAATTATAAAGACAAAGAATCTGGGTGAAAGAATGTCTTTCCTGCTCGTCTCAGAGTCCTGGAGGTGTACATGCCCTGAAGGGACGGAAGGCTGCAGTTAATCACCTTCTCTGCAGAGCGAATTCAATTTTTCAATTCAATTTTATTTATATAGCGCCAAATCACAACAACAGTTATCTCACAGCGCTTTTCATAAAGAGCAGGTCTAGACCATACTCTGAAGTTATTTACAGAAGCCCAACAATTCCCACCAAGAGCAGCACTAGGCGACACAGGCAAGGAAAAACTTCCTTTTAAGAGGCAGAAACCTCGAGCAGAACCATGGCTCAGGGTGGGGGGGCATCTGCCTCGACCGGTTGGGGTGAGGGGGAGAGAGAGAGAGAGAGAGAGCAGAGGGAGGCAACCTACACAGTATACACATAGAGGTACAGACAATAAAGATAATGGTGCTATAGACCGAATGAAAAATGGTACAGATATTTATAGTAATGTTAATGATAATGATAATAACAGTAATAATAGCAATAGGACTAGTAATAGCAGTTGCAACTGTAGCAGAGGGCGTCGAGCAGGAACACGGGGGCAGCAGGAGACTCCCAACCACAGATCCAGACTCCACAGCTCCAGAACCAGCAACACCCGCAGGAAGTGAGGGGGGGGGGGGACAGGAGGGGGAAGCACACGACCACGGGAGAGGGAGAAAAAATCGAGTTAGTAACATGCATTAATGGGATGAGGTTGCACTCAGAGAGAAAGAGAGAAGAGGAGAGAGGAACTCAGTGCATCATGGGAAATCCCCCGGCAGTCTAGCCTATAGCAGCATAACTAAGGGATGGTTCAGGACTCACCCGAGCCAGCCCTAACTATAAGCTTTATCAAAAAGGAAAGTCTTAAGCCTACTCTTAAATGTAGAGACGGTGTCTGCCTCCCGAACCCAAACTGGAACCTGGTTCCACAGGAGAGGAGCCTGATAACTGAACGCTCTGGCTCCCATTCTACTTTTGGAGACTCTAGGAACCACAAGTAACCCTGCATTCTGGGAGCGCAGTGCTCTGGTGGGGTAGTAAGGTACTATGAGCTCTTTAAGATAAGATGGTGCCTGACCATTAAGAGCTTTGTATGTGAGAAGAAGGATTTTAAATTCTATTCTGGATTTTACAGGAAGCCAATGCAGAGAAGCTAAGACAGGAGAGATATGATCTCTTTTACTGGTTCCTGTCAGAACACGTGCTGCAGCATTCTGGATCAGCTGAAGAGTCTTAATGGACTTTTCGAAGAGCCTGATAATAAGGAATTGCAGTAATCCAGTCTAGAAGTAACAAATGCATGGACTAGTTTTTCTGCATCATTTTTAGACAGGATGTTCCTGATTTTTGCAATATTACATGTAGGTGAAAAAAGGCGGTCCTTGAAATTTGCTTAATGTGAGAGTTAAACGACATGTCCTGGTCAAAGATAACTCCAAGATTTCTCACAGTGGTGCTGGAGGCCAGGCGATGCCATCCAGGGAAACTATATCTTTAGATAATGCGTCACTCGAAGGTGCTTAGGGCCTAGAACAATAACTTCAGTTTTATCTGAGTTTAACATTAGAAAATTGCAGGTCATCCAGGTTTTAACATCCTGAAGACACGTTTGAAGCTTAGCTAACTGATGAGTTTCATCTGGCTTGATCGATAGATATAACTGAGTATCATCTGCATAACAATGAAAGTTTATGGAGTGTTTCCTGATAATATTGCCTAAGGGAAGCATATATAAAGTGAAGAGGATTGGTCCGAGCACAGATCCTTGTGGAACTCCATGACTAACTTTGGTATGCATGGAGGACTCATCGTTAACATGTACAAACTGAAATCGATCTGATAAATAGGACTTAAACCAGCTTAGAGCGGTTCCTTTGATGCCAATGAAATGTTCCATTCTCTGTAATAGGATCTGATGGTCAATGGTATCAAATGCAGCACTAAGATCTAGTAAAACCAATACAGAGACAAGTCCTTTGTCTGATGCAGTTAGGAGATCATTAGTAATTTTCACCAGTGCTGTCTCTGTGCTATGATGAGCTCTAAATCCTGACTGAAAATCCTCAAATAAACTATTGCTATGTAGAAAGTCACACAGCTGTTTGGCGACTGCTTTCTCCAGGACCTTAGAGATAAATGGAAGGTTAGATATAGGTCTATAGTTGGCTAAAACATCTGGATCCAGGTTGGGCTTTTTCAGAAGAGGTTTAATTACAGCTACTTTAAAGTACTGTGGCACGTAGCCTGTTAATAAAGACAAATTGATCACATCCAGCAGAGAAGTGCCAACCAAGGGCGAATGATACGGTGCAGCCTGCCTTTGTCCTTCGCAGTGACCGTCCAGACCAAGAGGGTCTAAATCTGGTCTAAACGGACTCTTAGGTCTTACCCACTATTAAATCCACCTGTTGATCGTGAACGGTCAAGAAACTTATTTGTATATCTGATAAACACTCAATGGCCAATTTATTAGCTACACCTGTTAAATTGCTTGTTAACACAAATAGCTAATCAGCCAATCACTTGGCAGCAATTCAGTGCATTTAGGACGCGGTCAAGACAACTTGCTGAAGTTCAAACCGAGCATCAGAAAGGGGAAGAAAGGGGATTTAAGTGAACGTGGCATGGTTGTTAGCGCCAGACGGGCTGGTATGAGTGTTTCAGGGTCTACTGGGATTTACACACACAACCATCTCTAGGGTTTACAGAGAAAAAGAGGAAATACCCAGTGAGTGGCAGTTGTGTAAACCAAAAGGAAGGATAATGCACCATGCCACAAAGCTCTCCATTCTTCTCAAATTGGTTTCTTGAACATGACAATGAGTTCACTGGACTCCAATGGCCTCCCACAGTCACCAGATCTCAATCCAATAGAGCACCTTTTGGGATGTGGTGGAACGGGAGATTCGCATCATGGATGAGCAGCCGACAATCCCTGCAGTAACTGGTGATGCTATCATGCAAATATGGACCAAAGTGTCAGAGGAATGTTTCCAATACCTTGTTGAAAGGATGCCTGAAGAATTAAGACAGTTAGGTGTACTTAATAAAGTGGCCCGTGACTGTATATAATAACTTAAGATAAAAACTTTGCAAAATGCAACTGTTCACATGTTCTCTTTTCTTTTTGGTTGTGGTACATCAGTTTGAACATAAAACACACCAGAACTAAAAGGCAACAATTGATTTTTCCCCCCTGAATCCTGAAAATTAGTAAGCCCAAGCAGTTCATGTCTTCTTTTGGAAGAGGTGGCATTATGTTTTCTGGCTTTTCCCCTATTCTTTCTGAGATATATATCTTTTTTGTGCGTGTAACAGGTTTGCAAAGTTAGTTCCCATCTCCCACAGAAAACTCTGCTCTGAACTGAAAACAGCTCGTTTGTAGTCCAGCTGCTTCCCTTTCATCCCTGTGACGTCACAGGGATGAAAGCTAAACCTGCTTCTGATTGGCTAGTAGTCCTTAACTAGGAACTGCCCGTGTGCAACTCCCAACAAAGATCATTTAGAGACAAGATGTATCACTCCATAGCTAAAAGGAAGCCTTCAACACAGGGTGAAAAGAGGAGCTGCAGCAATGAGCAGTCTGACAGAAAAAAATGTGTTTTTTGAAAATGAAACCATTTAAACATGTTCTGGTACAACCACTAATTAAGATTTTGAACCTGAATAACTAACTTAAACTGATGAATCCAAAACTGTGAGAAAACGAATCTAATGCAGTTTAATGTGTGATAGCTGATTATTTATGTGTCTATGTTTGCTCTATTATTATCATAATATATTAACTGCCATTTTCTCCATATGTGCTTTACAGTACACAACCTACAAGATCCAAAAAGAAAATCCTGGGACCTTTTACCCATTTGTCTTCAATGACATCATGGGCCTGGATCCAATCAAAGGTGTCCAAGTAGACGACATCAAACTGGCTTTGAAGGGACATGTGAAGGATGGTTACAAGGTGCAGTTGCTACAATCTTTGCAGACTTTTACCACAAATGAGCTCAAATTATTATTTTAAATGATATATACAGTATATTTATACATATTGCAACGGTCAATGAACTGGATTTCAATTTGGTTTCCAGTTCAATCCTGAATCAGAGTTATGTGATGATGATCGCTTCTACAACACATCTCCAACTGCCAACGACAAAGTGCACGTTCTGGTTTGTGTTGTTGATGCCAACACAGTAGTTCACATTAATGAAAGTACTGTGCGGAAAATTCGGAGCGTCAGGAAGGAAGCCAGTGACCTGGGTAAGAGCACAAATCTGTTTAGTCTTCTCTTTATTGGGTTTTTTAAGAAATCAGCTAGATTGGAACTCTGCTCTAAATGTTCTGAGTATGAAACAATCCCCTGCTGCAGCTGTTTACAGTTTCCATAATCACAGCTGTCGTCAGTTTGAATTTTAATCAGTTGCACGACTCAGTAGCTTTTCCCCGTCTCCTGGCAGGAATTCCTCAAGTAGCCATCCTCACCAAAATTGATGAAGCCTGTCCTGAAATCAAAAGAAATTTAATGAACGTCTACAAGAGCAAGTCCCTGAAGGAAAAGGTGTGTTTTTATAGTAATATTATCAATTTTCAGTTGAAAATAGTGTCAAAATGTTCATGGTATTATTTGACTCTCTGATTACCAATGATACCCAAACTCAGTTCCTTTGTCAATTCAGAGTACTGATCTGCCACCAGTGATCTGTTTTTTCTGTAATTTAAAAGCACACATCACAAGCAGGAATGAACTGTTGCAAGTGAACGGATCCAAACTAGTACATATGACCATGTCAGAAGGTACGAGTGTTTATAGTTGTTTAACCACAGACAAAGGCAAGGCAAAAAGCCTGCCGTCATAGAGAGGTTTAACATGATATCCATTAAATGAGGATAATGGTACACACTTTCAGCCTTTCTTCTAGGGCAGCACCTAACAATTATTTTTATTATTGATTAATCTTTCAATTATTTTCTGGATCAGTTGGTCGGTCCAGAAAATTCTGAAAAATGTCAATCAGTGTTTTCCCAAATAAATAAAGAAAACATAAAATATTCACATTTGAGAAGCTAGAATCAGAATTTGGACAATTTTTTTATTTAAAAAAGGACTCAAAACAATTAATGGAATATGAAAAGGGTTGGCGATAAATTTAATAGATCACAAGATTCATCAACTAGTCATTGCAGCTCTACTTTCCTCATGGGCATTCAAGGTGTTTTACTCCTTTGTCCAAACAAACATTGGCAGAGGTTCAGCCTACTAATTCCTTCATGAAGTGGTTATTGTTGGTCATGTCTGGTCAATACCTGGGCCCCGTGTCAGAAAGCAAGTTAAGAAAACTCTGGAGTTTAATCACAGCTTAATCAACTCGTAGAGTTTTTTTTAACCTGCTTTCTGAAACAGGGCCCTGATCCGCTGATTAAAGTCATATCAGTCCAACCGATGTTATCGGTGCAGTGAACACAACAGCCTGGGTTGTTCTGAGCTCTGAGTTTGTGAAAAGAGATGTGTTTCTTTAAATGTAGATGGAGAGGTTCAGTGTAGACGTGGGCATTCCCATGAACTGCATCTTCCCTGTGAAGAACTACCACGAAGAAATCAACCTTAAAGATGCCATTGACTCACTGATCCTGAGCACAATGAGAAACATCATCAACTTTGGAGAAGACTGCATCAACAGCAAAGACAAATAATGTGAACTCTGTCACATTTTGTGTTATTGTAGCATAAAGGAAAAAAAAAACTTTGAGTTGTTTACCTAGAGGATTTTATTGTTCCTGTTTGTGTAAATGTGCTGTCTGAAAGACAACCAAAATCAAATAAATGTGATGCACTGTCATTAAAACAAATGGTCTAGTATTTCTTCTGTCTTTAAAGGTTCAGTGTGTACGTTTTAGTTCCATCTAGTGGTGAGAGTTGTGAATTGCAACCAACGGCTCAGTCACTGGCCTCCCCCCTGCCTTTGTAATTGGGCAGGAGCAGCTACGATAGTTGACATGCTCTGTCGGCTCTAGTGCTAAATAATATGCAAACCAGACGACTACTACTACGTACAAATTCAACATAGTGGTGAAATGCGCTCTGCAGAGCAGTTTGTCCGTTTGGGCCACTGTGTTTAGTGGGATTCTTTATCATGAATAAATGTAAGGCCTTAAATTCAGAGATTAAAAGAGCCTGAGTTTAT
Source organism: Lepomis macrochirus (assembly GCA_024633595.2). Classification (NCBI taxonomy): domain Eukaryota; kingdom Metazoa; phylum Chordata; class Actinopteri; order Centrarchiformes; family Centrarchidae; genus Lepomis; species Lepomis macrochirus. Next base: position 4,196,524 of record JALXJV020000017.1, on the reverse strand, counting down.
ATTAAGGGATGTCTAGATTATATCCAGAATAATAACCTGTAAACCTGTAAATCTGTCTCATCAGATTTTGAAATTTAAAAGCCACTGAATTTCTAGCTCTGAATTTTTTTGTATTGAAATGATGTATCTGAATTTTTTGCCTCTGAATTCAACTCTTCAAATTTTCAGTAACACATTTTCACTTTTATTTTTCAGTGTTAACAAATGGAAGGGTCAAAAGATTAGATTTAGATATATTCAAGTTGCTCAGATTCGGAAGGCCAAATTCAGATAGCAAAATTTGAGGTAGAAAATTCACATTAAACATCTGGGATACTAGGATAAGCAATCAAATCTGTCTCAAATCAAAATCAGAAGAAGACGACAATGTCAACAACCCCAAACGATGGCACTTAGTCTGGTAATAAAATGGACCCAGTTATGAAATATGACCTATTTGCCTCCCAAAAGCAGAATGTGTTAAGACTCTACATGTACCTTCAGTGCCGGAGAACATGTGCACCACATCTAGGGTGAAGAAATTATATTTAGTTTTATGAAAAAACAGGCATCATCACAGCTTTGACAATTACTTGCGGCACAAACTCAAAATCTTAATACAAACTTTGCACTAAAATGTCATTTGATAACTTTGGTTAAAACAATTCACATTTCATATGGTAAGTTAGTTAAAAATCATTTAGAAAGCATTAAGAAGATACTTGTGACTGTGGTCCTGAATCTGATGAGTGCAGAAATATTGAATGTATGTTTTTTTGTATACATTGTAAAAAAAGGTGATTTTCACAGACAGACTTTCACAGCTCTTTAGAGAAACAAAGGGTTTTATTGTACAGACGACTCTATAGTGTGTGTTCAGGTAAACAGAGCGGTACACAGAGAGGGGGCTTGTCCAGGTGAGGGGGAAGCAGAGTGAGCTTGATTAGTGGGATGAGGATCAGGTGTGTAACTGGAGCTGGGCAGCAGGAGCCAGAGAGTGTAGCTACGCCCAGGCCAACACAGACAACACAGACACCAACGGAAAACACAGGGAAGGGGGGGACAAACGAACACAAGGTAGTGGGAGATACTTTAGTACCACAACAAGTACATACGTTTAGCTTCTCACACCTCCTTGCTAAACCTGTACGCCTTAAATCCAGCCTTGTCCCCACTCCTAAATGCCTCCTCCTTTTCCAGCCTTTGTAGGTATTCTTGATGACATTTAAGAGTCTGCCATTTAGAAAACCACTTTAAAATGTTGATGACTCATTCTGCTCTTGCTGTATTAAGATTTCGCAATATAATGCTGCTGAAGGACAGTGTTTCTGGGACTGCGCCCCATTGAACACCATACCCGGCTGCTCTGCCTCAACTCTGTGATTCAGAGTTTCCAGATGGACAGATACTCTAGCTTTACTTGTTGCTGAAGTTAGTTAACAGCAGAGAGTGATGGCGGGGTGCAGCGCCTGATAATTGTGAACCGGAACGGCACCGGGCGAGCGGGCCATTCGCTCAGCAGCCTTCCAGTGAACACAGCATGAAAAGGAACACAGCCTCAAAGACTAACAGGGAATCCTGTACTGAGCTGACTTAGACAGAGCTTCTTGATGGATATAGTTAGCTTTACTTTTTTCTAAACCGACGAGTCTGCGTTCTTGTGTGTATTTGTGTTCTTTTGGACTTGTGAAAAGTCATCAGTCGCAGCCAAAGTACTAAATGTTCTAGTTCAAAAGTCTGCATGTAGCCAATTACAGTCAAATACCCAGATGTGTTCTTACTCCATTTCAAAAAATTGCTGCTGACATCACTGAGCTACCTCTCGCTAACCAAGGTAACCAGTACGTCTGGTAGTAATGGATTATTTCACACGCTATGTTAAACTTTTCCCACTGAAAGACCAGCGTGCTACTACCGTGGCAAAGTGCATTTTTGAGGACTACATTAGAAAGCATGGCTTGCCAGAGTCGATTCACACGGACCAAGGGTGCCCGTTTGAAGCAGACCTCATCAAACATCTTTGCAGCTCACCTGGAATCACCAAAACACGCACATCACCGTACCATGCCCCGTCAGATGGTATGGTGGAGAGACTGAACAGTACACTGAAAGATCAACTTGCTAAGTACATTGCACAAAGTGGTGGTGAATGGGATCAGTACCTGCCACAGTTTGAGCTTGCCTACAACTCGTGTTCATTCAAGCACTGGATTTTCCCCTTTCTTTCTTGTTCATGGAAGGGAACCAAACTTGCCACTCCTGTTAAATTGTAGCCCTACAGTGACCTCCTCCACACCAGCTCCTTATGCCCAGGACCTTGCCACACGTCTGTCTCATGCTTTCAGGGATGCAGCCCAGAGCTCTGCTGCAACCAAACAGCATCAAAAGACTCAGTACAACAAAAAATGGTGTTTAATCCCCACCAACCAGGAGACCTTGTTCTCCTAGATGGTCCAGCCCAATGGATGAACAAGCTTACTCCCAGATGTGACAACATCTCTGACATCAGTGAGTGTGTAGCATCCAGCATTTGCTTATGATGGGCTTTAAATCTGTTCAAAACAACATTGATAGGCAGGACAGGTTTAAAAAAAAACAAAAAACAAATTTGATAAAGTTTTATGAAATTTTCATCAAATTTCTCAAATGAAAAATTTGGATCAAGCTGTTTTTGCTGTCATGCACATGTACTCTGGCTCTGAAGGTCACTGTGAAATCACGGCAAAAAGTACATTTCTTATAACTGACTTAAAGATTCTCAATGAAATGAATTTAACTTTATCCGGCATCGTCGTGTCAAACTCGCCACAAGTAAACCGTGTGATGTTTCTGCAGCAGACTAAAGCTGCTTGCAAACTGCCCGGACAGCGCCCAGCTAACACCAACATGCTAACGTTGGCAGTAGTAATTTTGTAAGTAAAGTTAATAGAACTAGATGTTTCAATTCCTTTAGTAGGAAACTGTTGAGTAGTTAGTAGCAGCAGTTGGTTTCAGTTATAAGAATGTTCAGAAAACCATATGTGGCCCAACACTGCCCAGACAGCAACTGACCAGACAGACTTTTGTTGCCTATTTTTCATACAGTCAAGGCTGAAATCACTTTTTGGCAAGTGGAAAACTAGTTGTTACTGGTTGTATTGGCCCTTTAAAGGTATTACAACAGGTTAAAAGGACTGGCGAACTACTATAAGCCACAACTCATAAAGCTGATGAATGAAACCATTATGTGAACATTTCAGTCACAAGGTAGGAGGTGGAGTCAGTTTTTTTGTGCAAAACTGCATTGGCCATTTAAATGTATTGCAATTGGTAATAAGGACTGATTAAGCTGTACTCTGTCTTTTTGGCAGGTGCAATAAAGAAACTACATATTTCAACTGGTAAAAAGGTGGATTGGTTGGTCGCTTCCTCCAGCTTATGTTCTGATTGTGATTGTGCAGGAAGTGGAGGGGCTGTTCACAGACAGGTCCGTTGTCAATGAGAGAGAGAGAGGAGCGAGTAATGGATACCTTGCTAATTGACATCAAAGAAAATTGTGACTTGTGAATTGCTGACGTTCTTAGGCTTAGTTGTCAAGGGAACACTCTCAGAATATTGCGTTTTGTTGGAAAACGGCACACATTGATCCGACTTTCTACGACTCGACCCAAATCGACCGGACATGTCAAACTCTAAAGACCCAATCCGACTGACACCGACGAACACCGACTGTCTGCGCACACTGATCCAACAGTCGGTGTTGGTTGGAGTCGGTCGGCGTTTGTGTGCAAGTACCTTTACAGACAGTGAACTGGTTTAGACTGCAGGTAAATGTTTGGATCCTCAGGAGCTCCAGCAGAGGGCAGCATGCTGTTAAATTCTTCTGTCAGGATTTCATTTAAAGGTGTGAACAAAGAGTTCTGCCTATGAGGGAACAGAACCAGTTGATTTAAACCCCTTGATTAAATTGGATTTGGCTGAAACATCTAAACTGATCCTTAAAGGATCATCACGTTTCAAAGTCCAACTAAAATCAAATTTACTCATGACCCTTTGTTGTAAAAAATAAGGTCAGTGTGTTTTGTTAATTATTAAAAGGAAGAACTGTTCCTCCCCATCAGCTGACTGGAGGGGCGTGTCCCTGCCTCACACCTGTCAACACTGTGATGGCTCCTACATGGCCACCACTGTCCACATCAGCGCCTTCCATCTTGATGTCTCCCGTCATCTGTCCCAACTCCGTCTGGCTTCATCATGGTTTCACTTCTTTGATGACTGTTGTGCCCAGCTCCTTGAAGAGCATCACAAAGAGGGAGATCCAAACTCTGTCAGCTCTTGTGCTAAATAATACGTGTGGTCTTCTTATTTGTTCAAATTTCACTTATTTTCTTAATTCTAATAAACCAGACTACTACTTCTTCTTTGTAAGTATTCAACATAGTGACCTTCATGTAAGAGGAAATGCAGTGTAGGTAGATAGAAAGTCTCATTCTAAGGTAATAAGAACATAATGGTTCATATGTAAGGTCTTTATACACCACTGAAAACATAGTTATGGATATTATATTGCATTTTCACAAATCCCAAATGACCTTCTAATGGCAGCTGACTCTGGCCTTGTCAGCATTTTAATTCTCCTTGACCTCTCTGCAGCCTTCGACACAGTCTCCCACTCCATTCTTCTTACTCGCCTCTCCTAACTCATTGGCCTCACTGGTACTGTGTACTCTTGGTTTCAATCCTATCTCACTAACAGGCAACAATACATCACCTTTAAGGGCACCCGCTCTGAATTGGCACCAGTCTCACATGGAGTGCCTCAAGGATCGGTGCTTGGCCCGCTACTATTCAATATCTACATGCTACCCCTTGGGATGATCATCCGGAAACATGGACTCCTCTTCCACTGTTACTCGGATGACACCCAGCTCTACATCAGCATCAAGCCATCTACTCCCCTTCCACCAGTGCCACTTATCAGCTGCCTGAAGGACATCAAGAACTGGATGGACAATAACCTCCTCAAACTAAATAATGACAAAACGGAACTCATGGTGTTTGCCCCACAGTCACTCCTCAAAAAGGTTGGTAACATCACATTGGACGTGGATGGCTGCTCAATCTCTGCATCCCCTCAAGTACGCAACCTGGGTGTCATCATGGACTCCACCCTTTCCTTCCAACAGCACATCAAAAACACTACTAAAACTGCCTTTTACCATCTCAAGAACATCTCCAGACTCAGACAGTGGCTTTCCAATTCTGTAGCTGAAACCCTCATCCACTCCTTCATCACCTCCCGACTTGACTACTGTAACGGTATCCTTTTCGGTCTGCCTAGCAAGGCTACTGACAGACTTCAGTATGTCCAGAACTCTGCGGCTAGGATGCTCACCCACACAAAACTTGGACTCCACATCACCCCCATCCTGAAGAAGCTCCACTGGCTGCCAATTAAGTCCCGGATCAAATATAAAATTCTCCTACTGACATACAAATCTCTCCATGGACTTGCACCTCAGTACCTAACAGATCTGCTCCACCCCTACACTCAGTCACGGTCCCTGCGGTCCTCTGACAAGGACCTGCTTGCTGTCCCCAATTCTAGGCTCCGGACATTTGGTGACAGAGCCTTCTGTGTCAGTGCACCATCGCTCTGGAACAAGCTTCCTCTTGCTATTCGCTCTGCCTCCTCTATTACAACCTTTAAAACCCAGCTTAAAACATACCTCTTCACTGAGGCTTATGGAATTTAATCTCCCTTGGCCTCACCCCCCCGTTTGTTAAGCGTCCTTGGGTTTGTGAAAGGCGCTATATAAGTCAAAGTTATTATTATTATTATTATTATTATTATTTTGTTAGATTTCATTAAAGCAGAACTTAAAGCAGAGCAAGGCAGTTTAGTTAAGAAGCATTTTTGTTCTATGTGTTGAAATTCTTACATCTTACATCCCAACAGCGATCAATAAATGTAATGCTCTGACACAAAAATAAAATAAATCTGGTATCTGTGGCTGAGGGACTGTCCTTTCATTCAGAGTTTAAAGGAGGATCTCATCTGAAAACAAAACTCTTTAAACTCAAAATACGTTTTTAACATTCAAGAGAATGTAATTGATCCAGATCAGCTGAGAATAGTCTGGACTCATGTTTCAGATAATGATTACTGTGGTTTTAGATAAAAAGACGTCTGAAGTGAAATCTCCACTGGTGTTAGGAATGTGGTTGGTGTTCATGTTTTCCTGGTTTGTGGTTCTGTGTTTCTCTGTGTCGCCTTGTTTTTCATTTTGTTCATTAGCATGTTTCAGTTTACTTAGTATCTGTCTTGTCTGTTATCTTAGGTCTTAGTCCTGTGCCTTAGTTTACTCCAGGGCCCTGTGATGTAGCCTGGCCAGAGTGGTTAGGAAGGTGGTAGGTAGGCAGACTCAAACATTATATGTTCCCAGAGGTGATTATTTTATTTACAGTGGCCTGCCGTACACAGATAGTTCAACTATCAAACAAAAACTTAAGAAAATAACACATTAAACTTATAGCAACGCTAACAAAAGGCACGTGTTCACAGCAGCACAGCCTCACCTCTTTTGCCCCTCCCTGTGGGGGCACAAATCCCGCTGTTTATATAGGGTTGACAATTCACACCCAAACGCTTCAGCCCATCCCATTCTGATGCAGGTTGGTCTACTCCATAACATTAATACCTAGAAATCTCTTAACATTTGGAACTTAGTTACCAGTTCACTCCGCTCCCACTGACTAGAAAACAGGTCAGAAAACAGAAAAAAAACCCTCTACTTGGTTTGGCCCGGTGATGTCATCCATTACCCCCTATTCCTATAAAACAGGAAATGGTTAGGCCGGCCCCTCCTCAAACAATTGTCCTGCAGATGGATCTGAACAAAGGAACAAACATTTGTAAATAATAGGGTTAAATGCTAATAGGGATAAAATGCTTTATCCGTACCGGATACTCGTTTCAGCCGAGTATCCGGTACGGATAAAGCATTTTTGCAGAGTACGAGTATTATACGAGTAATACGAGTCAATATCTGTGCTCGGATTGAAAAAAAATCGTTATTGCGTAGCTGACTGCGCACTCTCTCTCTCTCTCTCTCTCTCTCTGCCTGTCATCGGAGATTTTTTTTAAACTGTCAGCTGCGGCACCACGAAGTTGGTTATCAACTCGGTAAATTAATCCAGGGTTTCAGCCGGGAGCGCGTTCACATAAAAGAGGCGGTGTTAGATGACCAAACAGACATGAACAGGTCCACTGTCAGCAGAGCGTCATATTTTACCATCAAGGATTAAACTGTAACACTACAGAAATACGACAGCAGCATGGCTGAAACTGACACATGCAGGGAGACAGAAAATCACAGACAGTGTGAATGTCTATATGAACAGTAGGCTAGTTTATAATAATACGTTGATAAAAAAATATCAGCCTTATTCTTTCAGCTCGGCTGTGTGTCGGCGTTTCACATTAAAAGACTCGGCCGTTCTCCCTCACTTTAAAAAAAACTTGTCGCCACTTCAAAAATGAGATTAATTTATTTAACACACTCAAAAGTGTCCAAACATTTTTCTAAATTAACTTCATAGAGCAATGAAACGGAAAAATCCCTTCATGCCATAAAATGAGTTAAAAAAATGTTTGAAAGACTGAATCTGAACATTTAAGCTGCTGAAAACTCACCGTCCCACCTTTTACGCCCACATCGCAAAAGGTGGGACGGAACATGACCACAGTCTCTGTAGTCGGCCTTAGAAAGCTATACTAACCTAAATAAACAGACTACATTCATATTAAAATTTATTATTTCAATACCAAACTGTTCATCATATTCAGCCTCACATAAGAAAAATAAAATCCATTTATTTTAACGGCTGCGTCAGGCTGTGTGAAACGAACTGGGAGCAAATAAAAAATCTTAAAGACATTTAAAGGCAGTAAGTAGGCTGATCCTGCTGTAAAAACCTGTAGGCAACATTAGCCTGAGGCTTTTAATCAGTCTCTGTAGGATCGCTATAGTCAAGAGTTTCTCCACATCACTGCTGCAAACAGAAAGCAGCCTATTGGCTAAAACAGTCTGGGATTTCCTACAGATGGTGATGTCATTTTCCAGAGAGCTGATTGGTCAGTAGGCAGCGTTTTCACAGAGTTAATCTCTTTTCTGGAACATAACCTGCTCGGAGCAGGTTAGCTGTTCATAAAATAATTAAAAGTTAATAAAAGAAAGTTATGTTGAGTATGAAAACTCTTGTTCATTACATTTTACTTCATAATTGCAACCGCATGTGTTGTATTCATTGTTGCAAAACTTGTTCTGTGTATAGTTTGTTATCGTGATCAAAACCATTGATCTGAAGCTCAGTGCTGATGCTGTCATGTAAATAGTTTTCTAATCAGCTAAATATATAAATTTCTGATCAACCCATATAAATTGCATGCTTAAAATAACATACTGTTAAAGCCCCGCCCATTTCAAGACAACCTGGCCCACATCCGGGTCGAACTCCGCCCACTTCCGGGTTAGGCCCCGCCCAATCCGAGTACCGATACGGATACAGATAATGCTGTACTCGCTCATCCCTAGTAAGTATTAACACAGGAAAACAATTAAACCATGTTTAAACTTGCAACCTAATAAAATGGAGCTGAAATTAACTTATGACTGTGTGTTTAATGACTGTGTGTTTAATGACTGTGTGTTTAATGACTGTGTGTTTACTCTAACTTATCATTTGCTTTGCTGTCAACTGTAAAATTATGCAAACACAAACAACCCGGCATAGTAAGTGGTGCACTTTTACAGAAGCTATGGTAAATTACCCCCAAAAATAAACACTTACATATGTATAAACTAGAAGGTAATGGCCTGCATGGGACAAGTGGTGAGCAAATCCACTTCGTCACAGGCCCTGTTTCAGAAAGCAGGTTCAACAAACTCTGAGTGTAAACCTGAACTCTGGGTTGAAGAACAATGAGCTGTCAAACTCAGAGTTTCCGATTTCAGAACAGGTGTTAGTTCAGTCAACTCTTAGTTTGTTGAACCTGCTGCAAGCACGTGCGTGTGGATGAAAAAAAGCCTCATCAATGGAGCTCTGATACTACAATTCACCACGGCAACGGGTAAATAAATGGAATTCTCCTCCAGCCTGTTATTCATTTTAAACAGCTACAGGCCTGTTTATTCAGCTGGAACCTCACAGGACTAAATGACTGTGGCAATAACTGAAGATGAAAATATTAATGGAACAGATAAGACATAGTTTAGGCTCTTTATGGGCCTGTGATTGTAAAGTGACAGTCTGACTCCGTAGGCCTATGGCTATTGATGTGTCTAGGTTCAAACTGACTGTAAAGTTTAGACCTCTATGTTACTTATTTCATTTTTTATGAAATGCTGTCAGAACACATTCAGGTTCAGGTTCCTTTATTTATAAAAGTAAATTACGTCCCAGAGAATAAGTTTAGGCCATTTCTCGACCATATAAACGATAACACCATACAACAGAACAAGACACTAAAATCACACTAAAACAATCTACTCCATCTTAATACTATTCATAAGATTAATCCCTACGGGAACAAAGTTGTTTTATATCATTTTGCTGTACACCGCAGTACTCTAATCCGTCGGTTGGACGGCAGATACTGGAACTCATAATACAGCGGATGAAGCGGGTCACTCAAAATTGAAGTACTCATGTGCTGTACCTGTCTAGTATACAGCGAGGCTGGGTTCAGTAGTGGTTCCCCAATCAACCTACTAGACCATTAATTAATAGAGTTCCGACTCTTTAACGTTAAGTTCCCCTACCAAGATACCAGAGAAAAGGAGAGTACGGATTCAATAAAAGCACGATAAAAAATAATCAACAGTGTTTTCTGAATTTGAAATTGACACAGTTTCCTTAGAAAGAACAGACGTTGATGACCCTTTTTTACACACCTTTTCACAGTTGGCTTCAAAACTCAGCTTTGAATCAATGATTGTCCCGAGGAATTTGTAAGACTGCACACACTCCACTGTTTCACCCTTAATGGATGTGACTTCATGCATGTAGACATGATATTTCTTCTGAAACCAATAACCATATCTTTGGTCTTTAAATACATTTAAATGAAGGTGAGACTCCTCACACCACTCAGCAAAATCATTAATAATAGGTCTGTGACTGTTCTCATTATTCTGAAGCAGACTGACAATTACAGTGTCGTCTGCGTATTTCAAAATCAAAAAATGTCCTTGTGTGTTCCCATCGCTCAAGGAAGAGATGGCTGCCAAGCCATGGCTGAGGGACTTAGTATCGCCATGGGCTCTACATTTCCTTCACAACTCCGCTAAATGTAAATGTTCCGTACTTGTATAGCACCTTTCTAGTCTTTTCGACCACTCAAAGCACTTTTACACACTACTTCTGCATTCACCATTCGCTCACTGAGCCTAAGTGCTCAAACAGAAACTAAAATTCACTCACATTCATACACTGGCGGAACAGCCGCCAGGGGCAATTTGGGGTTCAGTGTCTTGCCCAAGGACACTTCAACACGCAGCCTGGGGGAGCCGGGGGTTGAACCGCCAACCTTCCGATTAACGGCCAACCTGCTTTACCTCCTGAGCTACAGCAGCTAGCCACCTGCTTGCCAGTGTGACCCGGTCCTGACGACTGTGGGGGGGCCTCAAATATGTAAACAAAAACAATAACCGAATTTAGGTTGGATTCTGTTGGGGAACAGGCTGCTCCAGACAACGAACAAGGCTCAGACCAGTGCTTATTGTTTTAAGCAAATAATGCCACATTTATTAAGTTAAACAGAATAAAGCAGTTAAAAGTGATCTCATGTTATAAAAAATAGCACTAAAATAGATCTATGATAAAACATTCAGTAAGGGTCAAGGGCCAAGCCTGAATCCGTCAGAGTCCTCATAGTCACTACCCTTGAATCTTATCCTTCAGTCAGCCGGCACTCTGTCCATTTCTTCTCAGTGTTCGCTCCTCCTCTTTGCGTGGTTCCATACGCGTAGGAGCCATTATACATGAGGGGGACAAACGGTTGACAAAAATCATATTGGCCTATAGAAAATATGTGACACAAGGCAAAAGTGGTGCTGAAAAGTTAAGGGAGAAAAAAAGTGTTCGCTCGAGGCAGATGCGAGTTGGGTGCAACAAAGTGCCTCAATAGGCTACGTTTCTTTTGTGCTGCTGTTACTTATAGTCTATATGAAGACAGCAGTGAGGACTCCTGCTGCAGGGTGGGTAGGAACCAATTACAAATAACGCACATTTGCAAAATAAATAAATAAAAGTACTAATTGACACCTTTTCACGTTCCTTTTTTAAAACTTCTTTTACTCTTCATTCCAGTATTTTCTTCAGGCCAGTAATCTACTTTAATTTCACTACATTTTCCATTCATACGTTCATAACTTAACCAGTCTGTAATCTGCATTAGGCTTCATTAACTGAAATGATCCTGTCTGTGTCGGGCGCTTGTCACATTCACAGAGCTGGGCAGATGCAAACATTTAGAATATCAGGTAAATGCTTTTCAGTTTAAGGCTTAATTATTCTAATAATACAACTGAAATCCAGTGAACGCACACCATGGCACTGCTGGTCGTTTTGGAAAGCTGCCTGCTTCGCTCTTTAACAAGCCGGTAAATAAATACTTTCACTTTCCATTAACGCCGCATTAAAAGCGTCTTCACTCTCTGCAGAGCAAACGTAAACTTCACACCGATAGTGTAATAGCAGATATATAATATCTATTACGTGCCAGCTGGTCTGCGTGGACAAGAGTGCTGATCTCTGTACCTGTCTGTCTGCGTCTTTTGGATTCTTTCCACATAGATTCACACCTCAAGTGTTCTTTAGAGGATGCATGCTTGTTCAATCCCTTACCAGTCTCAGTTGCATGTTTCCAATCAGTGAATCCTTTCATGGTGACTGTTGTGTCTGAGGAACTGAATTTGTGACATGGGAAACAAAAGGCTGCATCTGCTTTCAACGAGTATTCAAGCCAATCCCTATTTTTGTACCAACTGCAGCTAAAAGAACGCTTTTTCAGTCCATACAGTTTCACAGGGTATTTGTCTAAAATCACCTGCTGGGGTTCATCAGTGCCAAGGTCACACACTGAGTCTGTGAATAATTCCACTGGCCTGCTTGGTCCCACCGTCACATGCCCACTCAGACTGGCTAGCGCCAGAAAAAACATGGCTTGGATCATGACTGGTGCTGCTAGCCAAGGCTCCTCCACCATCACAATCGTCTGTCGTTGTAGCAGGTGTTTCAGGCGCCAAAGATGTTAGTGTCTTCCCTCCAGAAGCTGACGATTTGAAAAACTTTCGTATATCCATATTTTCCACTTTCAAAATTAATTTAACCTAGCTAGCTAGCTTAGACAAAAACGAGCACATGTAACTACCGTTATAACTTTACCGAGATGTTGCAGTTAAGAGAGGGAAACCCCTTTTTTGTAAACAATCAGTCAAACTTCCGGGTGTCATCAAATACCTTTTGATAAGATTATGACTTCAAACATTACACGTAAATACACGAAAATAAATATGTAAATACTACATGTAAATTATTATTATTTTAAAAATAATTTATTAAATGCAAATTGGATGGAGGGGGGCACAGGAGCTCTGTAGGTGGGCCCGGCCCCCTAAGGCCGGCCCATAGCGCCGGGTCCGTCCAGCAGACATGTCAGATGAATTTTGTGACTTGGAGTGTGATCTGACTGAGTTGACGGTTTTGTGGATCAAAGCCATCAATGACCTTGAGCAGGAGGCTATTGGATCACTGGCTCAAGGAAGAGTTGCTGCCAAGCCATGGCTGAGGGACTTAGTACCACCATGGGCTCTATGTTTCCTCCACAACTCCGCTCCTCGGCTAGGCAACAGCATTCGGCTGTCTAGCCTTTAGCTCTTTCCTGCTCCTGAGTATTCATCTGATCTCTGGCCTGCCAGTGTGACCCGCCCCCGTCCCAACTACTGTGGGGGGGCCTCAAATATGTAAACAAAAACAATAACTGAATTTAGGTTGGATTCTGCTGGGGAACAGGCTGCTCCAGACAACAAACAAGGCTCATACCAGTCCTTATTGATTTAAGCAAATAATGCCACATTTATTAAGTTAAACAGAATAAAGCAGTTAAAAGTGATCTCATGTTATAAAAAAATAGCACTAAAATAGATCTATGATAAAACATTCAGTAAGGGTCAAGGGCCAATCCTGAATCCGTCAAAGTCCTCATAGTCACTGCCCTTGAATCTTATCCTTCAGTCAGCCGGCACTCTGTCCATTTCTTCTCAGTGTTCGCTCCTCCTCTTTGCGTGGTTCCATACGCGTAGGAGCCATTATACATGAGGGGGACAAACGGTTGACAAAAATCATATTGGCCTATAGAAAATATGTGACACAAGGCAAAAGTGGTGCTGAAAAGTTAAGGGAGAAAAAAAGTGTTCGCTCGAGGCAGATGCGAGTTGGGTGCAGCAAAGTGCCTCAATAGGCTACGTTTCTTTTGTGCTGCTGTTACTTATAGCCTATATGAAGACAGCAGTGAGGACTCCTGCTGCAGGGTGGGTAGGAACCAATTACAAATAACGCACATTTGCCAAATAAATAAATAAAAGTACTAATTGACACCTTTTCACGTTCCTTTTTTAAAACTTCTTTTACTCTTCATTCCAGTATTTTCTTCAGGCCAGTAATCTACTTTAATTTCACTACATTTTCCATTCATACGTTCATAACTTAACCAGTCTGTAATCTGCATTAGGCTTCATTAACTGAAATGATCCTGTCTGTGTCGGCGCTTGTCACATTCACAGAGCTGGGCAGATGCAAACATTTAGAATGTCAGGTAAATGCTTTTTCAGTTTAAGGCTTAATTATTCTAATAATACAACTGAAATCCAGTGAGCACACACCATGGCACTGCTGGTCGTTTTGGAATAATACTTTCACTTTCCATATGTAGACGAGCAAATGTAGACTTCACACTGTAACATAAGTTTAGATGATCGATTGATTCTGATATATTAATAGTATCCTGTTGTTGAAGAGAGTATTACTTTCTTCTGATAGCCTGTTTTGGTTTCTATTTGTTTTATAGCGATGTCTGACGGTGAGTCCATAAACAGAAACTACCGGCTACCAGCTGTTATTTATTCAGGAAACAATCATTTCAGTCATAAAACAGTCCTGTTGGCCTTTACACATGACGCACAGCTTCCTCTGTATGCAGGTTTACCTGCTTCAACGACGAGCTGCTCCGTGTTACTGTCACAATGATGCTTTAGGAAGAATCAGATTGTATTGTCTGCCTGTGTTATTGCAAAGCAAGCGGTTTGGTTGGCTACATGTCCATAATAAAAGATACAGGCAACAATAGTGGCTGGGCAGCAAGCTGATATTTTAAAGTGATCTTATCAATAAGTTCATGGAGATTTAAAAAGGAAAATAATTATTAAATATAAAATAGCTAAATTCCAGATAATCAAGCAGCAAAGGAAATTGCATTCCCTAGAAATAGCCATGTTGCAGCTGTTTCTAACCTGATGAACAGCAGGTGAAATATATTATTGCACTTTTACATGGGTAGGAATGTATTTTTTCCTCTAACCTTTTATGGAGGATAAATGTACTTTTTCTTGAGTAAAGATTTTGAGAACTCTACCCGCCGCTGGGCAGCACACCAGTACTGACGCTGACATGGTGAACGTAAGACAGACAGCAGAGATGAGGTCAATAGCAGAACAGAGTCAAAGCCAGCAGAATCCAAAGCACCAGTTTATGCTTAGATTGATAATGACATGACTTATTTAGTTATCTACTCAAGGCCTCAGCTGAGGTGATTACTTTACTTTAAGAAAGTTAGAGAGGGGTTTCTAATTTTGAAAATGTATTTTAAAGGCTCATTTAGTTATAAAATTCTCAAGAATGCAGGAATAAAGGTCTCTAAAGACCCAGAGGGACTGACAAATGCTTTGTCTGGAGAGGGGTGGGATGGCGCAATGGTTAAGACGCCTGCCTTTGGTGTGACAGACCCGGGTTCAATCCCCACTGTGTCCCTGAGCAAGACACTTAACCCCTCATTGCCCGAGGCGTGCGACCTCTGACATGTATAGCAATTGTAAGTCGCTTTGGATAAAAGCGTCAGCTAAATGAATAAATGTAAATGGAGAGTGGGCTGAGCAGGGACATTCTCCTGGACAAACCAGGGACCTGCTTTACTTCCTGTTTTATTTTGTAGTGTTCAGTTCTCATGTGTGCTTGTCTAGCTTGGTTTTTCATTGCCTTTGGATTACTCTTTTGTTTGGACTGTTGCCTTGTGATTTTGGAATGACTGTTCCAGTAAGTGTCGCTTGAATAAATATTTGAACTGCATCCTCTCGCCTTTTGGTCTGGATTTGGGTCCACACCTCTGCTCTCGACTGCTGCACTCAGCCTTCCCATGACAGTAGGACGTCACCAGAATGGACCCAGCAGACATGTCAGATGAATTTTGTGAATTGGAGTGTGATCTGACTAAGTTGACGGTTTTGTGGATGGAGGCCATCAATGACCTTGAGCGGGAGGCTATTGGATCACTGGCTCAAGGAAGAGTTGCTGCCAAGCCATGGCTGAGGGACTTAGTATCGCCATGGGCTCTACGTTTCCTTCACAACTCCGTTAAATGTAAATGTTCCGTACTTGTATAGCACCTTTCTAGTCTTTTCGACCACTCAAAGCACTTTTACACACTACTTCTGCATTCACCATTCACTCACTGAGCCTAAGTGCTCAAACAGAAACTAACATTCTCTCACATTCATACACTGGCGGAACAGCCGCCAGTAGCTCCAGCAGCTAGCCACCTGCCTGGTCTCTGGCCTGCCAGTGTGACCCGGTCCTGACTACCGTGGGGGGGCCTAAAATATGTAAACAAAAACAATAACTGAATTTAGGTTGGATTCTGCTGGGGAACAGGCTGCTCCAGACAACGAACAAGGCTCAGACCAGTGCTTATTGTTTTAAGCAAATAATGCCACGTTTATTAAGTTAAACAGAATAAAGCAGTTAAAAGTGATCTCATGTCATAAAAAATAGCACTAAAATAGATCTATGATAAAACATTCAGTAAGGGTCAAGGGCCAAGCCTGAATCTGTCAAGTCCTCATAGTCACTGCCCTTGAATCTTATCCTTCAGTCAGCCAGCACTCTGTCCATTTCTTCTCAGTGTTCGCTCCACAGTGGCCATCAGCAGCTGAGAAGGAGGGGGGAACGAATTCCTACCCCTCCTCGTGTCTCCTATGGCGTCGTCCCCCAAGCAACTCCCCAATGGCCGCTTCTCACTTCTTTGTAGCTCCGGGCGGCTGCATCTACCCAAAAGGTTCCGCTCCTCAGCAGCGTGGTTGACCCTCTCCGCCAAAGTCCACACTCGGCCTCTGTTTATTCACCGTCTGCGGTCGTCTGTGGCGATTACCTTCCTCTTGCTCCGCTGCCTTTTCCTCGATCCCTCTTCGCAACGCCGTCCTTGCTGTATCAGCTCAGGCTGCTGCGCGATACCCAAAGGGTTCTGCTCGTCAGCAGTGTGGCCTGCTTCTTGGACGCGTCTCGTCTCCTTCCTCCGTGTATCGCCCTTCTGTCCTCCGTCCCCTCCCTCCTGTCTCCTTTTAAAGGAACACCTGGCAAAACAAGCCCATCACTGTAACAAGGGGCTGTGACCTAACCCAGCTCTACAACAGACTCTGACATCCCAAAGGCACCCCTATGACACTAGCACTCAAGCACCTAGCTACCCACCTGCCCCTCCCTGCCTAAGCCTCCAGACAAAGAGGCAGAGTCAGAAGAGGCACGTGCAGACAGTCTGCGTTCTACTAGCCTGGAGACTAGTCTTTTCCTAGGTTCCCCATCTGATCCACCTCCAGAAAGGCCTCCTAGAGGGCGATGAGGATCCCGCCGCTGCAGACTGACCGGCACCAGGTCTGCTGCTGATCCAATCGGCTCCTGTTCCTGGTCCCTCGTCTGTGGTCTGACGAACTCCAGTTCTGTTGGTGGTCCAGCCAACTCCTGCTCCTTGTGTCCCGTCAGTAGGTCCACATCTCTGCTCCCAATTACTGCACTCAGCATTCCCATGACAACTGGCCTCAGTTTGATTTTTGAAAACAAACTAAATGTTTTCTGAGGCTTTGTTGTTTCAGCAGTTGAGGTCCTTCACTTTTATTACTGTTAAGTACATTTTGTATCTCTGTGGTAAAGCTACTATTAAATAAGTGAAAACTCTGACTATGTTTCCCATAAATTGTCCTTTTTATATGTTGTTTTATGTTCTAATGGAGCAGTTAAACTACTGAAAAGAGGTTCATTATCAGGAGTACTGGGAGTTTTACTGGTGGGCCGCTGGACAATTGGGCCAATGAACCACACTGTGGTCAAAAAACTGCAGTTGAATAAGTGCCTTGATTGACTGGCACATACTGTGCGGGGCCGGGCTGATTGGTTATGTCAATCAATCTCACATAGTCTACATCAAAACATGATGAAATGTTTGACACACAGACCTAACCTGGAAATGATGGATAAAAAACATGTGACGAAACACAAATGTGGGGCTGAAAAGCTGAGAGAGAAAAAAGAAATAGCTCAAGGCAGATGCAGCAAAGTGGCCCAGGGCCTGCACAGTACGGGCTCGAGCAAGTTTCTGCAAATATAAACAATGTGTACAAGTCATGAGCTTGAGAGTGTGTGTTTTCATAATTTGACTGATTTTTTTTTGTTGGTACAGATAAAAATGTTCTTTATATCTTTTCAAATACAATTTTATTAAATTAAATTCTGCTTCCATTTAAATCTTAAAGAAAAAGCAAAATCTTTATAATGTCAGGATCTTCCAGTAGATAACTTTACAAATACAAAATGTGGAAACTGAAAGTAAAAGTCTTCTGTGGTTTATAGAGAATAAAGGGAGTCACGTGTTTCAGGTGAGGCGTGGAGGTGGTGTATAAAGCACACTCCTACCAGAGTGGATTTTAACGACACATCTAATTCTTTCACTTTGTCACCGCTGACCAAAGGTAAGTCGTTTCTATGATGTCCAGTGATTTTGTTTATGCTTGAAAAACTGATAATCAGTAAACAGAGAAACTGAAGAAAATAAGATCATTGTAAAAAACAAAACAATCAACATTCAAGAGGACGTGTTTAAGAAATTTGTTCTTTTATAAAGTTCAGTTTTAGCTGTTTTGTTTGCTGTTGCAGAATATTCAAATCACATTTGCTAATTATTTATTGTAAACGTACCGTGTAATGTATGTAACTACAAACTATATCTAACATTAAGATTAAAACATACAACCAGGTCATTTTGGTTTTAAGGCAAAACAACAAAACGATGTTTAAAAATGAACTCAGAGTAAATATTTTACTTTTCAGCAATGTGGTTATTCAGGTGGTTATTCAGTTCTCCACCTCCATCTCCACCTCCACCTCCACGTCCACGTAAGATGATTCATAAATTTATATTATTCAGTCACATGTTGTACCATAATGTCAGTCAAACATTTTGTCTTGTACTTGTCAGTTCTTGATAGGCCATGGAGAGAAATAAACTGGAGGTCAGTGTCTTTTTTATTTCACAGAAAAGCTAAAAAGTTTTTTTTTCACTTAATTTTTTTTTTATTTTAAAACTTCTTTTCCTCTTTAACTGCCCAGCTGTTGCACGTTATCTCAGTTTTTGTTTTGAATATGATGATAAGTTTCCATCCCTCTGCAGAGACAGAGAGGACACTCTGCAGCATGTAAACAACTACACACCCGAGCCTGAAACCCAGCACATCAGGATTCTTCTTCATGGTCCGGTTGGTGCAGGAAAGTCCAGCTTCATCAACTCTGTTCAAAGTGTGTTTCATGGCAGAATGTTCACAATGGCTTTGGCAGATAACATCACTCGCGAGAGTTTCACCAAGAAGGTATGAAAAACTTTTCATTGTGTTGATAAAGACAATATCACAAATTCATTATTGCAATAACAGGTTGTATTAAGGCCCGAGCAGAAACTTGTGAGGTCCCTGTTAGAACTGAAGGAATTATATTTCTTTCTTTTGCCAAAGTAACCTCAGTTTTGGGGACCTAAACATGCTTGAAAACCAAACTTTGCACATAATTCACAATTTTATGGGTTTTGTGAAGGAGCGTGACAAAATGTTTTGCTAGCGCCCCCTACAGAGCAGCTCCTGGACTAAGTTTCACCTATGTGTATGAAATTTCTGTGGTATCATGTCCAGACGCACAAAAAAGAATCTTGGAGTGATGCCCGACAACAAACAGGAAGTCAGCCATTTTGAAACATGTCTATGTTTGCTCTAGTGACAATATAAATGAACTGCCCTTCTCTCAGTATTCGTTTTACAGTACACAACCTACAAGATCCAAAAAGAAAGTCCAGGGTCCTTTTACCCTTTGTCTTCAATGACATCATGGGTCTGGAACCAAACAAAGGTGTCCAAGTGGACGACATCAAACTGGCTTTGAAGGGACATATGAAGGACGGTTACAGGGTACAGTTGCTACAAACTTTGTAGAAGATTTTCCCACAAATCAGCTCACATTATTATTTTGAATGATATATTTATCATATATTATGATATATTTATGATATATTTAACTGTTACTTAACTGGGTTTCAATTTGTTTTCCAGTTCAATCCTGAATCACCTTTGGCAGAGGGTGATCGCTTTCTACAACAAATCTCCGACTGCTAACGCACAAAGTGCACGCTCTGGTTTGTGTCCTTGATGCCAACACAGTGTCTCTGATGACAAAAGGAGATGTTGGTAGATCTCAAAAGACAGCTGTAACTGTGCAGAAAATTCGGAACATCAGGATGGAAGCCAGTGAGCTGGGTAAGAGCACAAAACTCTGATTATTCTCCTCTTTATTGGGTTTTAATTAGGGGTGGGCATAGATTAATTGTTTTAATCAACAGCTGCATCCATGTTAGCACGTCACGTTTGATGTGGTAATTTCACAGCAGGCAGACACACAGGTTCGAAGACTCGTTCTGGCCCCCTACAGTGCGATTCGGCGCTAAAATATCAAGGTGAAAGTCATCATAGCTGCGTAGTATAGACCCAGCTCCCAACCCAACTTTGAGAATAGATTAACGGCGATATTTTTTTTATCGCCTGATAAGAGTCTCACGTTAACGCAGCACGTTAACGCCGATAACGGCCCACCACTACTTTTAATCGATCACACTGATTGGTACTCTGCTCTAAATGTTCTGACTCTCAAACACTCTCCTCCTGCAGCTGTTTGTAGTTTCCATCATCACAGAGAACAGCAGCTGTGGTCAGTTTCAGTTTATATCAGTTACTTGATTCAGCAATTTCCTGTTTTCCTGGCAGGAATTCCTCAAGTGGCCATCCTCACCAAAATTGATGAGGCCTGTCCAGAAATCAAACAAGATTTACAGAACGTCTACAGGAGCAAGTACCTGAAGAACAAGGTATGTTTTTATAGTAATATTATGAATTTGCAAAGATGGGATCATATTTGAAGTTTGAGTGATACAGTCAAAATGGTTAATTCAATATTAGAGCTTTCAGCTTTTTTTCTCTGTATACCAATATTAGAGTCCCTAAGTAACTTGTTGACAGGGTCCCGCTGTTAACCGCTTTTACCAGAGTTTGTAGCCTGGACAGTCTGGATTTACAGTGACAAGTGTATCTAAGGAATAAGAGTTAGACTCCCAAAGTATAAAAGGAAGAGGGGATAGAGTGGCAAAGGTGGGAGACCTGCCTTTTTATTTTCTATTTAACTTTTAAAACTTTTTTTTATTTCCTGTTGCTTTAATGTTTTATGTAAAGCACTTTGAATTACCTTGTTGTTGAAATGTTCTGTACAAATAAACTTGCCTTGCCTATACTGATTCTATTCCAAACACCCAAACTTGGCTCCTGATTCAGTACTGATCTGACACCAGTGATCAGGTTTTCTGTCATTTAACAACATGTAAACCTCTGGATTAAGATCATTCATCTACTTTAAAACTTGTAATTTAAGTTCAAATCCTGCCTCTTTTCACATCTGATCAATTCCTACATAAAGAGATAACTACTGAATCTTGTTTTAGATCAAGCCAACTTCTGTTAATGCTAATTGAATCAGTATAGGAGTCATTGATTGCCAAGTAGACTAGGTGCACAACAATAAACATAAACCTCTATAAATATTAAGATGGGGGGGTTGTGAGAGTCAGTGTCAGCGGGGGACCCGGGACTTGTTGAGGAGAGAGTCTGAAACAGTTTGTAATTCATTATTTAAAAATGTACTATAATGCTTAAAGTTCTAAGCATTATAGTACTAAAGCCTTGTTCTTCTCTGGACAAATGTTGGGCTGATGTTCAAGTAAACAACTTTGTTGTCAGCTTTGTAATATTAACGAGCATAAAAGAGAGATCCTGAGTTTGTCCTCATTATAATAAGGAGTTATGCTGATCTAAGCATTTATGAGGTGAAACGTCATATTGTTATTTGGCAGTTATTGGGCAACACAGGTGATGTTATGCAGTAATCCTAAAGTAATGTAAGTAGTAGTGTAACTAGTTACTTTCAGCAGTGTGTAATCTAGTAAAGCATTACTTTTAAAAAAAACTAACTAGTAATGTGTAATCTATTACTTCTTTTGATTAACTACCCCATCACTGCCTTCACTGTAAGATGCTTGGATCGGTTTGGGCTGGCCAATATCTGATCCGCTTATTAATAAAGTCAGAATCAGTCGAACAGATCAGATCGGAGCAGTGAGCACAAAGTCTTCGATCTCTGTTAACTGAGATGCTGTGATCTTTTAAATGTAGATGGAGCGGTTCAGTGCAGAAGTGGGTTTTCCCATGAACTGCATCTTCCCTGTGAAGAACTACCATGAAGAAATCGACCTCAACAGTGACGTTGACTCGCTGCTCCTGAGCGCACTGACTAACATCGTCAACTTTGGAGAAGACAGCATCAACTTCAAAAGGAGTCAGTCTGAATGTTGAGACATGAACAGGTTTGCTCCTCAGTGCTTGTGTTCTCAGATAACAGTGCTCCATAATTATAATGCCACACATGATTCTCATAGGCAGAGGTTCCTCTTTACTGGTGTTGTAGAACAGCTTCATGTTGTGCCAGCAGGTTACGATTTTTTCATTTTATTTTATTTTATATCAGGGTAACAGATTTATAAGGAAATGTGAAATTACATTCTTACTTAAGCTGTCTTTGTTTTTTGATCTGGGAGTTATTTTCTGTAATTGTGCCTTTGGATTTTAGGATGGTGTTTAGTTATTATGTTGAATGTCTCGTGCTTCCTTGTGTTTTATTCTATAATGTTTGAAACGTTTTGTTTTTTTTTACATTTCGCTGTTATTTTTTGGATTTATTTTTTCTGTGTCTGATATAATCAATAAAATAAATAAATGTCTGAAGGCAGTAAAAGGGTTTTATTTCATGCAGTGGCGGGTGTGGGGCAAGGGGCACACGGGAACACTGTTGTAGGAGTAAAAGTCAGGAAGGAACAGCGTTCCTGCTCAGATTTCTATTGGGAGAATTCACTGATAGTTGTTTTACACACTTTCTAAAATTCATGAAAAAATAATTTATTAATTATTAATCCAGCTACTGTCCATACAGCCGATGGGACAGGGTCCCTGGAACTAGTCCTCAAAAGCCCCTTTTCCACTGCACGGTACCAGCTCACCTCGCCTCGACTGTACTCGCCTTTTTTTGGCTTTCCATTGTAGGAAAGTTAGACTTGTATCTCCTTTCAGGTACTTTTTTTCTTATCACCTCCGTTGAGGTTCCAAGCGAGCTGAGGGAAACTAAAATGTAACGTGAAAACACGACAGATTGGTCAGACATAATCGAGATAATCTATTCCCTGCATCATCGTTATGCGCGCCCGACAGAGGCAACAGGAAGTTTTAGATTTTACAATTTTCATACGTTATTTCATCACTAAATCCACTTCTGAGACGTTTTGAGGTGAGAAATCAGCTAGATTTTGAAAATTGAAAGTTTTACGAGAAGTGATGGCGGAACAAATGGCGGGGGAAGCCTGCAGCGACCCCGTTTATTATTTGTAGTGATGTTACACTAGTGTAGGAGCCAAAACAGCAGTTTCTGTTTATATTTAAAGACCAGAAGTTATTATTTTAAGACTTCTAGTATTTTTGGTTATAGTTCTGATTCACTGATTTGATGGACAGTTTGGCCTCTGATTGGCAAATCAGCCTCACCATAGTAGCTGTGTGGTATAATTAATAAAGGGAAGTTGGAAACAGGCCCCAGCTTTGAGACCAAACACAGCTTTACACAGCATAACTTATCTCACCTTATTTCATATCATTTTTGAGTCTGGAGGTTACTATTTATTTTCCCTCATTTACACTACACACACGCACACTAGCCTACAATGTTTTGGTAGGTCAAGTTTATTTCTATATGTAGGATATTAGAATTAAATTGTTATTTTCAAACAGCAAGGCAGAATGCTGGATTCAAAAAAGGAACAAAAGTGTGTTAAAACTACTCTTCTAGGGCAGCGCCTATAATATTGGAACGGGAAAGTCACTACAACTAGTAACATATTATCATTAACCCAAACCATGACCTTTTCTAAACCTTACCAAGAAGGCTGGTTTTGGTGCCTAAACCTGACCAAACTACACCTACAGGGGTGTGACGAGACACAGCACACGAGATTGAGACGAGAGTTTAACACTATTTTTATCAAATCTTTAATGCTGAATTAGATGAAAATGTTCAGCATTAAAAAGTTATTTAATGCTCAAATGAGTCACCCTGTGGAGGCGTTCAAACTCACCAGGAACATCTTCACCACCTGCACATGCTGATCGTGTAAATGAGATTACAAAGATTGATAAAGTCTGGTCATAAAGCCAATGACACACACAGTCGCTACACTCCATCATCATCATCAGTCTTCACCTGTGATAGCCCTGGACCCTGTGGCATTAAAATCAGAAAGGATGTAATAAACTCATTATTGACACACCTTATTTTGTCTTTTATTGTGAACAACAAATCTATATGTTAAAAAAAGAAATCCTCTGAGATCCTCCAAACACAGATGGAGAGAGAGAAGTGAGGACGAGTTGATGCTTGTTACTGTAAGTAAGTGCAACATTAAAGTGCCAATACTGAATCAGTATATCTGTTAAACTAACATAAACATGTAGAAACTATGACATTACAACAACTTTTTGTTATATTTAAAATATCCAGTGCCAATCCTATCTGAATTTATCCTAGTTAATGTAACGTAAATCTGGATTATTTTATTGTTTCATGTGTTTATTGTTGTTGGAGAGGAGACAGCATGAGAAGCGCTATGTTGTGGAGGCGTCGGCTGACGCTGGAGTGTCCTGTTTCGTTCTCCTTTTTTCTTGTGATTCTGTTTTCCCCTGGCGCTTTGTTTTTTCCTCTGCCTCCCTGTGTCTCCTCCTCTCCCCTGTGTGCTCTCCCTCTCTCTGCTCCTGAGCCCAGCTAACAGTCCCACCTGCACCTCCTCTGCCTGCCACACCTGCCAGCAGGCGTCTCTGCCAGTACTTCAACCCCGGTTCTCCAGACAATCTCTGCTTCATCGTCGTTGCTCCTGACCTGGTGCCACCTCGTTGCTGAAGCTCCTGAATGATCTCTGTCATCTCTGTTTCCCTGTACTTTGTTTTCCCTGTCTGTCCGTCTGTCCTCCCTCCAGGTTCACTCACCTCCGTCCTCCGTTGTGTCAGCTGGGCTCGCCACCCTGACCTCTCCCCTCGGACCTCTTCCTCCTGCCAAGCCAGTCAGCCTGCCACCACACTCCTCCACCACCCCCCCCGGTCAGTTCTCCCGTGCCTCCTCCTTCCTCGGTTCACCCGCTCGTGTTTTCCCAGCATCCACCTCTCCCTCACCTCCACTCCCTCAACCCTGTTTTTTTCCTTTAATAAAAGAATTTCATCCTGAGCGTTGCTTCTTGGTTCCTCTCTGTCCAACACACCATAACACGTTAGGGGAGACCGGGTACGGTTGTTACATGGGGAAAGTTGTAACAACACCAATTCCACCAATTAGAGATAAGATAGGCGTCAGGTGATCATTTCAGTATTTATCTTCTTCCTCCCCGATCAGGCCTGGTGGCTGTCAAGTCTGGAAACAGACATATTCAGAATATGTAGAGGAAAAAAATGATTTTGAGGTAAGAAAGTAAATTTTTCGACCAAGACTATTTTTTGTTTACTGTTGCAGATAAAGTTTGACTTATATGAGATTGAAATGTAGTTTCTGAGGCAACATGTGATTTTTTCCTTTCTAATTTCAAACCAGTCTGGAAATACAGCTAGCTAAACACTGGCTCACAGGGTTTAAACACTTCTTTAAAAAGTCCACGATACATTAAACTAGGTACTTTCTTGATTTTAATATTTTCCAGATTAATCACCAGCATTAATTTGTCAGCACTGTGACCAGTACTCCACATTCACATGTTGTTCACATGTTGCCGTTTGTATCGTCACTTGACATTTTCGATCCTCTGTGTCCGCCGGTGGAGAGAGTAGGAAAGTGAATGGGCAGCTTGTGAGAAGTGGCTGTGCACAAGAAAAAGTCCCAGTACGCCAAAGAGTAAAATATTAAAGTGCTGGTATACGTAGTGATGAACACCGGCCCACTTCAAGCACCGACTGTGACTCTGAATAAGAACACTGACACACACACACACCTTTTTTAGTTAGACATAAGGATGCACATCTTTAATTAGGAACATTTCAGTAGTATTAATTAAGTATACTTTTGATTAAGTTTATTCTCTAGATACATTAACATACACATACTGTTCATGCACATCAGTCATCAGACAAAGTCTGTTACAGCAAGAGAGAAACATTGTTCTTTGATATTTTTGTTTTGTTTTGGAAGATTATCATAAAAGCTGTGTCTCAATTCAGGGACCGCATCCTTCGAGCAGGCGGCCTTCACGCCTCACGGAGGCATGCAGTCGCAGAAGGCCGAACGGACCGTTGTTAAATGAGACGGTCTGGTCTACGGAGGACTGTCTATTAGCGTCATCAACTGACCTCGCCTTACCCATGCGTGGAAGCGCCGCCCTGTCGCCTAGCAACCTTCACAGCTGCGGTCCAATCGGAGACCTAATATTTTAATTTTGACTTAGGTACTATAGCCTTCCTAAAGCTAACAGTGATATTAACCACAGTTAACGAAGTTTATTGCTACTGCCATTTCACTTTCACAACATAATTTCATATTTAAAGAAAACATAACCTTATTTTAATATTAAAATATTGACACTATTTTTTGTCATTGATCAGCTAAAGCAAGTTGAATAGAAAGATATACAAGCCTTATCTAACTTAGCTCTCTACACTTCATAACAGTTGTTCTTCTCCTTGTATCCCTAAACCAGCCCAGGCCCCTGTACTGCAGGGTAAATCTGAGTGGTCCTGTGTTGGACAGGTTTTTAGCCAGCAGGACACACGGCAGCCCATCCAGGTCCAGCAGCATCACCAGGGTCTCCCTGCTCAGCAGAATAAATGTTGTAAATATGTTGTAAATACTAATAGTTATAAAGACCACAGAAAATAAAATTTATTTCGCAAATATTTTATTTGAATTGATTAATAAATAATATATATATATATATATATAGCTCCTGGATAGCTGAGTGGTTAAGGCCACTGACTTCAGTACAGGTGATCGTCGGTTCGATTCCCGGTCAGGGCGTGGGTATCCAGGTGGACGCTTAGGCAAGGTCCTTAATGCTAAATCCTTAATACTGGCCTACCTCAGGCATGAGGTACTGGCCTACCTCAGGCATGAGGTACTGGCCTACCTCAGGCATGAGGTACTGGCCTAAACACAAGAGTCATACCGGCTCGGACGTCGCCTGGGTTAACAAGGTCCGCGTCAGTTGCTAGGGAACCAGGGCAACCTGATGAGAAATGGGCTACTGGAACAAGAACAAGACATACATGGACTAGAGCAGAAAACTTGGATCTGATGCAATGCTACTATACAAGGTTATATGCAGAGATTATGGGATATATGGATGCTTCGAAACCCATCATCAACACTGACAAAGAAACAACTCCTAGCTCAGTGTTCTAACATCCGCAAACGGCAGCTCCTATCACAACTAGAGATTGATGAGGTACAACAAATATGCTACGGCAAGGGGGAGCCAGGACGACAGGTCAGCGGGGAGATTTCATCATCATCCCCACACTCAGAGATTGGGTCCGAAGCCCCAATAAGCCCTTACGCTTATTACCAAGACTGCCAAGGCTAAGTGACAAAGTACCCTCTGAAAGTCTGCTAGAAGTCTGCTATCCCTACTAAAGCCATAACCGAGACCAATGAGCTGATATACGCCACTCGCCTAAAGAGATACAAGGGAGAAGCAGAAGCCAGGAGAATAAACCGGATGTTCTCCACCGAACCATCCAAAGTGTACTCTCAGTGGCAGGGTAATAACACAAGATCAGATCCACCCAGGGCTGAGACTGAACAGTACTGGAAGAACATATGGGAGAAAGAGGCATCCCACAACACCAATGCTCAGTGGCTAGTGGATCTAAGAACACAGCAATCTCCCAGAACAAGAACCAATAACCATTACAATCCAAGAAAGAGTGGCAGGTATGAAGACATGATCCACACCTACTGGCTGAACTCCATGAACTGCACTCCATGAACGCCTGGCAGCACAAATGAACCAACTGCACCCAGAATGGTTAACCCAAGGACGGACAATCCTGATCATGAAGGATCCCCAGAAGGGAACAATCCCATCCAACTACCGGCCAATAACCTGCCTCTGCACAACACGGAAGCTCCTGTCAGGCATCATAGCGGCTAAGATGAGTAGGCACATGGCTCAATACATGCACAGGGCCCAGAAGGGAATGGGCAGTAACACCAGAGGAGCCAAGCACCAACTACTGGTGGATAGAGCAGTCACTCGAGACTGCAAGACCAGACAGACCAACCTGTGCACTGCCTGGATTGACTACAAGAAAGCCTACGACTCAATGCACATGGATACTGGAATGCTTGGAGATGTACAAGATCAACAGGACACTAACAGCCTTCATCAAGAACTCAATGAAGCTGTGGAAAACAAGTCTGGAAGCCGACTCAAAGCCAATTGCACAAGTCACCATCAAGTGTGGCATATACCAAGGCTGACGACTATCCCCGCTGCTGTTCTGCATAGGCCTGAACCCCTCAGCCAGATCATCACAAAGACTGGCTACGGATACCGATTCCGAGCTGAACAATCATCAGTCACCTCCTCTACATGGATGACATCAAGCTGTATGCCAGAAATGAGCGAGACATCGACTCACTGATCCACACTACCAGGATCTACAGCAACGACATTGGAATGTCGCTCGGACTGGACAAGTGTGGTCGCATGGTATCGAAAAGAGGGAAGATGATCAGAACCGAGGGGTTGAACTACCAGAAGGCCACATTGCAGATGTTCAGGACAGCTACAAATACCTTGGGGTGCCACAGGCTAATGGTAACCATGAGGAGGCTGCAAGGAAGACCGCCACAGCCAAATACCTACAAAGAGTGAGGCAGGCCCTGAAAAGCCAGCTGAATGGGAAAACAAGATCCGAGCCATCAACACATACCTCTGCCAGTCATCAGATACCCCACTGGTATAATAAACTGGCCAAAGGAGGAGATAGAGGCTACTGACATCAAGACAAGGAAGCTCTCACAATGCATGGAGGGTTTCACCCCAAATCCAGCACCCTGAGACTGTACACCAAGCTGTAGCTTAGGAGGCCGAGGGCTAGTGAGTGTCAAGACCACTATCCAGGATGAAACAACGAAGATCCAGGAGTACATCAGGAAGATGGCCCCCAAAGATGAAGGGCTTAGTGAATACCTCAGGCAGCAGAAACCCGAAGGTGAGGACAAGGAAGATGAAGAACTCGTCATGGAGGGACAAGCCGCTACACGCATGTACCACAGACAAATAGAAGAAGTGGCTGATATCAAGAAATCCTACCAGTGGCTGGAAAAGGCTGGACTGAAGGACAGCACAGAGGCACTAATCATGGCGGCACAAGAACAGGCACTCAGTACAAGATCTGGGGTCTACCACACCAGGCAGGACCCCAGGTGCAGACTGTGCAAGGATGCCCCTGAGACAGTGCAGCACATAACAGCAGGGTGTAAGATGCAGGCAGGAAGTGCGCATCATGGAACGCCATAACCAGGTAGCTGTCATAGTGTACAGGAACATCTGCCACGAGTATGGGCTGGAAGTCCCAAGGTCAAAATGGAAGACACCTCCTAAGGTAGTTGAGAATGACCGAGCTAAGATCCTGTGGGACTTCAAGATCCAGACTGACAAACTGGTGATGGCTAACCAACCAGACATCGTGGTTGATCGACAAACAGCAGAAGAAGGCAGTAGTGATAGATGTGGCAATACCAAGCTGACAGCAACATCAGGAAGAAGGAACACGTAGAAGCTTGAGAAATACCAAGGGCTGAAAGAGGAGCTAGAAAAGATGTGGAAAGTAAGAGCAACAGTGGTGCCAGTGGTAATCGGAGCACTGGGGGCTGTGACCCCCAAACTGGGAGAGTGGCTACAGCAGATTCCAGGTAAAACATCAGAGGTCTCTGTCCAGAAGAGTGCAGTCCTAGGAACAGCTAAGATACTAGCAGAGAACCCTCAAACTCCCAGGCCTCTGGTAGAGGACCCGAGCTTGAGGATGACACATACCACCCCGCAAGGGGTGAGAGGGAGATTTTTTTTATATATATCATTATTTATTTATTTATTTATTTATTTATTTATTTCACAAATATTTTATTTGAATTGATTAATAAATAATATATATATATATATATATATATATATATATATATATATATATGTATATACATATATATATATATATATATATCATTATTTAAGGATTATTTTTTGGCAAGTGTCTATAGTAGAGAGAACAGCCTGTCCATCCTCTCCTCTGCCTCTCTCTGCAACCTCATGTCTTCCTTAAGAAGTTGAAGCAGCTCATCCTCTCTGTCCCTCTTTCTCTTTCTCGGCTGGCTCTCCTCCTCCTCCTCTTCCTCCTCCTGGTCCCCCACTGCAGTATTTGGCCCTGGTGTGTCCTCAGGGATAGAGGCAATTACGACAGGTGGGGTGGTGGAATGCCTCTGTCCCAACACCTCATCCATGAGGACAAACCAGGGCCCAGTTGCAGCAGTGGGCTTCCCCCCTACACCCTCTCCTGACCCTGGACACTTGCAATCCTAAGGCACAGGAAATGAATCATGGTAAATGACAACAGCAGAAAAACAAACTTCAGCAACTGTGTTTATTAAGGTGCATGGCTGAAATGAATATACAACATAAATATTATATTAAAACAGGGTGGTAAGATGAATGCAGTTAGTAGTTCCCTTTATGCTACACAGTGGACGATTTATATAAAAATTATACAAAAATGTATACAGAATATATCAATTTCAAATCACACATACATACTTTATTTTTGTTTTTTAATTGTCCCACTTTTTTGCTTGGAGGGAAGTCACCTTCCCCCACAGGCCCATTTTCTCCAAAATTGTCCTAATCACAGAGAAACAAGAGAAATGGTAATTTTGTGAAGACTGGAAAAGGTGACAGGGTAGAGACACAAAAACACAACAAAGGGCTGCCCCATCTACTGGTTTTCTTATTGTTAAAGGCTTTGAATAGGATGGGGGCTCATTTAACTGTAACTTCAAGTATATTAATTAAATGCAGATATTACAAAGGGCTATTGATTCTTTAATTACCTCCAAGCCACGTTGGCAGAAAATTTTGCCCCGGTGAAGAGGTGGTCGCTCTCCCCCCTCAATTTAATGAACAGGGCAGTTTGCTCTTTGCTCCCTAAAACTTCAAATCACCAAACAGTAAGCAGCATAAATCGCAAAATAACCTAGTTACATTAACCGTGTATATAGCCCGAGGTTTAAGTAACCATTACTAACGCTAACTGTCTGAAAACCAAGCAGGGTTCACAACCCGCCTAACGTTAAATTAGTCTAACGTTACGTGGTATTTTCATGTACATAATATTAAGTATAAGTGATGTATAAAATCGCGAAAATCTCGCTAAGACCTGGGTCTGACTCTGAACCTCTTCGCTTTAAGGGAAGACGTTAAAGGCTTTATTTTTTAGGTTATAGCTTGCCCAGCAGAGTTTAACTTAACGTTAATGTTAGCACATCAACAACCTCAGGTAACGTTAGCTCGCCAGTTAATCACGTAACTCACGCTAACTTCTTCCACAAAACTATTATTTAAACGACACATTGCGCTTTAATTCCTCTCGTTATTTTACATTTGTGTAGTTGGTTTTGAAGTGAGTTGAAATCCCATACTTACATTTATAAGTAAAATCCGGGGCTCAACTCCACAACCACAGCCGATGCCATTATTTACGCTGGGACAATCAACCCGGCGCACAATGAATGTCGGGATACCCGGGCTGCGAAGGATGCAGCTGTTGGATCCTCCAAGCGGATCTAAAAGAAGGCTGCATTTGTCGGCCGCATTTGAAGGAGCCTTCGAAATGGGACAGCCTAGTCGCATCGACTGTGACGTATTCGGTCTTCAAATGCAGCCTTCGAAGGATGCGGTCCCTGAATTGAGACACAGCTTATGACTCTCCTGGCCTTCTTTGCCATGAAGGCCATGTAGTCAGAAGAGGCACGGGCAGCCAGTCTGTGGTGTACTAGCCCGGAGGTTAGTCTTCTCCTGGGTTCCCCATCTGATCCACCTCCAGAAAGGCCTCCTGGAGGGCGATGAGGATCCCGCTGTTGCACACTGTCAGTGGTCTGACCAGCACCAGCTCTGCTGGTGATCCAATCGACTCCTGTTCCTGGTCCCTCATCGGTGGTCCGACCAACTCCTGTTCCGTTGGTGGTCCAGCCAACTCCTGCTCCTTGTGTCCCATCAATAGGTCCACACCTCTGCTCTCAATTACAGCATTCCCATGACAACTGGACTCAGTTTGATTTTTGAAAACAAACTAAATGTTTTCTGAGGCTTTGTTGTTTCAGCAGTTGAGGCCCTTCACTTTTAATTCTGTCGTAAACACTTCAGAGTTTAAGATTTTTTGCAGGAGTATCTCTGTGGTAAAGCTACTATTAAATAAGTGAAAACTCTGACTATGTTTCCCATAAATTGTCCTTTTTATATGTTGTTTTATGTTCTAATGGAGCAGTTAAACTACTGAAAAGATGTTCATCTCCCAGTACTCCATCAGGAGTACTGGGAGTTTTACTGGTGGGCCGCTGGACTATTGGGCCAATAAACCACACTGTGGTCAAAAAACTGCAGTTGAAATCGATTAGTAAGTGGCTTGATTGACTGGTCCATACTGGAGTGGGGCGGGGCTATTGGCTATGTCAATTAATCTCACACAGTCCATATCAAAACATGACGAAATGTTTGAAAATCAGCCCTAACATCTAGCTCAGTGATTTCTGTTTCAAAGATTATGGACAAAAACGTGACGAAACACAAATGTGTTGCTTAAAAGCTGAGGGTGAAAAAAGAAATAGCTCGAGGCAGGTGCAGCAAAGCGGTCCACGGCCTGCACAGTAAGGGTTGGAGCAAGTTTCTGCAAATATAAACAAAGTGTACAAGTCATGAGCTTGAGAGTGAGTGTTTTCACGATATGACAGATTTGTTGGTACAGATAGAAATGTTCTTTATATCTTTTCAAATTCAATTTTATTGAATTTAATTCTGTTCCCTTTAAATCTTGAAGAAAAGGCAAAAACTTTATAATGTTTGGATCTTCCAGTAGATAACTTTAGAAATACAAAATGTGGGAACTGAAAGTAAAAGTCTTCTGTGGTTTATAGAGAATAAAGGGACTTCTGTTAAGTCACGTGTTTCAGGTGAGGCATGGAGGGTAGTATGTAAATCACACTCTGACCAGAGGGGATTCTAACATCAGACACATCTAATTCTTTTACTTTGCCCCCGCTGACCAAAGGTAAGTCGTTTCTACGATGTCCAGTGATTTTGTTTATGCTTGGAAAACTGATAATCAGTAAACAGAGAAAATGAAGAAAATAAGATCATTGTAAAAAAAAAAAACAATCAATATACAAGAGTACGTGTTATTTTATATCGCTCAGTTTTAGCTGTTTTGTTTGCTGTTGCAGAATATTCAATAATCACAATTGCAAGTTATTTATTGTAAACGTACAGTGTAATGTATGTACTATAAACTATATGTAACTATATCTAACATATCTCCAAGATTAAAACATTCAACCAGGCAGGGACGTGCACAGACGTTTTGGTGGGCAGGGGCTCAAGTGAATAAAAGGGCATTTTTTTAAACAAGACAAATATGTTAATTTAATAACATGTTTACTTTTCTACAAAATAAAACACAGAGACCATGGTCTTCTTTAGTGTTCACTAGGATTATCACAGGAGCAGGCAGCAAACTCTGCCACAATGTGCATGTTTTCTATGCTACTATTTTCAAGTATATATTTATGACATAGTTTCATTAATAAGTTGTTATTTTTCACAAGGCAATAAATCATTTCAATTCTTTTGGTGTTATTGGAATACATAACATTTCACATAAATCTTCACACTAAACTGTGGCATTGGGCTGCAGGCAGAATTAAAATGTTACTGAGACATGAACTTAGTTTCACATTTGAGGGAGGGCTGTCTGTATTATATAAGGATCTATAAGCATACAACAAACTAATATAATGGAGATCATCAAATTTATGAAGTTACTCTTTGAGGCACTTTTTTCATAGTGATCAATTTTGAGACTTCAGTCCATTTTGCTTCTATG
The DNA here is from genome assembly GCA_024633595.2 of Lepomis macrochirus. NCBI lineage: Eukaryota > Metazoa > Chordata > Actinopteri > Centrarchiformes > Centrarchidae > Lepomis > Lepomis macrochirus. The sequence goes on along the minus strand of JALXJV020000017.1, from coordinate 4,162,655 downwards.
CCTGATTTTAGTCTAATGGAAATAAAACTTCAAGAATACACCTTTAGATTGTGTTAGTTTTAAGCGTACTAACCTCTGTCTATTTGCATCTGTAGATTTCTTCTATATTAACCAAAACAAGCTAATCTGCACATTTCAGAGGAAAATAGCCAACTCTTGTAAGCCATTAACTGGGGAAGTTCTGTGGTGGTATGCTTTAGTTACTTTGTTTATCCCATTCACCTGCAGTGACTTGTCAAATGTGTGCAAATTGGTGCATTTAATTAGTTAACGTCTAATTTGCGAGTGTGGCGATTGTGATTGTGTGTAGCTAAAATTCAGCCAACTTATTACATTAGCTCAGCTCATGAGTCATGTGTTAGCAAGACATAGGTTTATATTGTGTTTTGTTTAATTAGCTGTAAACTCGAGGCACTGGTAGTTTAGTCTTTTGTTCATCACCACTCACCTCCACACAAGCCAAGAAAACACTGCTGGGAGAGAAGCTGGAGGCTGCTGTCTGTCTGTGTGCTGCGCTCTGGTTGCGCAGTCAGATGCGGAGAGAGAGAGGGAGGGAGAGAGGGCATCGCAACTCCAAAGTCTCATCTTCCAACCTTTTTTTCTCAATAAATACATTTGTTTGACAGGGAATCTGTTCACAGACAGGAATAAATATACTGTATATTCATTTATTTTTAAAAAAGCATCCCAGAAAAAAGGGCACTTTCTCTTGAAGATGAAAAAGGGCAGGTGCTGAAGCCCCTTTTGATGTCTATGTGTGCACGTGCCTGCAACCAGGTCATTTTGGTTTTAAGGCAAAAAAGCAAAATGATCTTTAAAAATGAACTCAGAGTAAATGCTTTTCTTTTCAGCAATGTGGTTCAAGTCTCCACCTCCACCTCCACGTCCACGTAAGATGATTCACAAATTTATATTATTCAGTCACATGTTGTACCATAATGTCAGTGATCAAATATTTTGTCTTGTACTTGTCAGTTCTTGATACGCCATGGAGAGAAATAAACTGGAGGTGAGTGTGTTTTTTTATTTCACAGAAAACCTAAAAGGTTTTTTTTAACTTAAATTTTTTCATTTACTTTTATTACTTCATTTCCTCTTCAACAGCTCAGTTGTTGCACGTTATCTCAGTTTTGTTTTGAATATGATGCAAATTTTCCTTCTCTGAGCAGAGACAAACAGAGCTCTCTGCAGCATGTAAACAACTACACACCCCAGCCTGAAAACCAGCACATCAGAATTCTTCTTTATGGGCCAGCTGGAGCTGGAAAGTCCAGTTTCATCAACTCTGTTCAAAGTGTGTTACATGGCAGAATGTACACACTGGCTTTGGCAGATAACACCTCTCATGGATGTTTCACCAAGAAGGTATGAATAACTTTTCATTGAGTTGATAAAGAAAATATCACAAAGTCATTATTGCAATAACAGGGTGTATTATTAGGGCCTGAACATGAAACATGTGAAGGAATTATATTTCTTTCTTTCGTCAAAGTAACCTCAGTTTTAAGGACCTAAACATGCTTGAAAACTCACTAAACTTTGCACATACTTCAGGCGCAGTGAAAAAGTTTGTATTTTATGGGCTTTGTGCATGGGCGTGACAAAATGGCTTGCTAGCGCCCCCTACAGAGCAGCTCCTGGACTAAGTTACACCTATGTGTACGAAATTTCTGTGGTACGTGCATCATGTCCAGACGCACAAAAAAGAATCTTGGAGTGATGCCCGACAACAAAACAGGAAGTCTGCCATTTTTAAACATGTCTATGGTTTCTCTATAGTGGTAATAATATTAAAAAATATTAAAAACTGCCCTTTTTTCCTTATCTGTTTTACAGTACACAACCTACAAGATCCAAAAAGAAAGTCCAGAGTCCTTTTACCCTTTTGTCTTCAATGACATCATGGGCCTGGAAACAAACAAAGGTGTCCAAGTGGACGACATCAAACTGGCTTTGAAGGGACATGTGAAGGACGGTTACAGGGTACAGTTGCTACAATCTTAGCCGAAGATTTCCCCACAAATCAGCTCACATGATTATTTTGAATAATATATTTATTTTTACATATTGTAACTGTCAATTAACTGGAATTAAATTTTCCAGTTTAATCCTGAATCACTGTTGCCAGAGGGTGATCAGTTCTACAACAAATCTCCGACTGCCAACGACAAAGTGCACGTTCTGGTTTGTGTCATTGATGCCAGCAAAATGTCTCTGATGAAAAAAGGAAATGGGGATGCATCTCAAACAACCGATGTAACTGTGCAGAAGATTCGGAACATCAGGATGGAAGCCAGTGAGCTGGGTGAGAGCACAAATCTCTGATTATTCTTCTCTTATTTGGTTTTAATCGATCACACTGATTGGTACTCTGCTCTAAATGTTCTGACTCTCAAACACTCTCCTCCTGCAGCTGTTTGTAGTTTCCACAATCACAGAGAACAGCAGCTGTGGTCATTTTCAGTTTATATCAGTTACATGATTCAGTAGTTTTGTGTTCTCCTGGCAGGAATTCCTCAAGTGGCCATCTTCACCAAAATTGATGAAACCTGTCCTGAAATCAAACAAGATTTAAAGAATGTCTACAAGAGCAAGTACCTGAAGGAAAAGGTGTGTTTTTATAGTAATATTATGAATTTGCAAAGATGAGATCACATTTGAAGTTTAAGTTGTACAGTCAAAATGGTTAATTCAATATTCGAGCACTGTTCAGCTTTTTTCCTCCGTATACCTATATTAGAGTCCCTAAGTAACTTGTTGACAGGGTCCCGCTGTCAACCGCTTTTACCAGAGTTTGTAGCCTGGACAGTCTGGATTTACAGTGACGAGTGTATCTAAGGAATAAGAGTTAGACTCCCAAAGTATAAAAAGAAGAGGGGATAGAGTGGCAAAGGGGGGAGACCTGCCTTTTTTATTTTCTATTTATCCTTTAAAACTTTTTTTATTTCCCTGTTGCTTTTATGTTTTATGTAAAGCACTTTGAATTACCTTGTTGTTGAAATGTGCTGTACAAATAAACTTGCCTTGTCTAAACTGATTTGATTCCAAACACCCAAACTTGGCTCCTGGCCAATTCAGACTACTGACACCAGAGATTGGAATTTCTGTCATTTAAAAACATGTAAACCTCTGGATTAAGATCATTCATCTGCTTTAAAACTTGCAAGATAAGTTCAAATCCTGCCTCTTTTATTATCTGACCAATTTCCTACATAAAGAGATTACGACTGAATGTTGTACGCAGCCTCCAAACAATGACGACAGGGATCTTGCCAACTTCTGTTAATGTTAATTGAATCAGTATAGGAATCATTGATTGCCAAGTAGACTACGTGCACAACAACAAACATAAACCTCTATAAATATTAAGATGGGGGGGGGGGGTCGTGACAGTCAGTGTCAGCGGGGACCCGGGACTTGTTGAGGAGAGAGTCTGAAACTGTTGTGTCCAGGGTGGGAGGGGTCAGTTGCAATCTTTCCTGATCACCTCAGAATCCTCGAGGCGTACAGGCGACTTGAGTTGAAAATATTCAACTCACGCGAATTCCTTTGCGTTACCCTCGCCGGCCCCGCCCAACAGGAAATCACAGCTCTACGCGTATTTCAATTGACTTCTATGTAAACTCACCATCCCGAACGCTCGCTTGACTTTTGGTCTGAAAGCACCTTAAAGGTACCCTTCAGCGTCCGTATGAAACTTCAATTCAATTCAATTTATTTATATAGCGCCAAATCACAACAACAGTTATCTCACAGCGCTTTTCATAAAGAGCAGGTCTAGACCATACTCTGAAGTTATTTACAGAAGCCCAACAATTCCCACCAAGAGCAGCACTAGGCGACACAGGCAAGGAAAAACTTCCTTTAAGAGGCAGAAACCTCGAGCAGAACCATGGCTCAGGGTGGGCGGCCATCTGCCTCGACCGGTTGGGGGTGAGGGAGGGAGGGAGAGAGAGAGAGAGAGAGAGAGCAAGAGAGAGAGAGCAGAGGGAGGCAACCTACACAGTATACACATAGAGGTACAGACAGTAAAGGTAATGTTGCTATAGACTGAATGAAAAATGGTACAGATATTTATAGTAATGTTAATGATAATAATAACAGTAATAATGGCGATAGGACTTGTAATAGCAATTGCAACTGTAGCAGAGGGCGTCGAGCAAAAACACAGGGGCAGCAGGAGACTCCCAACCACAGATCCAGACTCCACAGCTCCAGAGCCAGCAACACCCGCAGGAAGCGACAGGAGGAGGAAGCACACGACCACGGGAGAGGGAGAAAATAAATCGAGTTAGTAACATGCATTAATGGGATGAGGTTGCACTCAGAGGGAGAGAGAGAAGAGAAGACAGGAGCTCAGTGCATCATGGGAAATCCCCCGGCAGTCTAGCCTATAGCAGCATAATTAAGTATAACTATAAGCTTTATCAAAAAGGAAAGTCTTAAGCCTACTCTTAAATGTAGAGACGGTGTCTGCCTCCCGAACCCAAACTGGAACCTGGTTCCACAGGAGAGGAGCCTGATAGCTGAACGCTCTGGCTCCCATTCTACTTTTGGAGACTCTAGGAACCACAAGAAACCCTGCATTCTGAGAGCGCAGTGCTCTGGTGGGGTAGTAAGGTACTATGAGCTCTTTAAGATAAGATGGTGCCTGACCATTAAGAGCTTTGAATGTGAGAAGGATTTTAAATTCTATTCTGGATTTTACAGGAAGCCAATGCAGAGAAGCTAAGACAGGAGAGATATGATCTCTTTTACTGGTTCCTGTCAGAACACGTGCTGCAGCATTCTGGATCAGTTGAAGAGTCTTAATGGACTTTTTCGAAGAGCCTGATAATAAGGAATTGCAGTAATCCAGCCTAGAAGTAACAAATGCATGGACTAGTTTTTCTGCATCATTTTTTAGACAGGATGTTCCTGATTTTTGCAATATTACGTAGGTGAAAAAAGGCGGTCCTTGAAATTTGCTTAATGTGAGAGTTGAACGACATGTCCTGATCAAAGATAACTCCAATATTTCTCACAGTGGTGCTGGAGGCCAGGGCAATGCCATCCAGGGAAACTATATCTTTAGATAATGTGTCACGGAGGTGCTTAGGGCCTAGAACAATAACTTCAGTTTTATCTGAGTTTAACATTAGAAAATTGCAGGTCATCCAGGTTTTAACATCCTGAAGACACATTTGAAGCTTAGCTAACTGATGAGTTTCATCTGGCTTGATCGATAGATATAACTGAGTATCATCTGCATAACAATGAAAGTTTATGGAGTGTTTCCTGATAATATTGCCTAAAGGAAGCATATATAAAGTGAAGAGGATTGGTCCGAGCACAGATCCTTGTGGAACTCCATGACGAACTTTGGTATGCATGGAGGACTCATCGTTAACATGTACAAACTGAAATCGATCTGATAAATAGGACTTAAACTAGCTTAAAACCAGTTTTATCGGCCATTTTTGGCAAACGTTCTTTCTCAAACAGAGAATTGGGGTGTGGTTAATAGTCAGACGTAACATTACCATGACAACCAAAAACTGACCGGCTGGAGTGTTCACTAACAACATGCTGTGTTAACATCACTACACTGTAAAGTTTAGTACACTTTACTGTCTGGCAGGAGCAGCTATTACTTAGTCATGATAGAAACTAATGTGCGCATATCAGCTGTTATCAATCATACAATTGATGGTCCTGTCAGGCACTGCACACGATAACTCCGTTACATTTTATGGTGCACTTACTTTACCGCGGGTGTGGGGGGGTGTCCGATGCATTGGTAAAACAGCCGTCAGTAAAATGCATGTTGCAGACTGTATATAAGACGGTGGCAGGTGAAAGTGTGACGCGTTTTTGTGAAGGACATGATAAATTGGTTAGTAATCAACATCAATAAATTGGGTAATCAACATTGTAAGGAAATATGAAATATAGAAATGTCAAAATACACTGGAGGGGGGCTTTAATGCCAATGAAATGTTCCAGTCTCTGTAATAGGATCTGATGGTCAATGGTATCAAATGCAGCACTAAGATCTAGTAAAACCAATACAGAGACAAGTCCTTTGTCTGATGCAGTTAGGAGGTCATTAGTAATTTTCACCAGTGCTGTCTCTGTGCTATGATGAGCTCGAAAATCCTGACTGAAAATCCTCAAATAAACTATTGCTATGTAGAAAGTCACACAGCTGTTTGGCGACTGCTTTCTCCAGGACCTTAGAGATAAATGGAAGGTTAGATATAGGTCTATAGTTGGCTAAAACGTCTGGATCCAGGTTGGGCTTTTTCAGAAGAGGTTTAATTAGAGCTACTTTAAAGTACTGTGGCACGTAGCCTGTTGATAAAGACAAATTGATCTCATCCAGCAGAGAAGTGCTGACTAAGGGTAAAACTTCTTTAAGCAGCCTACACTGTAAAAACTCAGACTGGGGTTAATTAATATTTAGTAAATAAATATGAGTAACCTATACATAATAAAAAAGACTATGTGCAGTTTGGAATCATGTTGAGCTGAATTCAACAAATTTGAATTGTGTATTAATTACATTTTACTCAATTTTGTTTGAATAAAATCAGCTATGATTCACCAACTGCGATGGACTGGCGACCTGTCCAGGGTGTACCCCGCCTTACGCCCTATGCCAGCTGGGATAGGCTCCAGCCCCCACGCGACCCTGTATGCAGGATAAGCGGTTGACGATGGATGGATGGATGGATGGATGATTCACCAAGTAGAATTTAATTATATTTTATCAGGAATGTCAAAGATGCAGAAAATGTTTAAATTTTACTAATTTGGAGGTCTTTGGTTTTAATTACCTTGCACTTCCGGCCAAGCTGCTTTGCACCACATGGACATCGTCATCTGCTCCATTTTTAAGGGACCGCCATTTTCTCAAAGGTAAGATATGTTTAATTCGGTTTCATTATTGTCATTCCAACTTTGCTGGCTGTGAAGTGTCAAACTTAGTCTATATTGATTCTAAGTCAGCCCTTGTTCGTTTCAATGTCAGAATTTCATGTAGAACATGCCCAGCTAATCTACTTTTGCTAATTTTCCTGGCCTTGGCACAAGCTTCCCCCATAACAAGCTAGCTAGCCTTAGAGACTGCATTAATGCACAAATGTAGTAATATTAACATTAATTACAAATTAAATTTACTGCATTTAGTTTTCTCAGGCAAATTGTACTGAAGATGAAGTTGGATATTTTCAGGGCAGCTAATGTACAGCTCATGCTGGCTGGCTTTTCCAACCCAGACCTAACATTACACATAATGTCAAAGCACAATGACAATAAAACCCTATTTAAGATTATACAACCGCTATATGCTTGACTCAAACTGTTAAAGTAGTCCCTTCACAATTAAGGGTTTAATTACACTCAAACAAGGCTTTTAAAAGTGTTGTAAGAACAATATGTAAACTTGTGATAGTTGAGGCTTTAAAGATGCTTTCATTATTTGTCTTTTCCACACTCTCAGGCTTCTGAACCTCTTTCACTCCAAGAGCGGAACCATGGGGTTGAGGCAGTGACGGCTATCCTACTCAAGGTACCCTTCAATGACTATTATGTTTTCTAATGTCCTGTTCTGTAATCCAGTCTGCCACTGAGCTCTATGTACTTGCTTCTTAAAAGAAGAGGTCAATATTTTGGGTATTTCTCTGTAAGAGTTAGATTTTTTTTTACCGTTATTCTAGATTATAAATATGAAGCTAAAACCAGCTTGTCGTAAAAAACGGGAAGATTTTCTGACTTTGTTGAAAGGTAAAAAAATGTGCCTACCAGCACATATAAAGCATGTAAAAGAGAAGAAGTAAAATGTTGTGATTTTATGAGAGTTTATGTGCTATGCATTATTTCTTAGCTGGGACCACCTCCTGGGTAATGGCAGGAAGTGTTTCAATAGAATGGTCCATGGGACAGCACATCAAGGGTTCTTGATTGTGGTTTATTTAGCAGTAGTATCAGACACCTAGTCTAAAAATTGCAGCTTTAACACATTTTAAGACCATGGATGATTTTTACACCATGAACTTGAGTTATGTTTGTTTGTGATTTTAGGCTCCAAGCAATCCAAGCATCAACGTGACCATAGATGCTGTTATTCAGTGTTTGATGTTGTACCTTGGGGAATCTACAGATCAACTTTTAAAAAAGCATGATGTAAGTTGATGAACATGTTAAAATATAAGGACTGATTTAATCTCCAAAGATTTTATATTACAAATATTTACAACTGACCATTTTTTTTGTTTGTTAGTGATCTTAATGACTGCTTTTTAACTCACCTGGCATGAAAATATTATTTTGCAAGTGCATTAGCTTAGATTTTTTTCTGTCAAAGGGTTGGAAGCAATTTAGTAGTTGTTCAATTAGGACCTTCTTCTTTGGTTGTACAGGAAAAAGGAGGAAAATCAACATCACATACATCATACAAGACTACTACGTCAGAGGGCCATATCATTTGATGGGTATGGCGTTGTGTTTTTGACTTAATATGTCCAAGGCAGTAGTGTAGGTTGTGATTGTCGGTTGTGATTCCACTGTGTACACAAGGGATGCAAATTTGACATAGGTGATTGTTCAAGTGAGTCCCATTATAGCGAGCAGTGAAGAAGACAGGCAAATGGAAGTACCTACCTAATCCCAAACTCCATTTAATATTTTAATTTTTAGCTATTTGAAAATTAGAATGGCCCTGATGGTTTCAATTAGCACAGCATCTAATAAATAAAATACTGAATTGAAAATCTAAAAAAAATAATTTTGCAGTTTTGGTAAATTTGTACTGGGTCTTTTCATAATTTCAAGTGAACATGACATACTTAGTAGTCATATATAGCTAAATTTGTCAGGTACTAAATCATTGTGTACAATTTAAGCCACTGATGTAGCCCTGATTAAACACCGTTAAATGATGAAACCTTTATTAACATGAATCAAAAATGCCAGTTTATTGTATCCCTCTTAGACACATAGATGATTTCTGTCTTTCATTTATTAAAACCCTCTCTCTGTGTTTAATTTTGCCATTTTGCACGTAAACTAAACACTAAACAAATTGAAAAATGTTGGATATACATGTTTTGAAAAGGTTGCACAAATAAATGTTTACCTGTTGTTCTTTGCATGCATGGTGATCTGTTGACCCAAACTGTGGTAGCAAGACTACGTGATATTGAGTAAATTGCACATAGAAAAATTATGGCAACAAAGTGACATCCAACATAATTGAATAGATTTGTGCTACAATGTGCTATAATATGAGTTAATCTAATTTATTTTATTTAGAGAATTCAAATCAATTTCACCCAGATAATTACTAAATAAAAATCAATTTATCCCAGATAATTGGTAAATCTAAATCACTTTCCCCAGATATTTAGTAAATCTAACTCACTATTGCTTGGAAACTTAGTAAATGTAAATCAAATTTTCTTGTAAAATTGATTTGGATTTACTAAATATTTTTTTAGCTATATAACTCATTAGTTGGCATGCTATTAATAAATCCAACACATTTTAACTGTTGTTTTTATTAACATCTAGTTATTTTTTGGTTTAAACTTAGTTAAATTATTCAATACTTTTTAATCAAATTTGTAGTACTTAAAATCTATTCAATTATATTACTTGTCACTTTGTTGCCATAATTTTTTTAAGTAACCATTGGTCACATTTTTTACGGTGTAGTCGGGATGGGGTCTAAGAGGCAGGTAGATGGTTTGGATGAAGAAATTATTGAAGTTAGTTGATAAAGATTGAGGGAAGCAAAGCAGTCTAAACATATAATTGGTTTTACAGCTGTTTCTAAAGTTCCTGAGTATTGAGTTAAGTCGGTGCCAGTTGAGGGTAGGTCTTGGTGGATTTTGTTTCTAATAGCTAGGATTTTATCATTAAAGAAGCTCATGAAGTCGTAACTACTGAGAGCTATGGGAATACTTTGCTCAATAGAGCTGTGACTTTCTGTCAGCCTGGCTACAGAGCTGAAAAGAAACCTGGGGTTGTTCCTATTTTCCTCTATTAATGACGAGTAGTACGCTGCTTTGGCATTACGGAGGGCCTTCCTATAAGTTTTAAGACTATCTTGCCAAATTAAACGAGAATTTTCCAGTTTGGTGGAACGCCAATTCCTCTCGAAGTTTCTGTGATATTTGCTTTAATTTATGAAGTTTCAGTATTATACCATGGAGCTAACCGCCTTTGTTTTAGTATTTTCTTTTGTAGAGGGGCTACAGAGTCAAGTGTTGTTCGCAGCGAGCCTGCAGCACTATCAACAAGATGATCAATTTGGGAGGGACTGAAATTCGCTGTTAATTTGATACCTGATAGTGAATTTAGAGCCGATGGGATCGCATCCTTAAATTTAGCTATAGCTCTATCAGACAGACATCTTGTATAGAAATTTTTGCCCAATGGAGGATAGTTCAGCAATACAAGCTCAGAAGTTATCAAACAGTGGTCAGATAAAGAGGGATTCTGTGGGAACACTGTTAAATGTTCAATTTCAATACCATATACCAGAACAAGGTCGAGGGTGTGATTAAAACAGTGAGTCGGTTCATGAACACTCTGAGATAAGCCAATTGAATCTAATAGAGAGATAAACGCAGTACTAAAGCTGTCATTCTCTACATCCACATGAATATTAAAATCCCCTACAATAATAACTTTGTCCGTTTTAAGGACTAAAGTTGACAAAAACTCTGCAAATTCAGATAAGAATTCAGAGTATGGCCCAGGTGCTCGGTACACTACAACAAATAGAATTGGTTGCAGTGATTTCCAGCTTGGGTGTGAAAGACTCAGAACAAGGCTTTCAAATGAGTTATAATTTATTTTAGGTTTACATTTATCACAAACGTAGCCTGCTAGCACTTCCGGTCTGAACCGGACGCCCCAGAGCGTCTCATTGAGACGCTAAAGGGTACCTTTTGCGTCAAATACCTACGCTTTGTCACTCTTTCTCAAATCGTCGCTATATGACACCCTGAGATGAGAACGGGCTCTTGAGACAGAAGCAGAGTTGTTTGTAATGAACGGTGTTGTAGTCTCTCTGAGTACAAGCGTTTAGCTTCTCACACCTCCTTTCTAAATCTGTGTACCTTAAAACCAGCCTTGTCCCCACTCCGAAATGCCTAATCCTTTTCCAGCCTTAGCAGTTTGAGCTTAGCTGAGTTTGTCATCGTTGAAACTCACCCTGGTGCATGATGGTAGAATTCAATTTTATCTATATAGCGCCAAATCACAACAACAGTCATGTTGAGAGCAGGTGTAGACCGTACTCTGGGGAGTACACAGCTTCTGTGATGATATTTACAGAAACCCAACAGTTCCCCCCAAGAGCACAAGCACAAGGCGACAGAGGCATGATGCCTTGTAATGCATCAGACTTGAACTCACTTTTGCAGTCGACTAGACATTAAAGCCTTCACTAAACAGGAGTACCAGTTCCTTAAGGAATACTGGACAGTCATGAAACCACTCACTCTGGACATATTGCGAGGTGAAGATAACTGCTACTATGGAGTGTCCTGCCAACGCTGGAGATTTTAATGTCAAAGACCCTGGCACTGCAAAATGGGCTCTCCTGGATGACAGCAGATGTCTTCGATGTAATGTCTCGCCTGATGCCATCATACAGGTAGGTTTCTTTTATAATCTGAAAGCCAAATGCATTATTTTATTTATTATTAAATAAAAAAACATTCATTGATTGTGTTATATTTTTTGTAGCGAATTTACTGACCACAGTCTCATTAAATCACATGACTCTTCCAGTTGACTTAATTAGTCTTAAACTATTTGTTGCATTCACAGGCAATCAAGAGGTGATTTGGGTCGGTGTTGCAAAAATGCTGCTGCAAAAATCTCCTTGCTGCCGTCACACGGCCAAAGATTAAAGAAGAGGAGAGGCGAGAGACATGTCTCCACCCCACAGAGCTCTTCTCTCTCTGTTGCTCTCTTGCCCTCTCTATCTCTCCCTCTGCTCTCTCTCTCTTGCTCTCTCTCTCTCTCTCTCTCTCTCTCTCTCTCTCTCTCTCACCCCCAACCGGTCGAGGCAGATGCCCCCCCCACCCTGAGCCATGGTTCTGCTTGAGGTTTCTGCCTCTTAAAAGGAAGTTTTTCCTTGCCTGTGTCGCCTAGTGCTGCTCTTAGTGGGAATTGTTGGGCTTCTGTAAATAACTTCAGAGTACGGTCTAGACCTGCTCTTTATGAAAAGCGCTGTGAGATAACTGTTGTTGTGATTTGGCGCTATATAAATAAAAATTGAATTAGTGTAGTGCTCCTTTAACCTTGCCAGTCGTGTTTTGACACCAAGGAGGAACAGGTTGTCTGACAAATGATTTGAAGACTCCTACTCATGAAGTATAACCACTTTTTGAAAACTTATCCAGTAAGCAGGAAAATTCTACTTTAAAGCTACAGTTTAGCAAGTGAGCTACAGTATTTTTGTTGTGTGGGTTTGGTCTGTTAAACGCACAACTCAAATTACATTTCATATGTTTTCCCATGAAGTCTCACCATCATCTAATATTGTGATGGGGGCCAGTGTCGCTTTTTTATTGATATTATATTCAAAAAAATATTTTTTAATCTAAATTAGTTATGATGTAATGAAATTCATTATTTAAAAACTATATACCATATACTGTACTATAATGCTTAAAGTTTTAAGCATTATAGTACTAAAGCCTTGTTCTTCTCTGGACAAATGTTGGGCTGATGTTCAAGTAAACAACTTTGTTGTCAGCTTTGTAATATTAAAGAGCATAAAAGAGAGATCCTGAGTATGTCCTCATTATTATACGGAGTTATGTTGATCTAAGCATTTATGAGGTGAAACTTCATATTGTTATTTGTGCACCGCAGGTGATGTTATGCGGTAATCCTAAAGTAATGTAAGTAGTAGTGTAGCTAGTTACTTTCAGCAGTGAGTAATCTAAAGTAAGGCATTACTTTAGAAAAAATAAAATTAACTAGTAATACTACCCCAAAACTGCCTATCACTGCCTTCATTGTAAGATGCATGGATCGGTTTGGGCTGGCCAATATCTGATCCGCTTTTTAATAAAGTCAGAATCAGTCCAACAGGTCAGATCGGAGCAGTGAGCACAAAGCCTTCGATCTCTGTTAACTGAGATGTTGTGATCTTTTAAATGTAGATGGAGCAGTTCAGTGTAGACGTGGGTATTCCCATGAACTGCATCTTCCCTGTGAAGAACTACCACGAAGAACTCAACCTCAACAGTGACGTTGACTCGCTGCTCCTGAGCGCACTGAGAAACATCATCAACTTTGGAGAAGACGGCATCAACTTCAAAAAGAGTCAGTCTTAATGTGGAGACATGAACAGGTTTGCTCCTCAGTGCTTGTGTTCTCAGATAACAGTGCTCCATAACTATAATGCCACACATGATTCTCATAGAAGTTCCTTTTTACTGGTGTGGTAGAACAGCTTCATGTTGGGTCAGCAGGTTACGATTTGTTCATTTTATTTTATTTTATATCAGGGTAACAGATTTATAATTAAATTTGAAATGACATTCTTACTTAAGCTGTCCTTGTTTTTTGATCTGGGAGTTATTTTCTTTAATTGTGCCTTTGGGTTTTAGGATGGTGTTTAGTGATTGTGTTGAATGTCTATTATCATATTGGAAACATGTTTTTTTTTCACTGTTATTCTTTGGATTTATTTTTTCTGTCTGATATAATCAATAAAATAAATAAATGTTTGAAGGCAGTAAAATGGTTGTATTTCATGCAGTGGTGGACGTGGGGCGAGGGAGGCACAAGAACACCGTTCTGGGAGTGAAAGTCAGGAAGGAACAGCGTTCCTGCTCAGATTTTTACAGGGAGAATTCACTGATAGTTTTTTTACACACTTTCTAAAATTCAATTCAAAATGGGAAGGTGACATTACAGGGTCCCTGGAACGAGTCCTCAAAAGCCCCTTTTCCACTGCACAGTACCAGCTCGACTCGCCTTGACTTTACTCACATTTGTTTGGGTTTCCATTGTAGGAAAGTTGGACCTGTACCTGCTTCTAGGTATTTTTTTTCATATCACCTCCGTCAAGGTTCCAAGCGAGCTGAGGGAAACTAAAATGTGAAGTGAAAACACGACAGACTGCTGATTGGTCAGAGAGAATCGTCACTATTCACTTTCGCCTGCAGCGACCCCGTTTATTATTTGTAGTGATGTTACACTAGTGTTGGAGCCAAAACAGCAGTTTTTGTTTATATTTAAAGAACAGTAGTTATTATTTTATGACTTAAGATCAGTATTTTTTGGTTATAGTTCTGATTCACTGATTTGATGGACAGTTTGGCCTCTCATTAGCAAATCAGCCTCACCATAGTAACTGTGGTATAATTAATAAAGGGAAGTTGGAAACAGGCCCCAGCTTTGAGACCAAACACAGCTTCACACAGCATACCTTGTCTCACCTTATTTCATATCATTTTTGAGTCTGTAGGTTACTATTTATTTTCCCTCATTTACACTACACACACGCACACTAGCCTACAATGTTTTGGTAGGTCAAGTTTATTTCTAAAGGTATGAAATTGTTATTTCTAAACAGCAAGGAAAAATGCTGGATTCAAAAAAGGAACAAAGGTGCGTTTAAACTACTCTTCTAGGGCAGTGCCTATAATATTGGAACGGGAAAGTCACTACAACTAGTAACATATTATCATTAACCCATGATCTTTTCCTAAACCTTACCAAGAAGGCTGGTTTTGGTGCCTAAACCTGACCAAACTACACCAACAGGGGTTTGACGAGACACAGCACACGAGATTGAGACGAGAGTTTAACACTGAATTATGTGACAATTTTTAACATTGAGCAGTTATTTAATGCACAAATGAGTCACCCTGTGGTGGTTTTCAAACTAATCTGCCTACTCACCTTGACTCACCAGGAACATCTTCACCACCTGCACATGCTGATTGTGTAAATGAACAGAGTCTGGTCATAAAGCCAATGACAGCTCTCACACAATCGCTACACTCCATCCTCATCAGTCTTCATCATAATGTGGGCCAAACAAAACATACAAAAATGTGTTCACCTGTCAAATCTCCATTTTCAAACAATATCCCTGGACCCTGCCGCATTAAAATCAGAAAGGATGCAACTCATTATTGACACACCTTATTTTGTCTTATTTTCAATAGAATGTTTAAAAGAACGGGCATTATTTATTAAGAGTTTGACATTCAAAACCTGTATTAATTTGGTTCGTTAGGTGTGTGTGTGTGTTGTGTGTGTGTGTGTGTGTGTGTGTGTGTGTGTGTGTGTGTGTGTGTGTGTGTGTGTGTGAACAAACTGTTCAATCCTTTTGCAGAATGGAGTGTGTTAATGTAACATTTCATTGCTTATAATTATGTTAAGTTCAAGGTTACATTAAAATATTGAATTTGTTTACTTTATTAAGCTAATTGTTCTTGTTTGTTTGTGTCGTGACAAACAATAACCCTGTAAACCCTTCAATTTTACACCATAGAGCTTCTGAATAAGGGGGAGCTTGCAGGAATAAGAGCCTTAAATTCAGAGATTTAAAGGAGCCTGAGTTTATATTAAGGGATATATCTAGAATAATATCACATCTTTAGAGACTTACAAGGTGAGAAGGTCCAAATCATTTAAAAGTTTGGATCAAGTTGCCATTTGGACTTCACTTATCTTGTCATTGGCTCACTATACTGTTGTTTTTTGGGACTGCTTACACCATATTACCAGTAAATTCTTCCCGTTCAGCAATAAACCTCACTAACAGTACCTGTTCTGTCTTTGTGTCAGTGTTTGAGCCCAAAGCCTCTGTTTCCTGACAGGCACTCTGACAGACAGCACGGCCTGTTAATATCGTTAGGTCTCCATACAAGGGCTTACAGCTTATGTCACATTCATCTGAAAATATAAAGACACTGAACAACATTGATAATTTGGCAGTCAAACAGAGATAAGAATCATAGATAGATAGCAAACATTGTTTTACCTCCTTATCAAATGGGCAAGCACTTTCCTCTTCCATGTACATTTACTCATTTGGCAATCACTTTTACTGCCCCCCCCCACACACAAAGAAACATGTCATAACAGGGATTTAATCATCAGCCCTCTGCCACTGAGTGCCAATTACTGTCAGGTCTCCTACACAAAAGGCATGAGTCTTTGCCACTGTGCTATGGATAACACCCTCCCATCCATATATACCTACTCTAACTCGCGCATACACACATTCACTCACATACAATACATACTGTCATGCATAAGTATGTATGTATGTATGCGTATGTATGAGCAGGCAAATAATTTATTTTTGGCCTAGGTGGCTTCTCATACCAATGTAATTTACAAGCTGTTACATAATAAAATGGGCAACTTAACTTCATTTTTGCATTTTGTCACACTGTTGTGTCTGTGTTTATCACATCATCTTTTCTAGGAAATGCGTCTGGAGGCCTCCTCCAGCATTACTTGAGGCTGACCAGTGTCCAGCTGATGACCTGTTTGCTAGCATCAGTGCCAGGACTTTTCAGATGGACACTAACTGCACGAGTTCTATCTTAGCTGCTGAGCAAAATAAGCCAAAATAACTTAATTATGTAATGTCTATCAGCAAGATGACAACCAAACAATTTTAAAATGCTTGTTTTCAGTTCTGATTGATCAGGGCTGTGCTGTGTAAACACTGCTCCATCAAAATAATAGGCAGCACCATTTATTGTTTATACACATAGATTTCCATTCACTGTACTTACAACATACTGTGCTGTTTCGGACTGCCTCGTGGAGTAGTTCATCAGTTGACCACAGGAGGTCAACGCAGAGACATTTGAGGAGCGGTGGAATTTTCACCTCTGCTGTGGAACTCTGGATGGTTAGCATGTAGCATGTCATTCTCAAAGCCCCTAATAAAGCGGGATTCCTTTTCTTCAACTAAAAGGGAACATTCTAGTTAGCTCTCCTGGCAGTCATGGATGCCTAATATTGTTTTCTGAAATAAGGTCCCATAGTGGTCCATAGAAGGGGAATTTTTAACACATTTCACTTGTCAAACATTTTAGATCAAGCTGGTCAAAAACTGTATTTGAGTTTTGCTGCAATTAATTCTCAAAGCTGTGCTGATGTCTCATTTTTCGCATATCTAATTTCTTCATACTGAATGTGGTTCACATGTTCTCAGGCCGGCCCTGAAGGTCCTTGTAAAAACTGAAACACTCTGCTTAAATGAGTCAAAAGGTTAATTTGTCATTAATGACTGAAATATTCTCAATGAAAATGAGCTGAAAATGAGCAAACTCACCACCTGATCTCTGTTTGTGATTGATGAAGCAAATAATCCAAGTTTTAGCAAGTCTTCACTGAAACGGTGTGATGTTTTGCAGTAGATTTCTAAACAATGATTTTGACTGCAGGTAAGTGTTTGGGTCATCAGGGAGCTCCTGCAGAGGGCAGCGTGCTGTTATTTTCTTCTGTTTTTAAATTGTGAACACAGATTTATACCTATGAGGGACCAGAGCCAGCTGATTTAAACCCCTTGATAGAGGAAATGGGCTAAAAGATCTAAATTGATCTTTAAAGTCCAACTGAAATTACATTTACTTTTGCCTTATAGTAGATATTGTCATTGTGTAATTTAAAATGTGTTGTTATTAATATTTTATTATTAAAAGGAAGAAAAAATGTAGTTTGGAGAAAGATCAGAAATGTTCCTCCCCATCAGCTAGCCAGAGTCCCTGCCTGTTATTGATTGACAGCAATACCGGTGTTACACCACACCGTACTAAACGACAGCCTGTAGCTACAGGTCATGGGCAGACAGTGGACCACACCACAACAATATGTCATTTAAAGGTTTAATGAATTTTCTGAATGTACGGATAGATAAATGGATGTAGAGGGGAATGGTGATGGAGAAAGGATGCCATCTGGATGCAATGAGCTGTGTGTGGGCTTGATGGAGAACGTCGAGATTGTTGTGGATGTATGAACGGTAGGCCTGGAATGACCAACGGCCGAGGACCTTAATGGTTTGGTCCTGATCCGGCCGCTCTGGAAGCTGTGCCGATGCGGAATGAATGGCTTGAATAATGTTCGGGTGATATGCCTGAGATGCAGAGGATTCTGTTCAGATGTTTCTGTAACCAGAATTGAGTGGGCATTTTTCCTGTTTCGGTGAGGAAAAGTGGATGTTGTGGTGATGCCTTGGCGGCATACCTGGAGCAGATTTGGATAGTGGCTCATAGGAGCTGAGATAGGAGCTGAGGTGGAAGATGTAGATGGGGAAGGAAAACTCCTGTTTTACTTCTTCGGAGTGTGAAAATGAAAGAGTTGAAGGTGTGAATGGTGATGTCTGACAGACTGGGATGACGGGAAGGATTATGGGCGGATGACGAAGGGGCGAATTCTGAACACCTCAGGTAGCCAAAGAAAGCCAGCAAAAATATGGATTCTAGAGTCGAGTCAATTGCTGGCAACATGTATCCTGAATGAAGAGAATGAATGCAGCGACTGAGGAGGTCTGAAGTGAGAGATAAGTGTCTAGCAGCTAGAGTGGATTCTTGTTTCTTCAAGCCTTTAATTAACATTGTGACGTGGGAATGAGAGGTGGAAGGACATGGGAAGCCATTGACTAACCTGAAGAAGAAATTGATGCCTGCTTAGTAGGTCTGGATGGTAGAGGAGCGGATTTTCTCGATGGAATGTGCGTTGGTGATGAAATTGCCGATGGACATGATGTCCAGAGAGGGAAATGGCAGCAGATATGTGGCGTGAAATGCCTTGAAGTGATTCCAGCCAGTCAAGTAGGCTGAGAGAGTGCTCGGGGCGAGGCTGATGATGATGGCCTCTTGTGAGCTGTAAGAGAGATTTCGCAGCTGAGGATTTAGTTGAATGTCGTGGCTGAAAACGGTGGCACGGGTGTGGTATGACTGTCCGATTCTGGAGCCAAGTGTCTGGGGATGGGTGGTGGGGGTGTTGGGGTTAAGAATAGACCAGTTGGAAAAGACGCAGGAAGCTCAGGATCACCGCCGATGATTGTTGAGGCCCTTTGAGTTGCTGTGCCAGGCTCCTGAAATGCTGCTTCAACTGTTTGGAATGAGATAGGAAGCCGTATTGCTGTGAGAGGCTGAAGGAAGGGTAGAGGAAGGGATGATGGGAAAGGATGTGTGTGCGTGGGAGGAGAGTGCAGCCTGCGGGCACAGAGATGAAAAGAAGGCAAAGATTGCCTGAGACATGACAGACACGGAGGCAGCAGGCACATGGGGAAATACAACATACAACCTGATCCCAGCCAGGGGGTGCTGGAGATGCATGCTGTGGCCCTCAAGGCTTGGTGACGTAGTGCGTTACGCCGCTGGCCGAGGCCGACCCTGGAGGAAGACCCAGAAGCTCTGGAGGCTCGGTGGTTGGAATTGCCAGAGGATTGATGCAGGATTTGTAGAGATGGAACAAGGTTGCTTTTTTGTCATTGCGGTGGAAGGATACGCCTTTCCCTCTGAGGAACCGTTGAAGGAGTACCTGTGCCTGCGGCGACCTCAAATTCCTGATCTTGCAGGCTGATAAGATGAGGCCTGAGAGCCGCTCGAAGATGGGGATATTTCGTTGGAGAAGCAAGGATCCTGGCGACGACATGGTATGCTCACCTCGGATCGCAAACGGCTTGCCCGAGATGCTTGGCTGATGTCTGACTGCTGTGGTGTAGGTGGGATGTAGCCTGTTTGGAACAGCTCGTCGTACAGGTCGTCATCTGACTCGGGTGAAAAGATTTCTAGTTCTGGGCCCATGATTGCAACCGTTGTCTCTTTTGCATCGAGCAAACAGAGGCAGAGGAGGCCGGTTTAATAGCTCAGGTGTAGATATACTTGTCTGCTGATTAGAGGTGTGGTTTTAGGCGTGGCCCTGCTCCTGAACCTAAGTTAACTAATTAACTTCATTTATTGATCAGTCTCATATCATTACTTCTTTACAAGTGTCACAGGGTAGATTACACTATTGGTTTAATATTGATTATGTGTGGTTGTGAACGTGGAGAAGGTGGGGCTTCCCATAAGACCCACAAGAGGAGGAGACTGACACAGTATACCAATCAATGTAATACAGCGTTGGATGAGTTTGCTCTCCGGGAACAGCTCGGATACACATGTATTTGTGTTGTGCAGATGTCTGAAATTATTTTCGAAACTTGAGTTCAATTTAAATTTACTGGAATCTGTGTTTTATTGAAAAGAATACAATTTACATAAAAAGTTACACTGAAGAATACAAATGTGAGCGTGACGGCCCATTACTAAGGGTTTTTCCTTCCACATTAACAATAAATATGCAATGTCTAAGCTACATTTCTAAATACAACACGTGGTGGACGTTTGGTGGAAGTTTTCGTCCCACCCATTGATCTGTAGGCTTCCTGCTGCCCCCATGTTCCTGCTCGCCACCCGATATTTGCATCATTAATATTATGTTACATCTTATGTTGCATTGTTGTCCAGTTTTCTTATCAAACATTCACACTAATGTCCCGCCTCTGATCTTGCAGATAGCTCATCCCACTTTAGGATAATAGGGTGGCACCTGGGGTGGCCAATCAGATTTCAGGTGTGGCCCATTCCACCCCAAGCCAATCCCTGGACACGCCCCTGTTCAGTCTCTGTAAATAATATTACTAAGAGTAAATAATTCTAGACCTGGTCTATATGAAAAGTGCATAACTTCTGTTATGAATGACACGGCAACTCACACTAAAAAATAAAAAATAAAAATAAATAAATAAATATAAAAAATAAATACAGGTACGAGGAAAATATGTGTTTATTGATTTTTGTGATTAACTGTACCTTTAGAAGGTGTTTGACCAACACAGGCCAGTCTGAACCACTTTGGATCAGGTCTGTATTTCACTAACTGGAAAATGAATCCTCTCGTAATGCCTCAGTATTTACAGTTATTATATTGCACTTATATCAAGACCTTCCTGCTACTATACTGTTGGTGGGATTGTGAGTGTTTAGATCTTCAGATATCTGTGGGGACAAAAAGAAAACGCCCTGATCAAAATGAAAATGAAAGTGTGTGGTTCGAGGTCTAGAGACTAAGGGCAACTTCTGGTGCGTGTGTCTTTAAAAATAAAAATAACATTAAGTCTACATAAATTACTACACTTAGTCCAAGGCTCATATTAATTATTTTACTTTGTTCCAGGACGCAACAACAGCACAGGTACTACTCTTCTGTTACATTCATCTAAATGTGTTATTGTGTGTTTCCCCTTGTAAAAGTGCTTTATAGTTTAGTAGAATCATTGTATGAACTGACGTCAACATGACTAAATGAATCACATTTTTAAGCTTTATACTGTTTTGATTATGTGCCTGTTTTTTATTTAGTTTTATTTAATTAAATTCTGGATTTTTAAGTCTATAACTAATTAATCGTTTTTGTGATTATTTTGAATTTTCATGTATTTAAATATTTAATTCTCCAGCCATGGGAGATGGAAACTCCAAACCAGTTGCATCTGAACACCCTCCACGTAAGATTGTTAAAAAAAAACATATTTCTTCCAGGTGATAGCTTAATGATGACTGTTTTTTCATATTTTTTTGTCTTATCTGAACTTGTGCTGTGTTTTTCAGTTCTCAGCAATTCATGGAGGACGATAAACTGGAAGTGAGTGTGTTTGCTCTGTTAATGTTTACTGTGACAACAAAAGCCTGACATCCTGATTAACTTGTTGAGTGACATCAGGTCCGGTATTTATCAAGCTTCTTAAACTGCCATTTTAGTCTTAAGTGCTGAGAATTCATGAAATTTACTCTGACTTTGAAACATAAGTATAACAGCAAGTTATCAACTTTGTCAGAGCTGAGAATCACTCTGACTCTCCCAGTTATTTGAGACGGCTCCAGAGGTCTTTCAGTGGTTAGGAGCTGCCAGCAGGGGCTTGTGATGGCGCTGTGGAGAAATATTTTCAGGAGAAGAAGAATGTTTCTAATTATTTGACAACACGCAGCTAAGTAGACGGGGTCAGACAGAGCAGGCATAAACTTTGTCGGCTGGTTGATGAGGGACGTCACGTCACCACTGACTTTACGCCGTGATGCGTTTTCAGCTAAACTGAAGGTGGTGATGACGCTTCGTTTCTTTACCACACCACAAACGCAGCAATGCTGATGATTTTGGCCTTCATAACCATCAATAAGCTGAATTGTCATGGAAACAATTATGGCACTTACAACTGCACACATTGTCACTTCCCAACAACACCGCCTGTAATCCAACCAAAGCAAATACAGTTCATGCAAATATTCGGCTTCACAGCAGCAGTAGATGCAGGTTTCATGTCCAATTTGTACTTGGCCTATGTACATAATGTATTCTCTTACAAAACCTTAATTAGCAAATGTCTGTTAAACATATACTCCTGTCAGCAATTATACCATTCAATGATAATGTATCTAAGAATATTCTTAAATAAGGAAATCTCTGCAGTGATTGGTCCTTGGCTACATCCTCATCCAAAATCCTTTTTGCTGCACAGCAAAGTGTCGTGAATCAGCGCTCAGGCTGACACTTAAGATTTAGTCCCACACTTCACTCAAATTAGAACTATGATGCTTGATAACTAAATATTCAGCACAGCTTTGAGCCAAAATATTTTTACTCCCAAGTCAGTTCTTAGCAGTGTTCTTATGAGTAATTCTGAGAAGCTTGATAAATACTGGCCCTGCACACCAAACACAAAATGAAAACTCTCTGTAAAAGTAGTTTAGTCTGTACTGATGTAATGTTTCCTTCCCTGTGCAGAGACAAACAGAGCACTCTACAGTATGTGAAGAACTACAAACCTCATGTTGAAGGCCAGCAGCTCAGGATTCTTCTTCATGGGCCAGCTGGAGCTGGAAAGTCCAGCTTCATCAACTCTGTTCAAAGCCTGTTACATGGCAGAATGTTCACACTGGCTTTGGCAGATAACATCTCTCACGAGAGTTTCACCAAAAAGGTGTGAAGAACGTCATTGTGTTGATAAAGAAAATATCACGTTATCATTCCATAAGAATAATAATACGGTATTATTATTACTTTAATTATTCATTTTTGGGGCAGATCCCCTACTGCTGGAAACATCGGCTGATCCAATCACCGATCACATTGTCTATTTGAAGCCTTCCATTTATCATGCCATGTATATATTGTATATTAATTTAAATATTCCCAACAACAATGTATACGTATTAACATTAACATTATCAACTGTTTACTACTTTTGACAGGAAATGATCAAAATTCCACAAAATTCTGTCTACATAACTGCGGGCACCCCCTATCTATGGAGGTCGCTGTATTTTATTGTCATGTTTCTACTAATAGCCGACAACAAACAAACAGCGCAACAGAGCGTGTTTCGTCATCACGGTGTTCTTCTTCTGCTTGTGTAATTCTGGTAGTGTAGAAGCCTGTCACTACATTGAATATGTACAAAGAAGAAGAAGAGGGACTAATAATAATAATAATAATAATAATAATAATAATAATATACAAGCTCTGAGTAGTCGTCTGGTTTATTGGAAGTAAGAAGAGAAGTGACTTTTGCCCAAATGAAGGAGAACACGTGTTATTTAGAAGAACAACTCTCATCAGCTGTTAGCTGTAAACACCATCAGGGCTAAAGGTACTGTAGGGTTATGTTAAAACTATAGCACAAAAATCACTGCGCTGTGTAATGTTATGCATCATTAAATGTTACATAATTTACAAAATCGCCATATAATGTCAGTCCAGTTACCTTGATTGATTTTTACATTACATTTATTCATTAATCCGATGCTTTTATCCAAAGCGACTTACAATTGCTATACATGTCAGAGTTCGCATACATCAGGAGCAATGAGGGGTTTAGGGTCTTGCTCAGGGACACACTGGTGTCTCATAGTGGATTCGAACCTAGGTCTGTCTCACCAAGAGCGCCATCACCCCCCTCGATGTGTCTATGTTTGCTCTGTAGAGCTAATAATATATTAACTGCCCTTTTCTCCATTTGTGTTTTACAGTACACAACCTACAAGATCCAAAAAGAAAGTCCAGAGTCCTTTTACCCTTTTGTCTTCAGTGACATCATGGGCCTGGAACCAAACAAAGGTGTCCAAGAGGACGACATCAAACTGGCTTTGAAGGGACATGTGAAGGACGGTTACATGGTACAGTTGCTACAAACCTTGCAGACTTTTCCCACAAAATAGCTCAAATTTTGACTTTATTTTTATTTTTACATATTGCAGCTGTCAATTAACTGGATTTAAATTTGTTTTCCAGTTCAATCCTGAATCAGCGTTGGCAGAGGGTGATCAATTCTACAAGAAATCTCCGACTGCCAACGACAAAGTGCACGTTCTGGTTTGTGTTGTTGATGCCAACAAAATGTCTCAAACAACAGCTGGAACTGTGAGGAAGATTCAGAACATCAGGAAGGAAGCCACTCACCTGGGTAAGAGCACAAATCTCTGATTATTCTTCTCTTTATTGGGTTTTAATCGATCACACTGATTGGTACTCTGCTCTAAATGTTCTGACTCTCAAACACTCTCCTCCTGCAGCTGTTTGTAGTTTCCACAATCACAGAGAACAGCAGCTGTGGTCAGTTTCAGTTTGAGTTTCAGTTTTCAGTAGTTTTGTGTTTTCCTGGCAGGAATTCCTCAAGTGGCCATCCTCACCAAAATTGATGAGGCCTGTCCAGAAATCAAACAAGATTTAAAGAACGTCTACAGGAGCAAGTACCTGAAGGAAAAGGTAGGTTTAAGAGGTAATATTATGAATTTGAAAAGAGGATTTCGGTCAAAATGGTTTTAATATTTGAGTACTGTCCGACCTGGCCAATTCAGAGTTCAGATCTCTCGCAAGTCATCTGTTTTTCTGTCATTTAAAACTTCTGTAAATCTTTGGATTAAGGTCTACATGGAGAGGCTGTGATTGTTGCTTTGTCTTGTCTTGTTTTACGCACTGGCAGCATCATAAACCTGACGACAGAAAGTAGCTGCAAAGTTACAACAGAGGTCTTAGTTTGGATCCAGCTAACTTCGTTATTTAAGCGCAAATGGTAGTCAACACGTTCAGTTTAACAGTACAGGTCTTCATTGTAAAATGCATGAATCGGTTACGTCTGGCCAACACCTGATCCACTTAATAAAGTTATCAGTCCAACAGATCAGAGCAGTGAGCACAAAAGCTTTTTAGCCCCGAGATCTAATCTGTGAACTGAGCTGTTGTGATTTTTTCCACGTAGATGGAGCAGTTCAGTGCAGATGTGGGTATTCCCATGAACTGCATCTTCCCTGTGAAGAACTACCATGAAGAAATCAACCTCAACAATGACATTGACTCGCTGCTCCTGAGCACACTGACAAACATCATCAACTTCGGAGAAGACGGCATCAACTTCAAAAAGAGACAGTCTTAATGTTGAGACAGAGATGTACGGGTTTGCTCCTCAATGTTCTCAGATAACAGTGCTCCATACTCAGCATAACTAACAATAATACCAGGTGTGTGCTTAGTGTAAAGTGCTGCGAGTGAATAATGTAGCAGACGTTCAGCTTCACGTTGGGTCAGCAGGACATTTTTATGAATCAGGGTAACAGATTGATAATGAAATTTGAAATTATATTCTTACTTCAGCTGTTTTTGTTTTTTGATGTGGAGTTATTTTTTATTCCTTTAATCGTGGTGATTTGTTTTTGGATTTCAGGATTGTGTTTCCTTTTTTATGTTGAATGGTTTGTTCTTCTTTGGCTTTTCTTTCTTTTCCACCATGTTGGATGTTGTTTTTATTTCATTTTTCACTGTTATCCTTTGGATTTTTTTCTGTGTCATCAACCTATCCATGTTTAAGGCAGTTCAGTGATTGAATGGAGCCTAAATTTATATTAAGGGATGTCTGGACTATATGTAGAATAATTACACATCTTTACAGACTTAGGCAGGTTTTGTTAACTTTTAAAAAACAAGTCATTAAAAGCTTTATTAACATTAACTTTAAAGAGCTGATGTCTCATTTTTATTTATACTGAAGCTCAAACAGCGTCCTCGGCCTCAGAAATGGTCTCATCTGCTCATCACATGGTCACAGCGCCTCCCACAGGCTGGAAGACATCATTACAGCTAGAAGACGACCCTTCGGCAACCAAGCATGTATGATTTCAAGTACTGGGTCAATAAACTTTCAACAAACCCATTTATATGACTTCTGTATTTCTATAACTCCTGTATTTTTACCTGAACCTTAATTTTTTAATAATAAATTTGTATAATATCAACTGAAAATCAGAGGGAAGTTAGTGGTTTCTTACCTCTCCTGCATAATCCTTACATTGTATTTTTATATATTTTTATCTGTCTGTTGTGCTATTAGTTAATAAATAGTAAATAGTGTTTCCTATGTGACTAATTTGGGACATTTTTTAAAAAACTGGTCCAGTATACTGTACCTGTAGTCAAATCCACCAGACTCCATTGATCAAATTAGTAATTTTACCTCTCAGAACATGGGAGTCACTGGTTTCCCCCTGCCTCTGTCGGTTAGCTTGTGTTATTTACTTTGGTGTTTTTAAGGGTTAAAAATAACAATGTCACATGATAGGCAGCAGCCTAACCAGGAGGTGAAATTATTATTTTTATCACTGGAGTCAAAATAGGGTCCAGGTAGAAAAGTTGAAACGTCACCCTTCAAAGACAGAATAATACTGGATTAAATTAAACATGTTTGCTTTAAATTAAATCCAGTTTGGGTTTTGAGGTTTCTCATTAAGTCAGTGTGCATTACACCTCAATGTTATCTTCCATGTTTAGTCTCAACTATTTGGACATTCATTAAAAAACACAGGAGAAACAATTTTACAGTTCAAATCAGGGTTTAAGCAAAAAATATATTTAGCAAAAATAGATCAGGAAGTTATTTATGTCTAATTTTATTTGTGTTTTTTTCAGTGCAGTAAATAATGAATATGGTTTGGTGGACCACTGAGTTGTTAAATTTTAGTACTACTTATTATTAGTATTACTTTATTTTTTGAAAACAAATAAGATTGAAACCACTGAAGGGGAACTTTTTCTTCTTCTTCTACATCCCAGAGGCCTCAACACCAGCTTGGACAATTCAGAGTTTCTTACACTACTTAGGCAACAAAAGTCTAATATAACAGCCACCTTCAGTAACTTTTGATTCGATAGTGAAACATCGTTTTGAGAGTGAGTCTCTGAATTCAGCATTTCCTCTGGGGCCTCCCTTCAGACAAAGTTTGGAAAAGGGATTTAAAGAAGGTCCAAAACATTTAGAAGTTTGACATCCTTAAAACCTGATGCCACTTTAAAGCTTTTCTAAAAAAACATATAAATCTAATTTCTTCATGCTGTCGTAGCTAAATGTGGATCACATGTTCTGAAATCTCAACACATTCTGCTTCTTATAAAAGATGAGTTTATGAGCAAATAATCCAAACGTTAGCAAACCGTGAGATGTTTCTGCAGC
>JALXJV020000017.1:4056664-4134620 GCA_024633595.2 Lepomis macrochirus | reverse complement strand
AACCCAGTGATTAAAGTGAAATGGGCTAAAACACCTAATTTAATCCTTAATGTCCAACTGAAATCACATTCACCCCTGACTCTTAGTTAATAATAATACTATTGTTAATAGTTTTTTTATTATTAAAGGGAAGAAACATGTTATATGTCACACATGAGAATCTTGAAAACAGGTTTCTTCTCATGTGTGTCTCGATTCTTCAGAAACCTGGATCAGGTGTCCTACCCATGTTTACACGGGCAGCACATTAACTGGGATCCTCCAAAACCCCGATCACCACCAGGATACTGGTGCATGTAAGCACATCTGGGAGGAGGCTGGAGGAGCAGACGTGCGCTGAGGATCTGCAGCTCTCGTCCTCGTACATCAGTCTGACCCTGATTCTGTGTTTGGCGTCTGCGTCGTGTTTCTGAGAGCTGCTGCTGCTTTCTGACCCAGTTTCCCTGCTCCGATCGACTGGGCTGTTTCCAGTGCTGCTGTGGGAGGTCCCTGCACACACATGCACACACACACGTCTGTGAAGTTCAGCTGTAATGTGTTCAGGTATCGTGACCGCAGAGAGTTTTATCTGATCGATGGCACCGACTAACCTCATCTTTATTCCTGTCAGAGTCACACAGCCTTTAAAAGGCTCATTTGGAAGCTGCTCGTGTTTGAAAGCAGTTATTTTATTCAGAACATCAGTAAGTGTGTTTCCATCCATCCACGAGGTTGTAATGCAGAAAACACCTGAGTGCAAACATCACTACAGGCTGCGTTCACACTGCACACCTTAAACTGACTCTTCACATCTGATACGCTGCAGTTTAATCTTTACATGTCACAAGAGTTTTGAAACGTCTCACTCAAAGAGCAAAACCTCATCTCAAATCTCCAAAACCACGAGCTGTTTCTCAGCCTTTCACTCGTTTTCAGTGGCATAAAATACTTTGGTCAAAACACTGCACACTATTCTTTACCTAAGGCACAGAAAGCTAACAGGAAGTGACTTGTTTTCCTTTTCAAAACAAAACCACAACCATTTACTGGGTCACACGGCCTCTCCTCACTGATCACTAACCAATCACTGCTTTAGTAAAGGCCTATAGGTCAAAGGTCAAATTACCGGTTTTGAACAATGGAAGAGAGCAAGAGGAGCAGGAGGGAGAGGCAGGGGGCGACAAGAGGACAAGTTTAAGGAGGAAGAGGAGGAAGGAGAGCCATCGCTGACGAGATCAGGGCCACACTTGGTGATCATGTGACCACAGGTTGACTGAGTCGCTTTACACTGGGATCCATAATCGGAACCATCAAAAATTAGAACAGGTTCCTACAATCTATTGGTTCTTTCAGCAGCACGTAGTTGTAAAATAAGTATTATATACAGTATATGTATTTTTTGGTTTACATGTTTATGGGTTTCATTTCTTGGATGCTACTTGAATCCAACCCTGTGCTACTGTCAGAACTGTAAACTGTGTTTCCAAATAAGTTCTTGCTGTTCCAACGTTGCATTTGGTGTTTACAGTTTACTTTTCAGCATCTTAGCAGATTAGTTTCACTCTACATTGTGTGGAGATGTTACACATGAGCCTGTGAAAGACAAATGAGCTGTAGATTTTAAACCACAGGGTGTAAATGATACTGTACTATTGAAAAAAGTGCCATCTGATACGAATGCTTCATTTTGTTCATGGCATTCTGAATGTTTCATTTTGAAGGACATGTGAGGCATTTTGCATTTTGTGGGAGCAGTTTGGGGAATTGTGTGCAGAGTTTTGGAAATGCGTGTAAGCAGTTGGAGAGAACTGTAAATGTGTAGCCTCCGTGTTCACGTTACTGTTTTGACAGAGTGACAGAGTTTCAATAAACTCCACCTCTGATTGGTCAGGACTTGTTGCTGCCGTTAAGTTTAGGATTAAGGTGGGTTTAGGGTACAAGTGCAGGTTTATTTGTCACATTGCAACAGGCTGTAAAGTGAAATTGAGTTTGTGACTCCTTCTGCTCCATAGCAGCCGATGTACAGTGATATGAAAGCAATCATAAAGTGTTAAACAGAAATGAACTGATTGTATAAAAGTGGCCCAAATCCAAACTGGAAAAGTTTAGATTCCAGGAGACTCGTTCATGCTGTTAGAAACAAATCATGTTGGCCTGCAGTCTGAAGCCCAAAAGTTTTACACTCGGCTGAAGGGCAAAAGTTGTTGTATATAAACACAAGGTGCGACAGTGGAAGTGGAAACAGATCCTGCTGTACGTGAAGATGTGACTGAGAGTGAAGAGCTGAGAGCATCAGCTGTGTGAGGAGCCATGAGGAGGCTGACGTCATCATGTCTCCACGTGGTTTTCCATCGTTTCAGCTTCGACTTTGAATGACGTCTCACTCCCACACTTTGTCAAGACCCGTAGGCTTCAGTTTGTGACGCCCTCTGGACCCCTTTGCTTTATAGTCCCATGTACAGGGGGAAGTCCTGTAGAGGAAGGACGAAGGGCCAGAAACTGAACTTTCAGCCAAGAGGCCAGCTGCTCGTTAACTGTGTGAAACAAAAAGTCAACAATTCATGTTTTCATTTAAAGAGGTGGGATTCTGCTCATTTTCAGGTTCAACATCTTATTTAGGGTTTGTACCACATGGTTTAATTTTAATAAACACCATATTTTCTGTGTTGAAGGCTTCGTTTTAGCTATGGAGTGATACATCCTGTCTCTAAATGATCTTTGTTGGGAGTTGCACACGCTCAGTTCCTAGTTAAGGTCTACTAGCCAATCAGAAGCAGAGCGGGTCATGAAGCGGTAAACAGCTTCGGGTTCAGCTGTGCGTGTTGCCGACCAGCTCGGCAACATGGACTGGAGCAAGAGTTTCAGAGCGGTGAGTTATTAATCTGTAACAAAAGGATCTTTCATCCATAAAGTTTTAACTGAGCTCTGTCTCTACATCACAGTAACAACTTATGTCCACTGACTGCCTGGAGTGCTAGTGTTTGGAGAGAGAGCTGTGTGCTGCAGCTGTTTCGAGGGTGACGCTGAGCTGTTATGGGATGTTTAGCTTTGTTTGTTTGTTTGCACGGTGCCATTTTATTCAGAGCAGAACGTTAGTGAATGTTCCTCTGATGGCTTGAGATGATGAATTTAGATCCAGGAGGTCCAGTCTGATAACAGATCCGTGGCTCTGAAGGTTTAACAGACGCTGTAATGATCCTGTAGAGACTCGTAGTGTCTCCTGTTACTCAGTAAAGAGTTTGCAGTGAACTGACATTTTGTGGAGGAGGTTTATGTGCTGGGATTGTTTTCAGAGCCGTGGGGGGAAACCTCTCTGTAGATCTGACTTTATGAGGTTTAAACAGTAAAACGTCTCTTTTTATCAAGCTGTGAAAGTTAAGGAGGAACTTTATAGGAGCCGGAGACTCTGTCAGAGCTGGGTGAGATACGGGTCAACGTGAACACCAGAGGAAACATTTATGATGCAGAGAAAGTGTCTTCTCTGAATAAACAGCTCTTTATTTGGCTCCTCTCAGACTGTGAAGGTTCAAGACTTCAGGAACCAGCAGTGAGTTTTTTAAACCATCAGCAAACAGATTTTCTCTGGAGTTTAAAATGACAGTTTTTATGTTTGTGCTTTGGTGATTCTTTGCTTCCACAGTGGTTTTCTACATGAGGGTCAAGAGGTCCAGAAGGGTCCCAGGATAAATCTGAGGGGTCGTCTGGTTCACAAAATTATTTGTTATCAGAACGAGTCTGATGTTAATCTGTACTTAATGGCGTAAAATATGATATTTTTAAATTAAAGTTTAAAAGTGTTGCATGATAATCAGTTGAACGTTTGTGAACACCTTCCAGGTAATAACATGTTTGCATGTAAGCTGAGAGCAGCGGACCTTAGACGATCCACCAGCCAGATCAACTGGACCAGGAACCAAAGCGGGACCAGAGGAGAGGATAGAGAGCCGGTATAGGAGCCAGGTTGGTCCAGCTTGGACCTGTTTGGAGCCAACGGGACTCAAGTTGGTTAAGAAAGGGAAATCAGAGACGGTGCCCACATCTTTACAGAGACCTGCCCCTTCAACATCCCGGATCAAGCACAAATACAGTCAAGATGGACTTTATGTGAAGATGAAAACATATTAGCATCTTGTTGCTGCTGTTTGCTTCTTTGCTACCTAAAAGTCAGACTTAATTTTCCAGAGAATCAAATATTTTGACCCTCAATTAATTGTTGACTATAGGCATCTGAAAAATGACCCACAATCCACTGGGTTCAGCTTCAGATGTTGCTGTGAGACAAATATTAATTTAATAATTGGGTTTTTTAGGATGTTGGTTCTTTGGGAAACTGTTTAATTATTTTAATTCATGGAACAACCACCTTTAGCAGCAGCCCATTATAAACCTATTGTATGGTAGGCTAAGCACTGTGTGGGGTCTACATGGCTCATTGTGTTGCTGTATGGGGATTAACTGGTCCATGACAGGCGCACCTGTCCTACCTGAAGACTAAATAAGGGAGAAAAACATTCTCTGAAACATTAAGTTCGACTTTTTATGTTTTCTTGTCCTCCTCTGAGCTCCGCCGTGTCTGCTCTCAGTCCACCGGGGTGACCAGGAGGCGCTGGCCGGGCCGTGCGCACCTGACCGCGGCCGCGCATCTGGCATCAGACGTGTTTTTAATGTTGCCGAGAGAGTCCCAGCTGGTGGTTCTGCTGCTGCACCATCAACATGAATAATGCAGATCTTGAAGCGGATCCAAGCCCGGCTCCCGGGGCCAGAACCCGCGCCGCTGGAGGAGGTGAAGCCAGCAGAGACAGGCCGGGGTCCGCTTCTAGTGGGACCGACATGGAGACAGGGCTGCTCGGCGGGCATAAAGTGAAAACCCTCGGCGGCAGCGGCGGAGCTGCTGGTGATACTGGACCTCCTCCTCCTCCTCTTCCTCCTCCATCATCATCATCATCATCATCACCAGCATCCCACCGCACACCTCCGCCGTTCAGCCAGTTTATCCAGAAGCAACATCACCACCAGCGGCAAACACACAGCAACAACAACAACAACATAAACAACAACAACAACAACATCATCCAGCAGGGCCAGGGGGAGCCGCGGGGGGAGAGCAGCGGGGGCAGACAGCACCATGGAGGGAAGGAGAACATCCTCCTGGTGGGGAAGAGCCGAGCGGAGGAGCGCCATCAGCAGCACCAGCTGAACAACAGCGAGGAGGAAGAGGAGGAGGAGGAGGAAGAGGAGGAGGAGCGGATGGATGCCAGCCTGGGTTCAGCCACCAACACCTCCAACAACAACCCTCCTCCGAGCGGGACCGAGTTTAATCATTATTATGGGAATGGAAGAGGAGGGCCTTGCTTCGATCAACATGGCGGACAACAAAGACCAGGGACTGGGGTAATAAGAGCCGCGCACTCGGTACTCAACGCTATGGATCAGGTTCAGAACTCCCACGAAGGGTACAACAACAACAGCCCGTATAACCACTACCCGAACTATCGGCCCGGCTATGGGAACAGCGGGTACGGGGGCATGATGAGCCCCTCGCGGCCGGGGAACAACCTGCTGGGCCCGGGCAGCTCGGCCGCTGCTAACCACAGCAAAGCGGCGATGGCTGCTACCAGCGCCCCGGCAGGAGCTGCAGGCGGCGGCGGCGGCGGCAACAACGGCGGGTTCCAGCGGTTCCCCGGACCGGGCCAGCACCAGCAGCTGCACCCGTCCGGAGCCACGCCGACCCTGAATCAGTTATTGACCTCTCCGAGCACCATGATGCGCGGTTATGGAAGTGGATATGCAGATTATAATAATCCTCCTCCCGCACAGCAGCAGCCGAGCCTGGGGCTGGCTAAGGAGCTGCAGTACGGCTCGGCGACTCACGGCTGGGCCGGACAACGAAGCCACCCGGCCATGAGCCCCGGGAACAACGGGCAGGGCAGCGGCAGAGCCCCGGTGAGTTATTACAGCCCGGCTCCTTGTTGTTGTTATGGTGTAATAAACTAAGGGAAGCTAACCTGCTAGCTGGCGGTTCGGCAGCCAGCTAGCCGCTATGCTAACGTCAGTTACACCGCAGATCGACGTTTAATTTAAACAGCTCGACACACTTTTACGCGCTTATTTGTGATAAATACTTAAATAAAGGTCATTCCTTAACTAACCGGTCACATGTGCAACAACAAATAAGGGGAGTTGGAGTTAACAGCAGTTAGTAAAGTCTGTGTTTTTAGTTCCGTGTCCAAGGTGACTCCGTTTTTAGCATTGCTAGGCTAAGCTAGCATTAGCGTATTAGCCGCTGTTAACCGCACAGGCCTGGAGAGGATGTTTGTCGCTGAGGGGGGGCTGTGATATAAACTGTTATTACATTAAACTGTGTTGTGTGAGGACTAAAGATGGGGAGCGTGGAGGTTTCCGGGCCTGAGGGCTGTTAGCTTGACAGCTGCACTCAAACTCTCGCTCCGACTAATCGCTCCACTTTATGCTAATTGTGTCTTCTGAAGTGAGTCTCGGTGTTGATGCCGGTTCAGTTCTGTTGTGGTCCTCCCTGCCGGGTTAACCGGACCACCGTGTGGAGGAGGAGCGGTACCCCGGCTCCTGTCAGCTGCGTGGTGATCCGGCTTCAGCTTAGTTGGCAGGGAGCCCGTTATGGCCCCACGTCCACACGGGAGCCCTGACCTTCACACATGCAGATTAGCCATGTGGTCATTATACCACCGGCACAACAACACCAGAGCTCCTCAGGCTGCCCCCCAACCCCCACCCCGCTGCAGCCCCGGGCCTGCTGGGGGACTCTGGCCCGGGGCCCCTCTCCTGTCCCCGGTCAGTCCTGCTCCATGTCACAGGAGGCTGCTGTTAGAAAGTAGGATGCAACACTTGCATTAAAAAGTCTGGACTAACACTAATTATCGACTGATCTGCTGATTATTACTCGATTAGTCAGTCAGTGCTGCTGCATGTCAGAGACACTGAGGAGGCTTTTCAGTGTCTGAGTTCACTGCGAGAAGGTAGGAAGCTTTCTGCACCACTTGCATTAAGAAGGCTGCAGCTAACGACGTTTAGAAGTTGGATTAATGTGCTGATTTCTCCTCTGAAAGATAAAACTCTGACAACTAGGAGGAAAACAAAATATCGCTATTACAACACGGCCAAGGTCTTTACCCAAAATCACAGAACCTGCAAATCTTAAATGTAAAATGTGAGACAGAGCAGCGTTGTAACGAAGTCCTGTCGAGGCTGCAGATCCTGTCCTCCACATGTAGGAAAACCAGTTTGTTCGGTTCATCGTCATGAACTGAATCGGCTCAGCGAGCTTCCTGAAACAGTGTGTGTGGGGTTATAGACGTGTACCTGGATACAGGGAGCAGGAAGCAAAGGCCGGGGTTAAAGGTCCAGACCCGGTTTATTTTATCTCTCATCAGGTACTTTGTGTGTTTTTTTTAGAGGTCAAAAAGAAACTGCATGAGATGCAGAACGATAGAAACAAACCTGAAGTAAAAATTAAACATTTGCTGTTTGCTTAAGAACCAAAGAAGTAAAATCAAACTCTGTTCTTTAATTGCATGGCGTTGTTTTCTGTTGCATGTGTTTGATCACATGTCTCAATGAATCACAGTGTGCTGAATCAGATCGCACCACATCTGGAGTTGCGT
The DNA here is from genome assembly GCA_024633595.2 of Lepomis macrochirus. Classification (NCBI taxonomy): domain Eukaryota; kingdom Metazoa; phylum Chordata; class Actinopteri; order Centrarchiformes; family Centrarchidae; genus Lepomis; species Lepomis macrochirus. Next base: position 4,127,004 of record JALXJV020000017.1, on the reverse strand, counting down.
CATAAATATTTCTCCATCAGATCGGACCAATGGCAGGACGGCCTCTGTGAGGGAGATCAGCCAGTTAATTATATTTTTACAAGAACAACAAATCTTCTCAGGTTACAGCCTTTCTCTGTTTTTAAATCACAAACTCTTGTTTTACAGTTTAAAGTCTGTTTCTGACTCACCTGAATCTTTTCTCACATTGATGCAAACATCCTGTAAGGAGGCCTCGGTGTTAAAGCAGAGCTCCATCATAATATCGACTGAAGTTGTTTTTTATCTGTGAGTCGTTAATGAAACCAGAGGAAACATCACCTTTTCCTCAGAGTTTGAACCTGTTGACAGCTTCGTCCTGGTGTTTACATCAGGATCATTGATCGTCCTCTCTCGCCTCGCCTCACCTCGCCTCACCTCGCTCGCCTCACCTCGCCACCTCGCCGTGTGAACCTGTGTTTTTGTTTCCTCTCTGTCAGCTGACTGATGGAAACGATCTTTTTTCCCTTTCAGGTGTAAAATCCAGCTCCTGCTTCTATATTTAGCCGCCTGAGCAGCAGTGAAACATCTGTTCTCACTGAGTCACCTGTTATTATGTCAGTGTGTCAGAATATTAAAGCTCACCCAGGCGTGACTGCTTTAAAGTGGCCTCCCGGGCTTTTGGATGGCTCACATTTCGTCTGAGCGCTGCTCCGACAGGAGGGCTTTAGTCCCGCTGGTAGTTTGTTTTGGCTCGGCGGAGCCTCCCCGACTCGTTACAGATGTATTATGTCATTTACAGGAGTCCACAAACAGCAGTCCGACCGCAGAGCTCCAGCTCCAGCTGCACAGTTTTCTGATTCGTGTTGGTTTAAAGTTTGAAACTTTTGAATCTTTGGAGAAAAAGTAAACGAGTCTCATCAACCAGCCGTGTCTCTCCTCCAGGTGCCGCCGCTGGACCCGACGGCGATGAAGCGCTCTCAGCTCTACAGCATGAGCTCCCACCCGTACTCCCAGCAGCAGGGGGAGGCGTACTCCGGCCAGCCCTACGCCTCCCCCGGCCCCCACAGATACCCGATGGGGATGCCCAGCAGAGGCCAGATGGGGATGGGCGGCATGCAGTACCCGCAGCAACAGGTAGGAGGCGCCCTTTAACATCTGTAACAGCTTCACTTCAACGGTGAAAGTCTGAACTCCCAGCTCCTCGACATAGTGTTTTTATCTCATGATGATTTTAGCGGTGCAGGAAGAGACGGTGTAAAAGACGTGGACGTAGCTTTGCCGTTTTGAAGCCTTGAGTTTGGCCTTTTGGCCGTCGCCATCTTGGATTTTTGAACCCAGACATGACCATATTTGGACAAGAAGGCAGAGCTAGATAACTTGGTTATCTAAGTGCGTCTGTAATTCACTTTAACTGAGATGCTGATGTTGACCGGCGTAAAAAAGGCTTAAAACTACATGTATTAACCAGAAAAGACGATGAGCCGAGTCTGTAGGTCCAACCGAACGCTGAGCAAACGCTTTGAGGGCCAAAATGTTCCAGTTAACCTTTAACCCACTCTGACGAGGTCAAAGCTCTTAAGGCCAGTTTGTAGTTCTCCAATCAGCTTGTAGCCCCGCCCTAAAGCCCCCCCTGCTTCCTGGTCTATGTTCCTCTAAATGGGACCATAATTTACTAAATGAACATCATGCTGTGTTGAAGAAGACTTGAAACTAGCGACTGAGACCATAAACTCATCAGGAAAGTGTTTACTGAGGGAATAAATCAGCTGAGGAGCAGAAACATTTTCTTTGTGCAGCTGGTGGAGTCGCCCCCTGCTGGCTGCTGGAGAGGACGCAGGTTGAAGGCTCCCTGGGTAATGTAGTGGCTGTGTAGTTGTGCTGCAGTTCACTCGCAGCGTCTGGATCTCGTCGTGTGATGAAGCTGTTGAGGTAGTTTGTGTGTTTGAGCTGCAGGTTCACCACCTCGCCGGGCCGAGTCGGGGCTATTCCTGGTGCAGACTGGGCCGAGGCTATTTTCAGACCCCAGACGGCCGGTTTGTGTTTACTGACGGCTGACGCTGCCTCCGATACGTCACGTACAAGAATCGTTTGGCTGCTGCAGCTGGAATCGCACCGCAAAGACTTTAGAGAGGCCGAGACTTTGAGAAAATAAACTTTCCAAACCCCCGGCTGCAGCCCAATCCATCCCTCTGCTCTTCATCTAAATGATCGATATGTTCCAGGCAAATATATAAAAGCCAGTGTTGGTCAGTGACGTCAGCAGGAGGCGTCGTTCAATATCTCACATGTGGCAGTTTGCTGCTGTTAAAGAAAAACACCTGAAGGTCGACGACGTCATCGTGGGGAACGTTTGTTTTTCACTTCTTTAACATTTCTTAACATTCCACCGGGCAAATCTGGTACTTTATTTGGTCTCACCTCCATCGAGCTGTCAAAGGAGCTGAGTGAAAACGCTGCTGACTGCTGATTGGTCAGAGAGAAACGACTGCGTGTTGGAAATAACCAGATAAAGTGGAATAAGATGCCGAATAAAACACATGTTGGATAGAAAACATAGATACAAACACAATGTAAATCTTGTAACTCGTGCTAATCCTGTAATCTCAATACTCAAACACTGTCAGGTGAAAACTGCTTGCTGATTGGTCGATCACACGGCGGCGTGCTCTGGCAGGATTTATTTTGCCGTAACGTTCTGATGAAGGTTAAAACAGCAGCTCTCAGGTCTAAATGCTGGAGAGAAGCAGCAGGAGGTTTCAGGTGGTTCAGGCAGACGTTTGTTCTCTCAGCTCGTAGGTTACTCCCCCCCCTCCTCCCCCCCCTCCTCCCCTCCCCCCATCACCCCTGAGAAACGCCGGCGTCATTACATCACTGCGGGTCGACAGATGCTTGTTTCTGTTCAGCCTGAGGGAAGAGGTGTCAGGTGAAGAGGGAGGAAAGGTAATGACTTGTATGTGAGCGGGGCCCCAGACGGCCCCGGGGCCCTTCCTTTATTAACTCTATGACTCCAGATGGAATTGGATGTCGACCCGCCGGCTGCTGAGATTGATCCTGGTTTCAGGAGGATCCTTTACCCCCATTTGACTTTCTGACTGCGACATTAATCTGTCTGAGTAATTATCCAGTGCAGCTTCTTCAATGGGAATAACTGATGAATCTCTGGGACCAAACAACTAATCGATCGACCAAGAAAATACAGATAGAGGCAGCAGAGGCTTGTTGGACTCTGATTATTTAGTTTATCCGTATCGACGTGCGCTGCTGGTTTCACTTTCAAAAATGATCAATAACGGCTGTGGATTTATTAACCCGGTCGTGTCGGTTCTGGTTTGGGGCCTCAGGTCTGCTTTCCTCCGGTGTCGGTCTGGTTCTCACTGCAGACATCGTGGCTGACACCTGATTACATCATCACAGGTGCTCTTGAGCAAGGCAGCCAATCCTGCGTGTCCTCCGGGGGGCCGCTCGGAGCTGCTCGCAGGTTGCACCGTGGTTGCGTCTTGTTGCGTTTTATTCCTGAGGAGAGGATGAGCTTTCGGTGTACAGAACATTTCAGCCCTGATTTAATCTGTGCACCTTTTTTTAAGGTGGTTTAAATGTTAATGTGTCGAGGTTTGAGCGGTTGGCTTCAGTCGGTCAGCAGCAGTTTGCAGAGCTGGTTTTCTTGCTGTTGATGAGTGAAACTCGTTGCTCTAAGATCCTTTTCAGACGATCAGCTTGAGGTTTACATGTTGGTCTCATGAATAAACATCTACGTCATGATGGCTAAAGGCTAAAGGCTGCAGTGACACAGGCAGACATGTAATGCACTTATAAAGAAATCACTGTTATGAACTCACACAAAGTTTAATAAAGAGAAACCCTGAACGAGTCTGTTTCTAAGCTGCTGAGCTTCTCCTCATGTCGGACTCTCGTGGTGCGAGAACCTTCATACCACAGTCAGAATAATAATCAGATTAGCGTGCACTCCCTCTAGTTACAGCGTGAATTAAACTGTTCATGTCTCTAAAACAGGTTACAGTTATCCAAGGAAAGTTAATATCAAAGGGCTTCTGTTGTCGTGGTCGCTGGAGTCACAGGCCGTCGCTGGCGTTGTCACCTGAGGCGAAATGTGAGCGTTTGTTTCCATTACGTTTAAATTCAGAGCCTTTAGCAGAGGCTTTTGTGACTCACAGTAAGTACAGTCAGGTGAAAGTGAAACAGGTCGCTGTCGGCACAATAAAGATGTTTAATAGAACACGTTTCAGTCTCTCGTAATTGCTATGCTAAGATGCTACACAGAGTTTTGTAAGAGCCAGGATGTACAAACATTTTGGGGGGAGGAGAGGCAGTTGGGATTGAAGGAGGGAGGCTATGAGTCCTGTCATTGGCCGGGAGCGACTTTTGCTTTCTGTGAGCCACGGCGGCGTCAGCAGGGGATCGTAGTTAAGCGGGTTTCTTCAGTGTCCCAGGAAGCAGATGAAGGGACACCACTGGCAGATTAATTGGCTCAGTGTTTCCCTCCCTCTCCGCCTTAAAATGGCCGCTGTGCATCACCCAGGTGGCTCCATCCCACTCCGCTCTGAAGCGTTTTGAGTTTCCATAATAAAGCACTATATAAATGTAATGCATTAATGTTATCATAGCATTGTAAGTGGGGAATATGAGGCGTCTTAGCCTTCCTCCCCTGTTGAGAGATGGTCTCTCTAATCTGGTGTAAATTCTTTCTGTCCCTCCTCTTTCAAAACATCTGTCCTCCATGTCCACAGTATGGACGGTGTTGTCCTCCTTCACCCTTCAGATGTAGGTAAACTGCTGAGTCTTGTCCTGAGGAGTTGTGGGTGATCAGTAGTGCTTCAGCCTCTCTCCTCTGTTTAGAGATGGTCTCTCTGTTCTGGTCTGAATGGCTTCTGTTACTCCTTTAAACCGTCCGTCCTCCCACTGAACGAGTCCTTTACCCTTCAGATGTAGGTAAACTGCTGAGTCCTGATGAGTTGGCTCTTCTGTTTTCAGCCATGTGTTTAGTTTCCCAGTAAACGGGTCTAAGTCTTCCTCGCTGATCGGACCGCATACAGTGGATTGCTTCTCTTGGGCTTGCTTCGGTCTTCGGGGTGGACCAGTATCTGTCTTAGCGTGCTCTTGGGTTTAATAAACACGGGGATGTGGTGTTTGTTGATCCACAAGCCTCAGGTGTTCACGCTCCTTCTCTCTTGGTCACCTGTTGGTTTGTCGTCAGCTCGGCGGTCCTGCTGAGTCCGAGCTTATTCTCCAGAGGGCGGAGTCAGACAGTAAGTGTTGGACGGTGAGAATAATCAGGAGGTGTGGATCGAAACGCCACCCATTAATTAGCATTTTCTGGCTACCGTCACAGGAAGTGGAGACGCTTCGTTTATCCGTCAGAGACTTTTCACTGATGCTTTGTGTTTGTGTGTCGTCAGATGGGTTCTCAGTACACTCAGCAGCAGCAGCAGCAGCAGAGCGTGGGAGGCTACGGTCAGCCGGGTCAGCCGCCGTACTTCAGCCCTCCTCAGCAGCAGCCCGCCGCCCCGAGCCAGCCGCCCTACATGCAGCCCCGCCCACTGCCGCAGCAGGTACGACCGAAGCCACCAACACTGTTCTTCATTCTGCTTCCACTCTGCTGTAAATCAAACACTTCCTGCTCATCTTTCACAATAAAAGCCTAATAATGTGACAAACACTGATTTCAGTATTTGACTGTTCAGACTGGATATTCAGGTCCAGCCTCAGTGCTGAGGCGACCAATCGTAGCGTCTGTCGGTCCAGATGGGTAACTTACCATCTAGCGCCATCATCAGGTCACCATGGTAATGTGTCCAACACTTTGCTGCCTGCAGAACTGATGACGCTCCCATCAGCCTGATTATCTGATGTCAGAGGGCAGAAAAGAGCTTCTGCTGTAACGTCATCAGGCAGGACGCTGCTTTGGCCAATCAGATTCATGCTAACTCACATTCCTTGTTAACTGAACTAGCTTTCCACTGTTTACCTCTGTGTCGCCCTGACGACAGATAAAGTATCTGCGGCTGAACTTTCCAGAGTTGTGAGATCCTGGAAAGTGTTTTTGGTGTCTGATAAAGGCCTCCGGATCAATGCACTAAGTTCAGATCCTCACTGATCTTACGGCTGTTGCGGCTTGTTTTCTGCAGTGGAGGGGAAGTCCCGGCCGTCAGCTGCTTCTTATCTCCTTCATCAGCCTGCAGAGCGTCCTGAATAAACCCCCTTATGTTCTGACATGCAACACTCACAGGAAGTGGGTGTTAAGATTCTGCTGATGTGACAGAAACCCGCCGGCGGTGCGGTGGATGTGGTGGAGGTGAAGGTGGAGGTGTGTCTCAGCAGCAGCAGAGGTTCTCACGTCCCTGCTGAAGGAGACCCTGACCTTCTCTGCTGAGACCTCCGTGAAGCTTCAGCTCGCTGTGAGCCTGTCAGGTCGTCAGGAGTGACGCCGCCGCCCTGACAGCCTTCATCGCATTACTCACCAGCCGATTGGACGGTTTACGGTCATCACTCAGAAGTCAGCGCTCTGTTTGAAGGATGTCAGTGAACTTTGTTTCTTTGTCTGTCTCGATGCAGGAGGTGCCGCAGGAGGCGTACGGGGGGCGTGGCCAGTCTGCCGCTATGACTCCTGGGAAGCCGAACCACGAGGAGATGAGTCTGAGCCAACAGGAGCGGCCGTCCAGCCTGCCGGTGAGTCAGAGCGCAGAACCAGACGAAGCAGCTCAGAGGACTTTCAGTCCGTCTGTGTCGAGTTGTTGCTCGTGTTGGTGGCGTCGGTTGACGTCGCCGCACGACGGCGTCTTGTTGCTGTGGTAAAATCACTGGGGGGAGGTGGGTGGTGATCTGAACGGGTTCCTGGGAGACAGAAACACGGCGGGCCAAAACCAAACCGGTCTGTGGCTGATCCAGATACAGCGGCCGGACGAGTAACTGAAAAGTAATCGAAAGGGCAAAGTGGTCAAATTTTTCAGTGATTTAGGTTAGACACCTCACAGTGGGCGGAGCCACAGATCACGCTGTTATACTCTGATGAAACGCTTTGGGGCATAAAAACCTATCCTAATATTTCATTTATCATCCATTTAAAAATAAAAATATTAGCATATTATTAGTCGTCCTGTTCAGAGCGACAGACAGAGAGACCTTTTATTTTGAAATCCCTCACAGGACAGCGTTTCCCTGGTCACTTTGTTCTCCGTTTGCTCACTGAAGGTGAGTTTTTGGGGCGAAGCAGCTGAGAGGTCAGACTTCCCGTCCTGATTACATGAAGCGAGGAGCGGCGTGTTGTGTCAGACCTCCCCGCGGGCTCTGATTGCTCTGCAGCTGGCGGTCGTTGTTGTCGATAATGACGGCGTCCTCTGCAGCTGAAGCGTCACGCCGTCGCCGCCTGATGCTTCCTGCCGCACAGAGAGGGACGCGCCTGAAATAATCACCCGTCCTCGTGAACGCTGACTGAACTGAACGTGTTCAGGGCTGCGTGAACTGCTGGGCTCACTGAACCCTGAGAGGAGGCTGCCAGGCTGCGCCACAGTCCTTCCTAGATTAATTATGGATTCATAATTTGTTTCATTGATCATTTGCTCTGATAAATATTGGCAGTATTAAAGATGTCCTCATCAGGCTGTGAGACGCACAGGACTCGATAGAGACACCAGATGCTTTAATATGTTTTAATATCTTTAGTGACGGCGTGCTGCGTTCACTGTTAGAGTCCGTGATAAACTGGCCTGAATGGTTTATATATATAAATAAGAAAGAGTGACCGGGTGACGGCGCTCTGGGTGACTCCTGAGTCTGTCTGCGGCGTGTTGGGCAGGAAAACCCTCAGCGTGAGTCTGGAAACATCTGCAGCCGTTTCACTCCGTCAGAAACCCGTTTTAAAGCTGCTTCAGTGAAATCAGCAGCTCTCTGTTCCTCTCTCCATCCTGCCTCCTCCTCCTCTCTCCTTCTCTTCGGTTTCTTAACCCCCCCTCTGTCTCCATCCTTTTGAAGTCGGTGGTGCTGATGCAGTTGCCATGGCGACAGGCGGATGGGAAGAGACTATAAAAAACAAAGAGCTCAGCGGCTCTTGAAGGCCTCGCAGCCTCTGTAATAAGTTCACGTTCTCCGTCTTCAATCAGCCGACTGTTTCTCCTTTTATTAAAAGCTTTTAAAGCCAGTTTGGAAATTAAACACGTCTTTAATCGACTTATATTTAAGTTTGAATAACAGGTGAATAACTTCCCCTGATGCAGACGGACCCAGTTCTTAACGGTGGAAAGGAGACGAGCAGAAGCCGCTAAACAGCCGACATGCTCGACTTAAAGCGACCAATCAGAAACGCACTGCAAGGCAACATGTATGCAGCGTGAGGAGAAGGAAGGAAGGAGGAGAAATAAGAGAGGAGAGGAAACGAGAGCAGAATGAAGCGAGGAGAGATATAGGAGACAAAAGGGGGAAGGAGGTGAAGAAAAAGAGACAGCGGGAGGGAGGAAGAGGAGGAAATAAAAGGAAAGTGAGGAGAAAAGAGGAGGTGAGGGAGACATCAGGAGGAAGAGGAGGAGAGGAAGGTCGAGTGAGGCTGCAGACTCTCTCTCTCTCTCTCTGCGCTCACTCTTTATAATTAGAACACACCAGGAGAGAGAGAGAGAGGCAGATCCTGATTGGCTGAGCTGTTGGCAAGGGGCGGAGGGAGGGAGGAAGGGTTGCTATGCTGTGATTGGCTGGAATGAGACCCAGGGGCAGATGGGAGATTTCAGTGCAGTGCCCTTCTCCTTTCCTCCCTTCCTCCTTTCCTCCTATCCTTCGTTCCTCCTCTCCTTCCCTTTCCTCTCCTCCTCTCCTTCCTTCCCCTCCTCCCCTCCTTCTTCCTCCCCTCATCTGTCCTCCCTCCTCCTCTCCTTCCCTTTCCTTCCTCTCCTCTCCTCCTTCTTCCTCCCCTCATCTGTCCTCCCTCCTCCTCTCCTTCCCTTTCCTTCCTCTCCTCTCCTCTCTTCCTTCCCCTCCTCCCCTCCTTCTTCCTCCCCTCATCTGTCCTCCCTCCTCCTCTCCTTCCCTTTCCTTCCTCTCCTCTCCTCTCTTCCTTCCCCTCCTCCCCTCCTTCTTCCTCCCTCATCTGTCCTCCCTCCTCCTCTCCTTCCCTTTCCTTCCTTCCTCTCCTCTCTTCCTTCCCCTCCTCCCCTCCTTCTTCCTCCTCTCGTCTGTCCTCCCTCCTCCTATCCTTCCCTTTCCTTCCTTCCTCTCCTCTCTTCCTTCCCCTCCTCCCCTCCTTCTTCCTCCTCTCGTCTGTCCTCCCTCCTCCTATCCTTCCCTTTCCTTCCTTCCTCCTTCTTCCTCCTCTCGTCTGTCCTCCCTCCTCCTATCCTTCCCTTTCCTTCCTTCCTCTCCTCTCTTCCTTCCCTCCTCCCCTCCTCCCATCGTTCCCTCCTCTCCTTTCTCCTCCTTCCTCCTTTGGTATCTCCTCCTCTCCTCTCCTTCTCTTCTCCTCCTCCCTCCTCCTCCTCCTCTCCTCTCCTTCCTCCTTTCGTATCTCTTCCCCTCCTCTCCTCCTCTCCTTCCTCCTCCTTCCTCCTTTGGTATCTCCTCCTCCTCCTCTCCTCCCTCCTCCCTCCTCCCCTCCTTCCTCCTCTAATGACCTGCGCCTCCTCTGTGTTTCAGGATTTGTCCGGCTCCATCGATGACCTTCCCACCGGCACCGAGGCGGCGGTGAGTTCAGGGGCGTCGGGCTCGGGCAGCGCTCAGGGCGACCAGGGGACCCCGACCCGTTCTCCTTTCTCCCCCCACGTCTCACCGCGACTCCCCCCGCCAGCTCGCACCGGGCCCTCCCCTTCCCCTTCACCGTCCCCCGCTGGGTCCGGCAGCCAATCACGATCCGGACCTCTGTCCCCCGCCACCGGCGGACCAGGTAGGACTGTGACATCACTTCCTGTCTTACAGCCATTTAAACCAGCTGTACACAGTTGGAGCCAACGCCGTCTGTGTCTCCCCATCAGGCTCTCAGATGACCCCTCAGGTCTCTGGTCCTGGTTCAGACGGCGGTCCTCATCCCTCTGCCGTGACTCAGGACCGAGGTACGGCTGAGTGTTGTGCTTCACTCTTCATTTGTCACTGAAAGCCACATGTGGACCTCATGGTGGCGCTAGAGGACGGTCAGAGGATCCCCGGAGTCAGTAGGACTCGTCCTCTGGGGGACCGTGATGTCATGGCTGTCCATGCAGTGGACGTTGAGGAGGGGCCAGGCTAGCAGTTTCCACCTGCTTCCAGTCTTTGTGCTAAGCTAAGCTAACAGCGTCTCCTCTCTTTGTCTTGTCCTCAGGTTTCCCTCCCTCCATGCAGCGTAGCACCCAGGGGCCTCAGTTTGGCCCCCAGCAGTCAGCACCACCCATGTCCCCTCACCCAGCCTCGGGGGGACCCATGCACCACGGCTCCTACCAGCAGGGCGGCTCATATGGCCAGTACGGGCCCCCGGGTACGCGCCGTGACCTGGAAGGAAAAACACTTTGGAAAGTTAAGGAAGTGAAACAGTTTTTGTAAAAGTTCCCTCCTCCCCCTCTGCAGGTAACTACCCTCGGCCCCCGCACTATGGCGGGGCCCCCAGTGCCAACTACTGCGGCCCTGGACCGGGTCCCGGCTTAGCCAACAGCTTGGGGTTGAACGCCAGCAGTCCCATGCACGGTCAGGGCCCGTCCACCCCGGCAGGTCGCGGCCCGGGACCCGGCCCCGGGAGCCGGCCTTACCCCGCCGGAGGAAGCTCCATGGCCCCCACCTCCCCCGGCATGCCACAGCCCGCCGGGCAGGGCATGGGGCCTCCGGGGCTCAACGCGAGCCGCAAACTGCTCGAAGTCGGCCCCAACGCCGGGCCGTCCTCGTCCTCGACCTCAGCCGCCCAGAGCAGGTGAGTCCGGACGGTTTAGATTTTTAGAGAAGCACTCGGTCTGTGTTTTGTTCACTGAAGAAGGGGAGATCCAGTATTTAAAGGTGGAGTTTCAGGTGATCCCTGTTCCTGGACTCGGGTCTGACGTGGATCCACTGATCAGAACCCAAAGAAAGTTTTTGCATTTGATGTTTTTGAACGTTTGTTCTGATATTTTTGCTGCTTGAAGCTGCAGAGAGTCGACGGTTCGGACCAAGTCAAAGTGTTTGTTGCTTCTCCCTCCACCCCTCCACCCCCCCACCCCTCCACCCCTCCACCCCTCCAGGCCTCCCTTCGCTCGTTCCCCAGCCTTCCACAACCAGTCCTGGTCCGGGGGTCCACCTGCCCTCTCTCCTACCCTTCACCCCTCTCACCCACCTCACCACCATCCTCCTCCTCCTCACCCTCCTCACCACTCCCAGCAGGGAGCCTATGCTCAGCCCCAGCCCGCCGTGCAGAGCCCTGCAGAGCATTATGGGTAGGTTTGGCCCCAGAGCCTGACAGAAACCGAGGACACGCTCACGCTTTCTTTAAAATAACAAATTCAGACTAAATAATAATAAAGTTTAGAAGGTCCTCCACTTCAAATATTTGAAGCGTGTAAATACAGAATATAAAAGTCCAGAGAGGTTCACCTGCTTCAGCCTCACCTGCTGCATGTTGCTGCTCTCCTTCCTGACTCTCTTGCTGCTTCAGCTGCCTCAGCAGTGCTGGTTGAAACCTGGAAATATTCAAAACTAATTCATTGTTTTTGGTGTGGGAGACGCAGGTTCGATTCCCGTGTACGCCCTCTGCCACACATTATGTAGGAATTGTAAGTCACTTTGGATGAAGGTGTAAATGAGTAACAGGCTCAGTTGCTAATGTTGTGTAGCTGCTCCGACCTGCTCGAGTCGACGGGTCAGAAGAAATGCTTCAGTTGTTTCTGTCTTCGTCTCCACTAACCGCTCGGGTCCTGGACGCTTCCTTCCTCCTCGCCCTAACCTCCTGCATGGCTCGCCAGTTTCTCACATCTCGTAAACCCCCTTTTTCTTCTGTGGTGTCCAGGCAGGGAAGCTACCTGGGCATGGCGCCGATGGCAGGAATGAGCCCCGGAGGCCCCGGAGGTCCCTACAGCCAGCAACCAGGCAGCAACTCTGGGAGGATGACGCCGCAGGGGCCCCCCTACAGCGGCCCGTCCTCAGGTACGACCACAGACCCCACCGGAGGCCCCGCTGCTGTTAGGGTCAGGATCTGCCGCCGTTTAAATGACCTGCTTCTTGTCTTTCAGGCCCCATGATGATGCAGGCGGAGGGGATGGGTCCCCATCTAGACGCCAAGCAGAGGGTCGAGCTCAGCAAAGACGGCGTCGGCCCCGCCTCCGAACCGCCCAAACCCAAGGTGTGTCCTCCGGCTTTGTTAACCAATCACAGCGGCCGGTTTCTGCCCTCCTAGCATGCTGACAGACGCACGTGTGCTGAGCCGAACGCAGGAGCGAATCCTCACAGCTGCTGCAGGGCTGTGAAAGGCAGGGTCGACAGGCAAACAGGCAGGCGGAGAACGCAGTTCAGCCTCCGCTGACGTTTCAGATCAGCAGAAATATTCTTGTGTTGAATCAAATCAGGGTCCAGCAGTCGGCTCATGAAGTAGGTCCTGGTCACACTGAGAACCAGCAGAGTCTGAGTCCGCTCCCTGATCCAGCAGACCTCAGCTGGCTGCTTTCAGTTTGAAGGAGCAGCCGGACTCCTTTTGAGTGTCTGAGGGTAAACCAGTCAGAACAGAGCTGCAGGTCTGCATGATTGACAGGTCCCGCCCTGCTACCTTTCGCAGAGTCCCAGAACTCCTAAAGGTTTTTGCTTCTGGGACCACAGAAGCCGTCTTCCTGCTGATTCAGGACCTCAGCTCTGCAGCTTCCTGTTGTTCACCCGGCAGTAAAACACAGCTCAGGTGTTTCCTCCGGCCTCCCCACAACCACAGGATCAAATTACAACACTGCTTGTTTTCAGATGGCCACGGATCAGATGAGGCAACGTAAAAGATGATCGGGCCCCGACTCTGTGCTTCGTTTAAAGGTGGTGTAAAGGCCCCTGGGGGGCTCTCATTGGTGATGAATATTAAATATATTCATCATTAAGCTTTAACAAATATTCACTTACTACAGTGCGACAGAGCTCAGCAGTAACGATAAACTTTATTTACACAGCAGAGTTACAAACTTGCAAGTTTCAAATTACACAAAGTTAAAAAGTGATTCAGTTAAAATGGTCAAGATAGAAATGAAAGGATGAACTAAGACTAATAAAAGGCAGGGACCCTGGGGCCTCAGGGTCCCAAAGGCGTCGCAGTTAGTACGTGAACTGAAAAGGCCTCGAGACGATTCCTGTCTTCTGTCCTGTCTGAAAACATAAATAAAGCTTTAATCTCTTAATATCTCAGAGGAACTTCTAATCTGGCACACTGCAAAAAGTGAGCTCTCAGAAAGAAGAAAACAAGCATTAAAATAATAATATTAAAATAACAAGAGAACATTACACTTGCTACTTAAAAACTTGACACCAGTGAAATTCTCTGACATAAAAGAAAAAACAAGTATATTTTAACCTCAATTAAGATAATTAATCTCAGTAAGATTTTAGTGTTTGCAGTCAGAGATATCGGTGAGTTTTTAAAAATCAGACTTTGTGTTTGACTCGCCGACGTCGTCAGAAGCTGTAACTCAGGGAGACGTCTGCGTTTGTTCCAACCAGGAGACGCTTGGCAGAGAAAACGATTCCCTGGTGTCTCCTCGTTCTGATCAGGCTGCTTCCTTCCACCTGTCATCATTCCTGGTTTTTGGAACAGCAAACCCAAAATAAGCCGAGTTTAGGCTCTTTCATCTTGTTTTCCGCTCTGGTTTCTCAGCAGCTGGAGACACTTTTCCACGCTCCTCTCCTCATTATCCAATAGAGTCGGCCTTGATCACAGACCCGCGTAGGATGCAGATGTGGCGGTCGGGGTTACGCGACACGACGCGTCTTTGACTCGCTTGATGAGACACCGGCTGCTCGAGCGCCTCGGCGGCGCGTCGCTGTTAATTTCTTAACTCTCTGCTCGACGCTCCGTTGGCTCGGTGTGAGTTTTCTGCCTTCGTGTCAGCTGTCAGAGAGACTTCAAAGTCCAGGAGAACAACAGTCCCTCTGTTTCCAGATAACTAGAGGAACTGACAGAAAGCTGGAGGCAGAAGATTTCATTTAATCTTCAGTCCTGTCCTCATTAAATTCAAATTCAAATGAGCTTTATTGGCATGAACAGTGTTTCCAAAGCATCATTCAAACTACATAAGAATAATCAACCCCACACATTTCATCAAACAAATTAAAGCGTAAAGTCAAGGTAAAAAAATATTAAAAATTTAAATTAAATAAATAAATAAATAAAACCGTAACGTGTGTGTGTGTGTATATATATATATATTAATAGACAAAAAATAATTAATTGATTAAAAAATAATAATTTAAATGAAAAGAAATCAGTATCAAATGTAAAAACAAAACAACTACTAAAATATCAAACGATCAAAATAATAATAATTTGGAAATCAGTGCAATTATTATCATAACTTTATCAACATTATTATCATATTATTATAAGCTGCTGTTTGTTCTCAGCCTCAGTAAGAAGCTTTGTCTTCTTCTTCTGCTCGTGTTCGTTCATGTTCTTCCTGATGTTTTATAGCCAGCACAGAGGGTTAACGAGCTGTTGTTAATCTGCTCTCCGTGCGGAGTAACGAGCCTCGTTAACCTTCACGTCCCGGCTGAGCTTCGTCTCTCCGACACTTTAAACATCCAAACGCTCTCATCTTCACTTTTTAAATTTCCCAGCTGGCCGTCCTGACGCCGCCTCACGCCGCCGCTCTGTTGTGTGTGTGTGTGTGTTTTGTATCACAGGACGGCTACAGCGCTCAGTGCGTGTCCAAGCCCCCCACGCCCTCCCCCGTGTCCCCGCGCTCAGCTAGTCTGTCCTCCTGCGATAGCGTTAGCAGCCCCGCCTGGCCCAAGACCTCGACCAGCCCCGTAAGTGCACACGTCTCTGTGCATGTGTTTGTGTTGGGGGGGGGGTTCTACGGGGGTGTCCTGACTCTGACCACGTGTGGCCCTGCTTCTGCTGCTGATGTGTGTGAAAACCTCCTATCTCCAGATTCTGTTTTACTAAACGCTGACTATTTGGAGATGTGAGGTTTTCATTGGACAGAGCAGCACTGTGCCTGCTCTTTATTTTTCTTTCACAAACCTGCTATTTGCTGATTTGTTTGCTTTGAGACTTTCTCATTTTAAAAAGGCTGTGAGTTCAAGTCCAAGTCAGAAAGTCGTAGAATTAAGCGCCCTTCAGCTACACGGCAGCGAGCGCCATGTCCACACGGAGACCGTGCTGACGGTGCTTTAGCTTCAGCAGAGGTCTGTGAAGGTCTCAGTCATCCACAGGTGAAGATACTCATCCAAGAGGCTTCGACTGCAGCTCTGAGAGCGCCCGGCTGTCGTAACGACACCTGAGCCAGACTTTTAAACATACAGATAAAATGTTTGTCCTGAGTTTTCAGATGTTTTTCCTGCTCTGCGAGTAACTGAAGTCTGAATCTGTTGGCGTTCAGCGTTTGGGACGGACAGCATGTGCCTGACTGAAGGACAAAGGTCGGGCGGCGCTGTCGCGTGTTGTCACATTATGTAACTGAACAATATTGACTCCTGCAGTTTGACTTGTTTTGCAGCTTCATGGACGCACAGACCTTTAAAAACACGAAGCGTGTTTAGTGTTTTCCTCATGATCGATTCTGTTTGTTTAAACCTTCACACACGTCGGTGTCGACAGGGTCAGAACCAGGTGAGAGGTCAGTTGTTGCCGGCGGAAACGAGGGAGAGGAGTCTGATCTGCCAGCAGCACCAGCATCTTTGTTTCCCATGAAAACGCTGCGTTGCAGTTTGAACATGTAGGTGAAGCTTTGCAGAGTCGTTTCAGATGCTCAGCTGAGCGTCGCGCTGCCTCAGTGCTGAAGTTTACAGTGATTTTAATGTAAGCGCTCTTTATTTAGCTCAGACAGTTTTGAGGGCGTCAGACTCTGTAAAGTAGATTCTGCTGGGACGACCTTCAGGTTTTGCTTGTGCGGCTGCTGAACTGCTGTTTGGTCCATGTTGTGTTTGTCAGGAGGCGAAGGACTCGTGGTCCTCCTCTGATCTGTAAACCTGAATGCTGATGTCTCTCCAGAAGTCCGGCCCGGCCACCACGACCAACGAGGACGTCACCCGGCTGTACGAGATGGGCTCTGAGCCGGAGAGGAGGCCCTGGGTGGACCGGTTCCTGTCGTTCATGGAGGAGAGGGGCACGCCGGTCCCGACCCTGCCGTCCGTGGGGAAGAAACCCCTGGACCTGTGCAGACTGTACCTGGCTGTGAGAGAGATCGGGGGCCTGGCCATGGTGAGCCTGCTTTGATATGTGAACACATTATAGTTGATCATCTAGCCTCAAACGTTAGCTGATTAGTGTCAGTGTTGATTAATCTGCTGACGTCTGCACTTCCTGTTCTGTCCGGTTTCCCGCTCTCCTCCTCAGGTGAACAAGAATAAGAAGTGGAGGGAGCTGTCGTCGCAGCTCAACGTGGGGACGTCCAGCAGCTCGGCCAGCTCTCTGAAGAAGCAGTACATCCAGTACCTGTTCGCCTACGAGTGCAAGGTGGAGCGGGGGGAGGAGCCTCCGCCCGAGGCCCTGGGGCCCGCCGGAGACTCCAAGAAACCTCTGTCCCTCCAGGCCAAGATCCAGCCACCGTCCCCAGGTGAGGACTCGCCTGTTCTCTTGTAGACCTGCACCACCGTGAGAACTGAACCTCTCAGGAACCTGTGAGGGGAAGCGGCCTTCACTGTGTTTCACCAGTGTGACTCACTTTATTCATAAAGCACATTTAACCAAAGTGACACAATAAAAACATGAAATAAAACATAAAATAGAAACCTGAAACAAACAAGACAGACGAGCACAAGTGTCCCCGAAGTGACTAATAATACGAAGTTAGTTCAACACACAAATGGAAACGTCACCATTTGTTTTCAGGTGAGACTGGGGACGGGTCAAAGGACCTGGTTTGAGGATCTAAGGGGCCTGGAAGACTGAAATGCCTCGCTGTTTTGCAAAAATTTTCTGCTTATAACACCTGAGGCAGGAAACATATTTCAGCCAATCACGTGGTTCCACTGACGTCAGGGTCGACTCACTAATACCGTGTGTTTGTAGTAGAAGTTCAGCCTGTGAGGAAAAACACTTTTAAACCTTATTATCTGAAACTTTTTCAGATTTTACAGGTGATTCTCTTCGTGCAGGTTTATGACCACAGAAAGGACCCGTTCATTAGAGAGAGACCTGGTCCTGTTAGTCTGAGATAACCGCTCAGAGGCGTTATCAAGATGGCTGCCGAGTGGCGGGACCTGCCTATAAGGACTTTGGTATCGCTGGTCGTTCAGACGTGACGTCTTCAGCTGAAAATAAGTTTGAAGGTCCGTCAGTGATGCAGCCTGAGGGACAGCTGAGAGTCTGACTGACATCACTAGAGCTCGCTGTGACGCTTTCTGTGACATCACAGACGCCAAAGAAGCACCACAGCAACAGGAAGCCAGAAACGCTCCAGATCCACAAACTCATCTGGTTATGAAACAGAAGCAGCCAGCTGTCAGGCGGGGGAGGCGAGTGTGAATGTAAACACCAGTGACCTCAGTCTGACCTAATTTCCCACGATGCCTCTCTCTCTCTCTCTCTCTCTCTCTCTCTCTCTCTCTCTCTCTCTCTCTCTCTCCTGTCAGAGCTGAGTCAAAACGCAGCGACTACAAATTCAGTCTAAATGTGACCTTTTAACGTCTCACCGTAACGAAGAAAATATCATTTTTTGGTAAATAATTAAACCAAGCTGTTTCCTGTTTCCATCCCTGATGCTCAAACGTCTTGAGTTCGTTAGAAACCGCGGAGCTCGGAGCAAATAAACTCGTCTGTGCAGCCGCAGGAAATGAAAAGCGTGTGATTTCATTTAAATCACTTTCTGTAGAGAGCCTTTCTATTCCATCTTATGTGCTGATCTTATTTCCCCACAAAGTGGACCCCCACAAAGTGGACCCCACAAAGTGGACCCCACAGACACTAAAACAAGCGGAGGTTCTCCTCGGCGGGTCCTGATCCTCCTCTCTGGTGTGACGCCACATGATGACGCTTTAATCTTGTGCTCAGCAGGTTTTCTGTCTGGTCTGTATCTCTGCAGCCAACTCGGGCTCCCTGCAGGGCCCCAACACCCCTCAGTCCGGCAGCAGCTCCCTGACCGAGGCCCCCGGAGACCTGAAGCCCCCGACCCCGGCCTCCACCCCGCACAGCCAGATGGGCCCCCAGCCCGGAAACAGGTAGGGGAGGGGCTCACAGATCCTGTCGAGACCAACACATGTTCGGGAGCAGATCAGGTTTTGGTTCCCTGCTGGATCTCCGTTCAGCTCTGGCGTCACACGGTCATGGTGTCAGCAGGAGATGACCCCTAAAAATAGCAAATATAAATGTAATAGTAGAGGCCCCGCGATCGAGCCTTGTGGTACACCTCTTCTAAAATGAATACAAGGACAAATCGATTCAGACTGAGGTGAGACTGCTCGGAGAAAGTTCAGGATGTGGACAGTTCATAATTAGCTTTTAGCATGTAGCGATCTGGTGAAGCCTTTATGGTTTTAAACAGAAACTGGTTCCTGCTGATGGTTTGCACTAAGCACAGAGCTGAGGGCCACGTTACAAAGTTTTCACATCAATGGCCCCTAAACTACAAAGGGACCACAGACCCCCATTTGATTAGATTCTGTCCTATTTCATCCCGTCTGATCTGATTTTGGCTTTTAGATGTTTTAGATTAGTCTGATCAGGCCTGTTTTGTGATTGTTGCCTAAAATGCCTGATTTTACAGCAACATTTCTAATATTTGTAATAAAAGTTATCTGGGATTTTTTTTTGTGATGAAATTGTGTGAAAACTGCAAAAGTACATGTGATTTCTTTAAAACTAGAATTATAGTTGAATAATAATAATTGATACTTCGAAAAAGCTTTCTGAAAGAATCAACACTAGACTTTTTTAATTCCTAAACTAAGCTCTTAAATCACACACAGAGCTGTGTGCCATGCAGACAGTAAGCTGTTCCTGATAAACTACCTCAGCGTTTCCTGTAACCCTGCAGATTCAAACCAGCTGACCAGGATGCAGCAGCCTGTGTCTCTGATTTATCTCGTCTGATGTCCTCCGTGTGTTTCTGACATTCTCCCCGTATGTTTTGCAAAGTGTTTTAAAGTGTTTGTCAGTAGACCATTTCCTTTATGTTGTAACAGTTTCCCAATTAGAATTATTCCTGTTTTAGCTAACTTTGAGAAGCACTCCTCTAAACATTCTGATTGTCTCTAATCAAGTTGCTTTATTGGTAAATTCTGAAAAAAGGTTCATATTTAAGCTTTGATGAGCAGCGGTGTGTCTACGATGTTAAAGGACGCCCACAGCGATGCTCGTGGATTTGGAAACTCTGAGGGAGCGAAACTTTGCTCATGTTGTGATGCTTTTACACACAACGTCATTTTTAAACACTCATCTTGTGAGTTTGACCGCTGACTGCTCTCACGAGCGTTCACACACAACATGATGTTGCAAATAAACTAAACAGCAGTAAAATAAACATTTAGCTGTGATTTAGTTGCAGTTAAAGGATCAAAGTGAAGCCGATTTATTTCCATCATGATGCTGCTGCGTTAAAATGTTCATTGGTGCTTTGTCAGGTCTGTCAGCAGGATGACGAGCAAACACCTGTTAAAACGCTTGTTTTCTGGCTGGAGTTTGGCTGAATCAGGCCTGTCTTCTCTCCCAGCAGCCTCCTGCTGCATCCGTCTGTATGAATGTGACGTTTTAAATGTCGTGTCCTCACCTGCTGCTGCTGTGGTTCATCCCTCAGGAACCTGGGAGGGGTGAGCGTCCAGGACCCGCTTCTCCGAAGGCAGCGATCCGGCCTTCCACAGCAAGCGAGGCCCGGGGCCCGGCTGCCCCCCCTACCAGCAGGGAGGAGGGCCGGCAGACCCCTCGCTGAGGATGCAGTACGACGCCAACAAAGACCCGTATGGAGGGCCGAGGAAAGGTGATGATGATTTCTTTGACCTGCGGCGAGCATTAAACCGTTTCAGTCGGACATGAAGTCTCAGATGTTTTTAAACGTCCCGGTCTCGATGTTCTGACCCGTCTCGGGGCCCCGCAGTACGTCAGAGGGCCTCGGGTCTCTAACAAACACCACAGCACATGTTTTATGCTCTGCTGCCCCCTGCTGGTCAAACAGCTGTTTATCATCTGCCATGCTGACGGCGTTTCAGCCACATTGCACACACGTTACATCACCAGCCGCCGTTTCCCAGAATCCCTCAGTCAGGTTTTAGATTATCTTCAGTTCAAAGTAGCCAACACGTGTCTTCACCTGTTCCCCTTCAGGTCCGGGGCCCGGCGAGGCCTTCGGTCCCGGTCAGATGCCCAGCGGTGCCATGCAGGACATGTACCCCCGCGGGCCGCCCTCTGGGCCCCTGACAGGCATGGGCCCCAGACCCCAGTACCCCTACGGCCCCGGCTACGAGCGGAGGTGAGATGCTGGTCAGACTACAGCAGCAGTGCAGAACAGGAACCAGAACACGTTCCTTCTCTAACCCGCTGAATGTTTCTGTCAGGCCGGACCACGTGATGGCGCCGGAGGCAGGCATGGCGCCGCCTGGAGGTCAGAACAGCATGGGTCCATCTGCAAACGACGCCGGCTTGTACCCCGCCAACAGATACCCCCCCCAGAGGTGAGAGCGCTCGTCACTTTGTAGTTTAGATGACGGTGTTTTAGATGCAGCTCTGTGATCAGTTTTCCCGCCTCTGTTCAGGCACGGACACGACGGGTACGGGCAGCAGTATCCTCACAGCGTGGCCTACACTTCCCATCAGCCCCTGTACCCTCAGCAGCAGGTGAGGACACGGCACAGAGGTCAGAGGTCACGGCACCACCGTGAGATATGTATGAGTCAGTGTTCCTGTGTCCCGTCCAATCAGAGCTTAGTGTGACTTGTTACTGGGTAGAAACGAGTCAGGGAGCTCTGTGATTGGTTGTCGTTCTGTAGAAGGTTTTAAAACGAGCCAATCAGCTGTCTCTTCTCTCTGTCGTCAGGGATACAAGCGTCCGATGGAGGGTCTGTATCCTCCGGCGAAGCGCCACGAGGGCGAAGCCTTCGGCGCTCAGCAGTTCGGCCCTCAGCAGCCTGACATGTTCGGCCCCTACGGTGGAGGAGGCGGAGCCTACATGGGCCCTGAGCGGCGGCCCGTCCAGGGCCAGTACCCGTATCCGTACGCTCGGGACCGGCAGGGGCCCCTGCAGCACGGCATGATAGGCTCGGGACCGGCGGCGGTGTCAGGGGGCTCCGGGGAGGGGCCGCAGACCAACATGTGGCACCCCAGGACAGACATGGGCTACGCGTACAGCCGGCAGGGCCAGGGGCCCCCCTATCCTGGCATGGGCCGAGGAGATGACCAGGAGGGCAGGGCCCCCCAGGACAGCCAGTGGCCCCCCAGTCATCCAGGCCAGCGCCAGCCACCGTACCCCCCCCACTCCTCTCCGTCCTCCTCCTCTCCCTCCATGCCCCCCCTGCCCTCCAGACAGCCCCCTTCCCCCTTCCAGACCACGTCCACCAACCACGTGACCCGCTCTCACAGCCCCTCCTCCTTCCCCCGGCCCCTGGGGTGCTCGCTGTCCCCCAACAGCGCTCCCTACCCGCCCTCCATGAAGAAGCTCCCCCACGGCCCCCCGCCCACTCAGGGCCTCCAGCTCATCAACAGAGAGGTCAGCTTCCCCCCCAGCTCTGTGGAGGCCACGCCCCCCAGACTGAAGCCCCGACGCCGGCTCACCGCCAAGGACACGGGTGAGGCTGCGCACACACACACACACACACACACATACACACACACACACACACGTTCAGATCCAGGTCTGAGCCACCTGTGGTTGATTTCGTCCTATCAGGAACCCCGGAGGCGTGGCGGGTGATGATGTCACTGAAGTCCGGCCTATTAGCAGAGAGCAGCTGGGCCCTGGACACCATCAACATCCTGCTGTACGACGACAGCACGGTGGGCTCCTTCAGCCTCACGCAGGTCAGATCCTCCTCCTGATGTGGGCTCAGAGAGTCCGCTAGAAACCAGATTCACTAACAGTCTGTAAACATGTCTGAGATCAGCTGGTTCTACATATCTATAATCCTCCTCCCCTCCTCCTCCTCCCCTCCTCCTCCCCTCCTCCTCCTGACCTCCTCACCTCCTCCCCTCCTCCTGTCCTCCTCACCTCCTCCCCTCTTCCTCCCTCCTCCTCCTCTCCTCCTCCCTCCTCTCCTCCTGCAGCTCCCTGGTTTCCTGGAGCTCATCGTGGAGTATTACCGCCGCTGCCTCATCCAGATCTTCGGCATCCTGGAGGAGTACGAGGTGGGGGCCGAGGGCCAGAGGACCCTGCTGGGGCCCCTGCCCGACCCTCCGGAGACGGAGAAGGCGCCGAAGGAGCCGCCAGCCGCCGCCTCCTCCGAGTCTAACGGCCCATTGCCCGAGGAGCAGAGGACGCTGAGGAGGTCAGCCGAGGAGCGGGAGGCGACGCCGCCGCTACTCTCAGCTGCACCGGCCGTCGACGCCAAAGACGGTGAAGCTGTCATCAAAGAGGAGGTGGTGGTGAAGGAGGAGCGCGAGGAGCAGGCGGAGCCCCGCCCCAAGCAGGCCAGCAAGTACGACAAGCTGCCAATCAGGGTGGAGAAGGGGGAGGAGTGGGAGGAGGTGGAGGAGCGCTGGGCCGAGCTCAGCCGACCCAACGGCTTCATCAGCGGCCTCCTGCACTGGAGGGCCGGAGGAGGAGACACCACCGCTCACATCCTGACGGGAGACTCCACCCCCTCCAACCCGGCGGGGAGGAGTCAGGAGAAAGGGGGAGGAGGTGAGACGCAGGAGGAGGAGGGAGGCTCGGCGCCCGGCGAGGAGACGCAGGCTGAAACAGGTGAAGAGCTCCAGCAGCCTGCAGCTGCAGTTTCATCAGGTAATAAACGGGTTCTGATGTTTGACCTGAGCTCTTCTCCCCGCAGGCTCGCCGTCTGAGGTCAGAGGTCAGAGGTCGCCGGCTCAGAGTCCCATCAGCCAGCTGGAGGACGAGCCCCGCTGCTGGGACGAGGCGCCGCTGTCCACCGCCGAGGCGTGGCAGGACTCTCTGGCCCGGCGCTGCCTCTGCGTCTCCAACATCGTGCGCGGCCTCTCATTCGTCCCCGGAAACGACGCCGACATGTCGCGGCACCCGGGCCTGGTGCTGATCCTGGGCCGGCTGGTTCTGCTGCACCATCACCACCCCCGCAGGAAACGGACGCCCGCCAGCTACCAGCGGGAGGAGGAGCAGGGTCTGGCCTGCAGCCGGGACGAGTGGTGGTGGGACTGCCTGGCGGCGCTCCGCGAGAACACGCTGGTGACGCTCGCCAACGTGGCGGGCCAGCTGGACCTGTCGCTGTACCCCGAGAGCATCTGCCTGCCGCTCCTGGACGGGCTGCTGCACTGGATGGTGTGCCCGTCCGCCGAGGCTCAGGACCCGTTCTGCGGCGCCGCCTCCTCGCTGTCGCCGCAGCGCCTGGCGCTGGAGTGTCTGTGCAAGCTGAGCATCCAGGACTGCAACGTGGACCTGCTGCTCGCCACGCCGCCCTTCAGCCGCCAGCAGAAGCTCTACGCCACGCTGGTGCGCCTGGTGGGCGAGAGGAAGAGCCAGGTGTGTCGGGAGATGGCGGTGGCCGTCCTGTCCTACCTGGCGCAGGGCGACCCCACGGCGGCGCGCGCCATCGCCCTGCTGAAGGGCAGCGTGGGAACTCTGATCGGCTTCCTGGAGGACAGCGTGGCCATGGCTCAGTACCATCACGGCTCGCACGGCGCGCTGCACGGCGCGCTGCACGGCGCGGCGCCGCCGGAGCCGCCCAGCGTCAACATGATGTGCCGCGCCGCCAAGGCGCTGCTGGCCATGGCGAGGGTGGAGGAGAACCGGACGGAGTTCGTCCTGTACGAGAGCCGGCTGCTGGACATCTCGCTGTCGGCCGCCCTCAGCTCCTCGGTGGCGGCCGTCATGTGCGAAGTACTGTTTAAACTCGGCCGCTCGTGACAGCAACGCCGCCACGGAGCGCGCCCAGTGTGACGGGGAAGTGGCTGCGGTTATATTTTTATTTAAAGAACAGAAAGGTTTTACAAACTACAGAATATATAGAATCTATAAAGCTCCTCGCTCCATCAGCAGAACCTTTATTTGGGATTTTTAAGTAATTTTAATACAAAAATATTTAATACTTTTTTATTCTTTGGTCAGTTTGTTGTTTGGTTTGAACCAAAGTGTGGCGGCGGCGTCGGCGAGCGCCCGTGTCCGGCTCTCTGTGGTCGTCAGATTTATTTAAACGGTGACTCTGTGCTGCGACAGGAAGCTTTGTTTTGGTGCAATAGGTTTGTTTTTAATGTGAATCCTTTGACCATCAGTATTTTGCCGACCTCGACAGTATCGAACGCCACTTTGTGTTTTTTAATAACTTTGTACGTGCACACGTCCTCCATCCTGTAAATAACCATTTCTGACCACGGCTCCGCCTCCTCCCCGGCGGGTGAACTCTCGTTTCTGTATTTAAGGGAAATCTTCAGTTTCAGGGTTTCATTTGGGGGTCTGATCTGGGAGGGTGCGTTTGATTTGACGGACTGTATGTACAGGAGGTCTGGGCGGGGCGGGTGGGGCTCACCATGTCGACTCACACACAGTTATAACAAATGTAAAGAGGAAAAAAAAAGAAAGTCTCTACATGCAGAACGCCTCCTGTTTTCATTGATGTGTGACAGGATAAACGGACCTGAAGGCGGCGCCGGTCCTGAGAGCCGATCCTGGACCCCAACACGGACCAGACAGACGCCCAGAGACAGAAGGTTCTCACATGTAGGTTCATCTGAGCGTCTCCAGAGTAAAGTTCTACTTTTAATAAAATCATCACAAGTTTATGAAACAAAAGTCAAAACATTTTGAGGATAAAGTTTAAATTTAGATCAAATTTACTGTCATTAAAATGTAAATTTTCTGAGTAAAGATCATGTTGTAGTCAAAATATTTCAAAATAAATCATTTTTTATGAGAAAAAAAAAGTCAAAATATTAAGAACATCATGAGAATCAGTGTTGGACGAAGTAAACAAACCCTTTACTTTAGTAAAAGTCTCCAGTTTAAATTTCTACTTGAGTCAAAGTACAAAAGTTGCTGCTTTTAAAATACGTCAGGATGAAAAGTGAACAGAACCTGTGTGGTTCTGAGTCAGAGCTCACATGTAAACATAAACGCTCCTTTCGAGTCTTTTCGACCACTCAAAGTGCTTTTACACTAAATCTGCTTTCACCTTTCACTCACTGAGCCTCAGCGCTCAGACAGAAACATTAACACACAGGCGAACAGCCTCCAGGGGAGATTCAGGGTTCAGCCTGGGGGAGCCGGGGATTGAACCGCCGACCTTCCGATTAAGGGCCAACCCGGAGCCACAGCCGCCCACATGATGAACAGAATTTAAAACACAGCAGCGACTCTCCTCTGTATTTAACATGTTTTTATTAACAGGCCTCTATTTAATAATTATTCAGCACACGTCTGTGTGAGACGAAGTTTTCACATCGTTTACTTCAGTAAAACTAATGACAGCAAAAATGTTCCTGCATTTAAAATGTGAATAAAGTAAAAGTATCAAAATATAAAATATAATCTGGAAAGTAAAAGTTCTCTCTGTCCTGAGACGGTAAGAATATCTTAGATTATTTATTCCTCCTCGTTAGCGTAAAGCAGGATGTTGCTGCTGTAGCAGCTGAACTGCTGATTATTTCCTCTTATCAATCAATTTATAAAGTGTTGTCACGGTAACCAGGAGCCCAAAGTGACTCGTTCTGTCTGACCAACAGCTCAACTTATTACAAATCAATTCAAACAATTATTTTGTGAACCGTGAAACGTTTTTAACATTAAATAAACATCTTAAACCGTCGCAGTTGTTTCCTGATAAATTAAATCAGTCTAATAATCCCGTCAGCTGTCGGAGTTTAATTTATGACCTTTTCTAAACTCTTCATGACTTCGTAAAGTAACTGAAGCCGTCAGATGAAGTGAAGTACAAACTCCTCCTTACCTGAGTCTCAGGATTAAGACCCAGATGAGATTAATCGACGTCCTGATCGTCTCCAAACATCCACAGGTTCATCAACAACCAGCAGCTCCTACATTACCCAGAATGCCCTTCACGACAACACGGCTCATCAACAGCTGATTTTCTTATTAAAACAATTTGAAACGTTCTTGAAACCAGACGCCAAAATAAAAGCAGCAGGAGCTAAATAACAAAATTAATGTTCAGGAGAGGAAAAGAAAAGATGTTTTTATTTACGCTGAACCGTGAAGGCGTCACAGAGGAGCTGAAGCTTCTGAAACTGTTCAGCTCTGCTGCTTCAGATTCAAACTAAATGTAATCTACAAAGAAATGTTTCACAGATTTACATCAAACTGTTGAGAAAGTAAAACATTAATATATTTTATTCTGCACAAAGTTCTTTAACTTCTGACACTTTAAATATATTTTAATATAAATACAAGTCAAACTGACTGCAGGACTTTCAGCAGGATTTGTACATTATTTCTTCTTCTACTGATGTTTAACGTGTTAATAGTTTGTTTTATTAATAATCTTTGATAACTTCATCAATAGTCCACACGGTTCAGAACAAACAGTTCCTGCGTGATGCTTCAGGTGTTCGTTGAGTCTCTACCTGGAGCTTCACGTCACATGATCTTCCTCAGCAGACGTTTTCCTGGTTGTTGCCTTTTTTACTTTAAGCGCTTCCCAAAAACGGGAAATTCAGGCGCCGACCGGACGTCGTCCGTCTGCTGAGGATCATGTGACCTGGAGGAAAGCTCCGCTAAAGGGCTCCTGTGTTCACACTGAACCTGCTGAGACACAGTTTAGACTCCACCCGTCCTCGGGCCAGGCAGGGCGCCGTGACGTCCTACATCAAGCCAACGCGTCACCGTGACCTCCGACCTTTACAGACCAGGTACGGCACAGCAGGTCTGGACCTCAGTTCATCAGGATTCACATCAGACAGAATTTAACACGATTTCAGCTCTGCTTCTTTTAAAAACCCACAAATATTTACAACCAGGAGGCCTGCTGGGACCTGGACTGGGAGCCAGACTGGGACCCAGACCAGGACCAGACTCTCCGGTCTCTGCTGCTCCTCAGAAACAGCGGAGGTCTCTCAGAGTCTCTCTCTCTGTGGTCTCGTCTGATTGGTCCTCCGGCAGCAGCTCACTTTGACTTGAAGACGGCGTCCCAGTCCACGGGTTCAGATCCAGCTGCGGGTTCTGGGGTCTTTGGGATGGTCGGGAAGAAGGACTGCATCTTCCGTCTGAACTCTGGTAACTGGAGGAGAAGGAGGAGGATTAAATAAAGGATCCTTTAGTTCCTGTTTCAGGTTTTAACTGATCAGGATTCTGATGACGATCAAAGTGATTTAAAGTCTTCAGTTTCTCGATCAGTGAAATAAAAACAGGCTGCAGGTCAATTTAAACATTTTTCACAGATTTAAAACCTGAAACTGAAACATGATCTGAGCTCAGGTGATCCAGGACGGCAGGTTTAGGTCCTCAGACCTGGTCCTGGTCCTGGACCTCACGCCGAGTCGTACTAAGTATTTGGGGCCCCAGAGCATGAAGCTCATTGGCAGGCCGGCGTCATGTGACCCCTGACGTACGTACGCTGTGCACGCCGAGGACTTTCCACACGGTGAAGCTGAGCAGGCCGACGCCGCAGCAGGCGTACAGGGAGCCCCAACCCAGAGCTCTGAGGGCCAGAGAGGCGCCGCTCTCAGGGGCCGCCGCCGTCGCCGCCACGCCCTGCGGAGGAGGAAGAGGGGGAAACAGTTAAAGGTCAGAGCTGGAGTTGGCGTTTAGGAGATGACATCATGACCACAGGAAAAAGAGACCCAACATCTGAAACGCCATCGTGGTCGTCAGGATGAAGCGGCAGGCGGAGCGACGTGTCAGAGGTCAAAGGTCAGAAGCCCTGTGACCTCAGCAGCGACCACATTCGCCGTGTCCCAGGCAGGGAGGCTGAAATGTGACAAAGCGTCTCCTCGCCGCCACGACGCTCCGCTTTAATCTAATGTCACATTTTCTCAGGGGCCCGGGCGCCGGCGTAGACAACAAAGACGGGTCTGTGCTGGAAATAGAGTCCGGGAACAAGAGCGCCGTTGTGCCTCCGCGCTAACTTTAGCATCCGCGTGCGTCACGTTTAATGAGATCCCACAGGCGGCCAATCAGCACGCAGCTAACGGGACGAGTTCGAGCGTTCGGACTCCTGCGGGGTGTTTTCAGGTCGACCTCAGGAGGAATGTGTCCCGACGTCTGTCGGCACGGAAACCAGACCTCTGTGCGTGAGACCAACAGCGAACAGTGGACGAGTACGAGGCCCCAACACGACCCCGTGTGTTCAAGCCCGGGTCAAACTGTCCCGTTAGCTGTTAGCTGGATTAGCTGTTAGCATCAGAGCGTCCAGCGGCGCCTGATGCTGAAACTGACCGTGACAAACTGTTAACGTGTTCACCCAGTTTCACCCTCAGCGTTCAGGTTCAGGACGTTTTAATGAAACGAGCGAAGAGCCTCAAACTCAGAAACTGTTGTAGATTAAATGTTTTTAACATTTAATAACTGAAGTGAAGAAGAAGAAGACGCCCGTCAGAGATCCTGTTCTGTGATCAGCCGCCTGAACGCTGGGAAAACATTTCTGCATCAGTCTCCATGCAGAGTGGGAGGAGTTAAGTTGCCTTTCAGATTATTGCTCCTGTCTCTGTGGGAGGAGTCAGACCGTCTGAGTACGATCGTTTCAATCATCATTAACTGTTCTGTTTTTCAAAATAAAATCTGAGACAGAGACGCCGGAAACATTTAACACCTGAGAGACTGTGAAGAAAATAATTATTAAATATGCACATTTCAGAGCTTTTGAGTTCAGTGCTGACATCAAACCACCTCATCTGTCCTGGACTCCTTTCACAGCTGTTGTTTTTGAACGTGGTATCGAATCGGTCCAGAATCGTGGACTTTCACTGGTATCGACTGCTACATTTCTGATATCGTGACTCGTCGCCTCGGCAACCTTCCCCGCTTGTCGTGCAGCTCATCAGCTCGTGGTGTTTTTGCTGAATCTAATAAACTCCGTCAGCCTGGAGCCGACTGATCCGCGTACCTTACTGAACCAGTCTCGGGCTCTTCTTCTTGGCCAGCGCCAGCGTGGAGCCGAACCCCGCCAACATCCCTGCAGACGCCACCGTGGTCAGAAAGGCTGCACCTGCACACAGGAAGTCAGATTTCAGTTCTGCAATCACACACAAAACTACTGTCATCACCTTCAACCTACTTAAACCCCTCTGCTTCTATAACCCTCCCCCTCCAGACCAAACCCCATTTACATTTGAGCTATTTAAAGTCTTTTACTCAAAGGTTACATTTTAGGGCTCAGTGAAGATTCTCTGTAAGCACAGAAACATTAAACTCTGCAGGTTCTGAATGGAGTCTGGTGTCTCTGCGTGACTGGAAAACATCACATGTGCAGGAGGAAAATAAACAACCCTTATGTTGGACCGCAGACACCCCGCAGGCCAAACCCCATTACAGCATCCGACGGGTTAAGACGCTTTGCAGAAGACTTGAGTAAGTACAAAGCAACACAGATGGAGCTCTATGATCGATTTTATTCAGCCGAATTGAACAAAACAACTTCATGTTTCAGGAACAATCGTGAATTATAGTTTATAGCTCATGCAGAACTCTGGAAACCTTAAACTGTAGAAGTTTTGAATGGAGTTTGGCGTCATGACTTGGATAAGAACGTACACGTGCGTGAGGAAACTAGAGATTTAGCAGCAGTCACCTTTAGGGTTTCTGAATAAGTAAAGAAACATAAAACTGTCTGATTTCTGAGTGGAGTTTGGTGTGAGGAGGAAACACCGAGCAGCAGACAGGTCGACATTGCTGTGACCTCAGACAGAAGAACGCTCAACAGTCAGCTAACTATGCTAACTGCTAATATCAACTACGAGCTAACGGCTAATACAAACTACTAGCTAACTGCTAACTCGCCTTTTAACAGCTGTAGTTTGGCCTCTTCGTCACTTTCTGCTCCTTCTCCCGCAGTCAGAGACGTGTTTTCATCCACCGCTGTCATGTTGCCTCGGTCCGTCTGCGTAAACCGACCGGGTAGAAACCAGCGAGCTAGGAACGCAAGAACGCTGGGGTTTTTTTTTTTTATGACATATTACTTTTTAAGAGCAGAAAACGATGATTAACACAAATTAGATTTAAGAACAGTTTGTTATTTTATGTATGAAATACTGCGTGCGTTTTATTTTACGATGTTAAGATGAGTATCTGTTTTTTTCGGAGACGCGGGAAAGAGACTGAATCCTGAAGCAAAGATCGTCTATTATTATTTTTAACTCTGAAGGAGGAAAAGAAGAGGTCTCACTCCCAACTCTTAAAACGGCTCCAGTTCACAACTACATTAGATTATCGATCACATGTTTCATCTGTAAAGTCTTAATCTGTTAGTGTAATCAGTAACTAATGACTAAAACTAAAATGCATTTACTGGAGTAGAAAAATGGAATTTACAAGTAACGTACAAGACAAGTACCTTAAATTTAAGGCAATGCTTTACTTGTCTGCACGTGATTATACTTGATAATGTGAAATCAGCTGCATTACTGTGAAGTCAAAACGTGTTGTGTGTTTCATACTGATAAACAAGTGTTTTATCGCTTACAGACATACTGTGTCTGTATACATGGGGAAACACTGCTAAAGACAGACAAGCAAATGTTCTTAAATATATGTAAATGTAGTGTTTGTGTACATTTTGTAAAATAAAAAGGGTTATTTTGCTTTCTGTATCAATGGTCATATAAACCTGTGTAACTGCTGTTTCCTTTATAGATAATGTTACTATTAACTTTACTGCAAATATCACATTCTAGGACATTTTAAGACAATTTTAGCTGTGAGGAAAAATACATATTAAACACAGTCATGGACAGTAACTCAGTACATTTACTCAAGTACTGTAATTAAGTACAAATTAGAGGTATTTGTACTTGAGTATTTTCTTTTCGTGTCACTTTCTACTTCTACTCCACCACATCTCAGAGGGAGATATTTTACTTTTTACTCCTCTACATTTATCTGACAGCTTCATGTAATGACAGTCACAGGACACTGAGTACTTTTACTCACTTTTTTAAAAGTATTTTCAGTGCAGTACTTGTAACAGAGTATTTTTATAGTGAGGTATTAGTACTTCACTCACCTCTGATTAAAGGATGTTTCTTAACCTGAAAAACAATATTGACTTTGGGGATTTTTCAGCCCACAGTAGTGACTGCAGGTTCCTCTCAGGTTGGTGTACTGATGGTGTGGACCGTGCAGCTTGGGTATATATTTATTAACTCTAACAGTGTGTGTGAGCAGCTCTGGCTTCCGTTTTTATTCATCACTTTATTAGTGGGCTCCCTGTGTTTCCAGTCTCTGTTGGTATTTTAGGTTTCGTGTTTTCTCTGCGGAGTGGTTCGTCGTGTCGGCGGAGAGGATCTGTGCCGTTCGGACTCGGAGCTCCAGCATCTCTGCGGAGGATCAGGATGCTCTTCACGTCCTCCTCCTCCTCCTCCTCGTCTTCCTCACCGACACAGACCCTGTGATCCTCCGGACCCGCTGCTGTCTCCAGACCCGGACCCCAGTCTCGGACGCGTCCCCGCTCCACGTCCTGTCCAGACCCGGACCCATTGTCTCTTCATTTAAACGCTGCATTATGTGAGAGGCACGCTGCATGGGCGCGAGGCGGGGGTGTTGTGGGTTTTTTATTTTATTTTGGACCCCGCGCGCGTGCGTCTGACCACGAGTTGGTGTTTGTTTACGAGACATCACAAAATAAAACCGGGTTCGGGATTTAAAATGTCGGATTTCCTTTTGTTTTGGCTCCAGACAGAAAACCCGGACCTGAGGATCCATCGGGGGGGCTGACGGAACCTGGACGCACCAGCTGCACGCGCACACCTCCGATATATCCTGTCACCTGTACCTGCTCACCTGTGAGAGGACTCATGTCTCAGATCCAGCACGCGGCTCCGGACCAGCCGGGCCAGTATAACCAGATCTGCACCCGCAGCAGCAGCGGCTCGTGTCCGGCCCCCGCCGGGGGACCGGAGCCGTGCTGCTCGGGCCACAGGAGCCGGACCCCCCGCAGGAAGTGGCAGGTGTTCCCCGGACGGAACCGGTTCTACTGCGGCGGAAGGATCATGATGGCGAGACAGACCGGAGTCTTCTACCTGACCCTGGTCCTCATCCTGCTCACCTGCGGCCTCTTCTTCACCTTCGAGTGAGTCTGTCTGGCAGAAAAAAACAGGACCAGTGGTGCAGGACTGTGGTTTGGTACAAATGGGAGGTTTTTTCTCCTTCTGCTCCGTCTCAGATTTTTCTACTCTACATTTATCTGACAGCTTCAGTTACTCTACAAAGTCAGATTTCTACAAACAAAAGACACGAAGACTTCATAAAATATGATGTTTAGTTATAAATTAAAGTCCAGCAGTTTGTAGAAGTACAGCTGCTACATTCTTTGATTGACAGAAATTTAGTTGGAAACTAATTTTTATTATCGTTGAAATCATTTTTCATGTAAAAAACGTTTAATGTGAAGATTTGCTGCTTTTCCTTTTGATTATTTTAATGTATTTTTAATCATTTTACACTGACAGAACAAACATTGTGAAGGAATCACTCTGGACTCTGAGTAACTGAGACAACATTTCTCACTTATTTTACTATTGATTGATGGTGATTAGAAGCTGAATACACAATGAAACGTCATTTATTGCAGTCTGATACAAAATAGTTCAACCTCAACAACTACAGCAGTAAAATCCTGCTTTACATTAATGCATGAGGAATAATAATCAATATTAAACAGTATAACAGTCAAAGGACAGTGAGTACTTTTACTTCTACAATTACATTTTCCTGATTATACTTATTATTATACTTACATTTTCAGCAGTGCCTTTACTTGTAACATAATATTTTTACAGTGAGGTACTTAAGTAAAGGATCTGAATACTTTGTCCACCTCTAACAGGGCCACACATACTTTCTGTTGTGTTTTCTTGATATAAAATCCCACCAACAGTTTTAGTGAAAGAAACAGGAAGCTGATCTTTGACCTCAGCTGAAGAGCAGACAAAAATAGTGTAGTGGAAAATTAATGTGAATTACAGTCCCTCAGATTCTCTGAAACACCTGAGACAAAAAAATGAGCTCAGCTTTCAAATGGACCAACATGATGTGAGGAGTTCCCCAATGCTAAATCCTTTATTTAACATTTACGATGCTTCCATTAGGCCAAATTGTGCCAAACAATAAAATCATAATTATGCAGACGACAACCAAACGTACCTTCTCACAAATTCCCTGTAATACTGATACAAAAATAAAGAAAATGAAAAATGTAGCAATTGTAAATTGCCTAAAAGAACAAACGCTGAGAGTGATCTTTAAAACCCAAGTTAGAGGTCTCGGTGTTATGAGACTAAAACTTAAACAGTCACAGTGGAGGTTAGATTTAAAGGATTTGTTGCTAACTCAGCTGTCCAGGACAGGAACTATTTTGTCTTAATCAGCAACAAAAGACGGTTGCAGAGGAGTTCCCCAAGGCTCGATCCTTGGGCATCTTTCTTTAACATTTATATTTCCATTAGCCTAAATTGTGCCAAAAAAAATAAAATCGTTATTATGCAAACAACAATCAAAAACTTAACTTTTGAAAAAATCACTGGGACATTTGTTTAAAAAATGTAAAGACTCTTCTGTTTACATGTTGATCTTTGAACGACAACAACATGTCTGATAGCCTTGTAGGTGACATCCTGGTGTTTATGGTTACATCTTGTCCTGAAAACAGCAGAGAACTCCTGTGATTGGCTGATAGTTTCTTTTCATTTGTCTCTGTAATGTGTTCTCAGCTGTCCCTTCCTGGCGTCCAACCTGACACCGGCGATCCCGGCAGTCGGCGGCGTCCTCTTCATCTTCGTGATGGGGATGCTGTTCAGGGCGAGTTTTACCGACCCTGGTGTCCTCCCCCGAGCCACACCGGACGAGGCCGCCGACCTGGAGAGACAAATAGGTAACCAACAAAGCACACAAGAACTCTGGACTCTGCTTTAAAACTAGCAATGTTTTCCGTCTTATGTGGGTTTTATCTCCTTTTTTGAAAACAGACTGTCTTCTTGACTTTCAGGAAACTCTACTAGGAGAAAACACAAGCAGCCTAAACTGACCAATCACAGTTTTTGTTGATTCCAGCTGGTATCTGTAGCTCCTGCACCTAAATTTAGCAGCTATGTAACCTTGGGGCTTATGCACATAGTTCCTGTATGTACAGAGAAAATCCAGCTTTAGGCTAAGAGGAAAAAACTTTCGTAAAAACTATCAGCGTCACATAAAGAAGTTAAAACTAGCTGACTGTATATAAAGCAGTTAAATTAGCTAACTGTATATAAAGCAGTTAAAACTAGCTAACTGTATATAAAGCAGTTAAACTAGCTAACTGTATATTAAGCAGTTAAACTAGCTAACTGTATATTAAGCAATTAAACAAGCTAACTGTATATAAAGCATTTAAACTAGCTGACTGTATATAAATCTGTTAACTTAGCTAACTGTACAGTATATTAAGCAGTTAAACTAGCTAACTGTATATAAAGCAGTTAAACTAGCTGACTGTATGTAAAGCAGGTAAACTAGCTAACTGTATATTAAGCAGTTAAACTAGCTAACTGTATATTAAGCAATTAAACAAGCTAACTGTATATAAAGCATTTAAACTAGCTGACTGTATATAAATCTGTTAACTTAGCTAACTGTACAGTATATTAAGCAGTTAAATTAGCTAACTGTATATAAAGCTGTTAAACTAGCTGACTGTATATAAAGCAGTTAAACTAGCTGACTGTATATAAAGCAGTTAAACTAGTTAACTGTATATTAAGCAATTAAACAAGCTAACTGTATATAAAGCATTTAAACTAGCTAACTGTATATAAAGCAGTTAAACTAGCTGACTGTATATAAAGCATTTAATTTAGCTGACTGTATATAAATCCGTTAAATTAGCTAACTGTACAGGATATTAAGCAGTTAAACTAGTTAACTGTGTATAAAGCAGTTAAACTAGCTAACTGTATATAAAGCAGTTAAACTAGTTAACTGTATATAAAGCAGTTAAACTAGCTGACTGTATATAAAGCTGTTAAACTAGTTGACTGTATATAAAGCAGTTAAACTAGCTGACTGTATATAAAGCAGTTAAAACTAGCTAACTGTATATAAAGCAGTTAAACTAGCTAACTGTATATAAAGCAGTTAAACTAGCTGACAGTATATAAAGCAGTTAAACTAGCTGACTGTATATAAAGCAGTTAAACTAGTTAACTGTATATTAAGCAATTAAACAAGCTAACTGTATATAAAGCATTTAAACTAGCTAACTGTATATAAAGCAGTTAAACTAGCTGACTGTATATAAAGCATTTAATTTAGCTGACTGTATATAAATCCGTTAAATTAGCTAACTGTACAGGATATTAAGCAGTTAAACTAGCTAACTGTATATAAAGCAGTTAAACTAGCTGACTGTAGATAAAGCAGTTAAACTAGCTGACTGTATACTAGCTGACTGTATATAAAGCTGTTAAACTAGTTGACTGTATATAAAGCTGTTAAACTAGTTGACTGTATATAAAGCAGTTAAACTAGCTGACTGTATACTAGCTGACTGTATATAAAGCTGTTAAACTAGTTGACTGTATATAAAGCAGTTAAACTAGTTGACTGTATATAAAGCTGTTAAACTAGCTGACTGTATATAAAGCAGTTAAACTAGCTGATTGTATATAAAGCTGTTAAACTAGCTGACTGTATATAAATCCGTTAAATTAGCTAACTGTACAGGATATTAAGCAGTTAAACTAGCTAACTGTATATAAAGCAGTTAAACAAGCTAACTGTATATAAAGCAGTAAAACTAGCTAACTGTATATAAAGCAGTTAAACTAGTTAACTGTATATTTAGCAATTAAACAAGCTAACTGTATATTAAGCAGTTAAACTAGCTAACTGTATATTAAGCAATTAAACAGAGCTAACTGTATATTAAGCAATTAAACTTGCTAACTGTATGTAAAGCATTTAAACTAGCTAACTGTATATAAAGTAGTTTAAACTACTGTATACACTTTAGTTTTACCTACTTACTTTATATAAAGTTAGCAAGTTTTAATAGCTTCACACTAGTTTTTGAGTCCTTTTGATATTTCAAAAGTAGTAAAACTTGGACTTTCTCAGCTTTACTTTTCTGTCAGTGTTAAATATAATCTGTTACTTTTATAAGAGTTCATCTGATTTTATCATCAGACTGATAAAATAGACTTTGAGGAGTGAGGAAATTAAAATTAATTTCTCTTAGTTTCCACATCTGTGGAGGTTTCTGTTCTTATCAGTAAGAAACTGTAAATAAGCTGCAGAATAATCTGTTTAGTAATGACTCTGAGTCATGAAAGGAAGTCTGTCAGCACCTCCTCCAGTCAGAGTGTGTTTAGATGTGTGTTCAGTCACATGTCATCGCTTCAGATTCAGACCTCCGCTCTGTCAGTAATGCGTCTAAGCGAATCAGTCGTTTCCACAGAAACTGAACGTCACTGTCGAAGCTCTCTGATCTATTTGTGGAAACCTCTTATTATTTGTTTGGTTTATTTATTTATATATTTTCTCGGTGGCTCCAGAATCTGAGCCGGAGCGACTGAGCTGTCAATCACCGCAGAGAACGACCAAATATGGGAGAAGCTGGATGGGTGTGAGCAGGAAGGATGGAAATAGTCTACAGTTATTTTGTTTGCTGATGGTGGTCAGGAATGTTTTCTGTGACGCACCGCTTGAAACAACATCCTCACTTCCTGTCTGACAAACAAAACTAAAGTTTCCCAAAGTGAAGATGAGACGAGATAAACCTTTATTAAACTCTGAACCAGCACAACCTCACTAATAAGTCCAGTTAATAATTAGAGGTAAATAAAATAAAAAGCAGAGTGACACAGTGACGTAAACAGCAAACACCACAATAATATATGACTAAGACCTGACAGTGTTTGTATTAATACAGAAATATAATGAATATAATGTATCATGTAATAAAACTTTGTAAAGTCTTAATATAACATATGATGCATCAAAGTATTTCAGAGGAGCGATGTGATTGGTCGGACAGTGGGTTGTTGTTTACTCATGGTGTGTCCTTGTTGTTTGTTTCCAGACTCGCTGGGCTGCTCCAGACCGCCGCCGCGAACCCGAGAGGTCCTGATCAACGGGCAGACGGTCAAACTGAAGTACTGCTTCACCTGCAAGATCTTCAGGCCGCCGCGAGCGTCTCACTGCAGCCTGTGTGACAACTGCGTCGGTGAGGATTTAAGTACTCGTGTGATTTCTACATGTTTCTGCTCTACGTTTGATTAATGCTGGACTCTTTAAAAGTTCTCTGACCTCAACAGGCTCAAACGTTTGAACATGAACTTTATAAAGTTTAAGTACTCGTGCTGATGCTACTTGTGAGTACTGCTGCCGTAGTAACCGCCGCCGCCTCCTCCTCAGAGCGCTTCGACCATCACTGTCCGTGGGTCGGGAACTGCGTTGGACGGAGGAACTACCGCTTCTTCTACCTCTTCATCCTCTCGCTGTCCCTCCTCACCATCTTCATCTTCGCCTTCGTCATCACACACGTCATCCTCAGTGAGTAACTCCTCCTCCTCCTGCTGCTCCTCCTTCTTCTTCTACTTGTTCTCCTCCCCCTCCTCTATTCTCTTGTCCTCTTTGTTTTCCTCTTCCTCTTTTTCCACCTTTTCATCCTCCTTATTTTCCTCCTCCTCCTGCTTCTCCCTCTTTTCCTCCTTCTCCCCCTCCTCTTCCCTTTCCTCCTTCTCCCTCTTCTCGTCCTCCCTCACCTCCTCTTCCTCGCTCTCCTCCTCCTCCCTCCTCCTCCTCCTCCTCCTCGCTCTCCTCCTCCTCCTGCTCCTCCTCCTTATCCTCCTCCTCCCTCTCCTCCTCCTCCTCCTCCTCCTCCTCAGTGTGCACTCAGTGACTCTATAAAAAACGTTCCCTTTTGAGAAAAACAAACTTTATTTATTTATGAAACGTTATAAAAAGTCAAACTCAAACTTTTCAGGAGCTGAAACATAAAACATGTATTAAAACATAATAACTTCAGACAGACGGGCAGAAACGTTCCTAATCAGCAGGTCTGATCTGCAGCAGCTTCTCATCTGATGGACGAGCGATCGATCCCTTTGGCCCCGCCCACTGCCCTGTGATTGACAGGCTGTCAGAGGCCCATCGATCAGCCTGCAGTTCACTGAGCGGATTATTTCTCCAGAAACAAACTGGATCCCTGGAAACTAATTTAAAACACCATCACTGATTTCCTGATTCTTCCCGTCACGCGTCGTCGGTTCTGGTTCTGTTCTGGGTCAGAACAGGAAGCAGCTTCAGACGACCAGCAGACCGTCTGAGAGGAACCCGTGTCTTCGTCTCAACACTGAGCCGCTTGTTGTCTGTTTTTAGCAGCAGAGCTATAAAAAGATCCAGCGGAGCATCGAGACTTTGATCTGAGAGCTCTAAATTTAGAGATCAGGGCTGCTGAGGGAGCTTTTACCTTCAGACTCACTGTTTATGGTCCTCAGAGGAAAATCAGGTTTAAGCTCCAACTGGACCGGGACTCTGTGGGAAGGAGGCGGATTTTAAATCCCTTAATGGGACCATAATTTACTAAATGAGCATCATGCTGTGTTGAAGAAGACTTCTAGCGACTGAGACCATAAACTCATTAGTAAAGTGTTTACTGGGGGAATAAATCAGCTGAGAAGCAGAAACATTTTCCCATAGACTCCTATACAATCAGCGGAGTCGCCCCCTGCTGGCTGCTGGAGAGGACGCAGCTTTAAGGCCCTTCAACACAAAAAACCCCCTCTGAACTCTGCAAAACAGGAGTTAAAAAGTCAGGAGAGACTTTTTTACAGTTGGGTTAAGAAACGTTATCTGCTATCTGCTGAATATTAGTTAAAAGGTCAGAGAGACTTGCTTTGTTTTTATTTAGTTCGATCCCGTATACGTGCAGTCTGTCGCTCGATCCCGTATACGTGCAGTCTGTCCTGCGCGGCGTCCTCTGGTCTGACAGGCTGCAGGGTTTCAGTTCGGCTGGTTGTTTTTCTCCTCGGGTTAATTCTTGTTCCAGTAAAGTGGATTAATTTCTAAAATGAGCTGCTGAACAGGCAGTTTTAGGCGAGGCGAGGTCGTAGTGAAAGAAATACATTAACGTGATGAATTACTTTTAATCCCCAGTAATAACTGAAGCAATATTATTGCTTTTTAAGGACTAATTAGTAAAAAGTAACTTATTCCAGTCCCTGAGTTACGAGTCCAACACTGCATATAGTCAGTCTGACGTTATTGAGTGCAGGTCATCTGTAGGTTTGTGGGTTCTGCAGTTTCTCTGAGCCTCACAGATGTTTTGTTTCTTTGTTCTAACACATTAAAACTGAACCTCTCTCTCTCTCTCTCTCTCTCTCTCTCTCTCTCTCGTCTCTGCAGGATCGAACCGGACAGGATTCCTGAGTGCGCTCAAAGACAGCCCGGCCAGATATCCTTTCACTGTTTGAAGCTTCCTGTAGAGCTTTAATCAGCTAAATGCATTCACATAAATATTCCTGACACGTGTGTCACGCTGGTTGTCTGTTCTCGAACAGAACATCAGGAGGCACTGATCGCCCCTCATACGCTCTCTCTGTAGGTTGAGCTCACATGTTCCTTTCTGATAAATCAATTACACAGTCACCAACCACGGGTCGATACGTCCCATAATGCATTGCCAAGGTCACATACTGCCCCTGTCTCGGGCCCCCAGGTCCACTTTAGCTTCGAACTGTCGCCTGCTGTCCCTGTTCTCTAAATGTCCATCAGAGCTCCTGGTGTACGTCCTGGTGCCGACGTTAAAGATTAGTATGTGCAGATTAAAGGGAAAAACAAATGTATAACAGACTCAAGTCTCATGAGTTCTGTTTCTCCTGCATCATTCAAAATGAACAGTTTTGTGTGTTCTGGGTTTGAACGGACGCTTTGTCTCCAGAAACATCAGCTTCTTGTTCGAATGCAGAAATGATCCCACAAGTGTCCAACCTGTTCTCATGGAACATAACATCAGGTGACACATATTCGCACATATTTATATGTTGTTCAGCAGGTCAAATCTGCTGCTGCGTCCACGAATCTGGATCCAAATTAAGAACAAAACCGTTAAAGAGCTCATGTAAACCGGGTCTGAGTTTATCCTTGACTCTGCTCACCGTCCTGGAGGTGGTGGTGTGTTTCTTCTCCGTCTGGTCCATCGTCGGTCTCTCTGGGTTCCACACCTACCTGATCAGCTCCAACCAGACCACCAACGAGGACGTGAGTACAAAGCCTCAAAACCTGGGCTGAGGACCCCCAGGACGTCCCTGAGGGGGCTCCTGGGGGACCCGGACAGTCTCTGTCATACTCTGTGTCTGGTTTCATCTGGTCTTGATTTGTATCGGCTCTGATGAGCTGAACCAACACTGCTCTGCTGGTTTCTGTTGATCTGGTCCCGGTCCAGATTAAAGGGTCCTGGTCCACCAAGCGAGGGAAGGATAACTTCAACCCCTACAGCTACGGGAACATCCTGACCAACTGCTGCGCTGCCCTGTGTGGACCTCTGCCCCCCAGGTCAGTAAGGACCATCGCCCACTGTCCAGGTTCAGGGTCTGAGGTTCCTAACGTTCTTCTAGGTCCATCGAAGAGACGTGTTGAATTATCAGTTTCTGCTTCTCTTAGTCCTCTTGGTTTAGGAAAAGGTCGACGTTTGGGTGAAAGCATCTATGTGACTTCACTAAAACTGTTTCAAACATGAAACCGTCACCGGTCTCCTGGGTCTGGGTCAACGTCTGGTTCCTGATCCACTCGTCCCCCCAACCACCTCCTTGAGCCTGATTTCTGTTCCTGTGTTGAATCTACGGCAGAACCTTCTGTTGTTTCTGTACTTTCAGCTTTGTTACGCTACAGGCTGCCGTGTGCTGGTACCAGACGCCGTGCAGAGCTGCGCTGGTAACATGATGCGTTAGCAAACATATTCAGACAGAAACTCAGCTCTGTCCTCACGTTTCCATCATATCTGCTTCATGTTTTAGTTTCCATTTACATTTATTCATTTAGCTGATGCTTTTATCCAGAGCGACTTACAACTGCTGTACATGTCAGAGGTCTGGAGCAACGAGGGGTTAAGTGTCTCGATCAGGGACACAATGGTTGACGGGTCACAGTGGGGAATTGAAACCGGACCTCTCACACCAAAGGCGTGTGTCTTATCCACTGCGCCATCACCACCCCTTTTCCTCCTCCTCTCTCAGCAGATGTGTTTCTGTGTTTAATGAGAGCAGATTTCAGTCGAGACCTTTCTCGGAGTAATTACACTCTCGTCTCTCCTCCTCCTCTTCCTCCTCCTCCTCCTCCTCCTCCTCCTCCTCCTCCTCCTCCTCCTCCTCTGTTCTCCCTCTGCTGACGAGTCGAGCTGCAAAATTAATCAAACACAAACTCAGAGAATCGATCGCTGCAGTTTCTACAAACCAGCTGCCTCCTGCTGTCTGCTCTCATCAGCCTTTAGATTTCCATCTGCAGAATCTCTCCTCCAGACATCATCAGTGCTACAGGAGATTTTTATATATAACTAGAGGTAAAGTAACTGTTTCACTTGATGCTGTGATATTTATTGGAATCAAAGTAAAACAGAATAAAATGAGGTTTGGAGGATTAGGAGATCCATTATTAATGTTGTCATATCAAAATACAGGGTCCAGACGTGTGTTCACATTATTTTGTCCACCCTGAGGTCACAGATCTTCTTTCAGCTGTGACCAGAATAAAAAGCTTCTATGATTATTGATTGATTGATTGATGGATGGAGGCTGACAGCCTGACGCCCTTCAGTGAGGGTGGAGGACACAGAGTGAGTGCAGGATTTTCAAAATAAGAGCCAGCAGAGGGAGCTGGAGGAGATGTTTGTTTTTCAGGACCGAACATCTGGACACGGAGTCATTACAGAGCTCGTTAGGGCGCCGGCAGCTGGTTGGTGTGAGTGTTACCTGCTGACGGAGACGACAGGTGTTGATCCGCCTGCAGACAGAGAGCAGAGCTGATTGGATAACCTGCTTTACTGAGCTGTTATTTCTCTAACACATCCCAGAGATGTAAAATATGTAACATAACCCTGGTAAACCTGATGGGTCGCTTCTTCCAACCTGCTTAGATCGTCAATACAAACATAAATACTATCGTAAATCCTCTAAACACAGAACTAGGTATCGATCACTGTGTTGTGTTCACGTTGAGTTTATTCCCTGACTGCTTTATCTCTGTGTCCCAGTTTGATTGACAGGAGAGGCCTGATCCAGTCTGACACGCCACAGACCGTCTCCCAGTCCAACGGGACCAGCGGCGCCGGCTACGCCTCCACCCAGCTCCACAGTCGCATGGTGGGTGGAGATCTTCTTTTTTCTTTTCTAACTCTGACTGAAGAGAAGCTGCCACATCACATCGTGCAGTCTGTGTGATCTGTTTCCTCTGCAGGGCGGAGTCGGCTCAGGCCGCCGCTATGACACGTCATCGTAAACAAACTGTGAACACGTGAACACAGCAGGACCGCCAAGCGCCGCCTGTTATAATACTCAGGCCGAACGCCGCCTGTTATAATACTCAGGGTCGAGCGCCGCCTGTTATAATACTCAGGCCGAACGCCGCCTGTTATAATACTCAGGCCGAGCGCCGCCTGTTATAATACTCAGGGTCGAACGCCGCCTGTTATAATACTCAGGGCCGAACGCCGCCTGTTATAATACTCAGGGCCGAACGCCGCCTGTTATGATACTCAGGCCGAGCGCCGCCTGTTATGATACTCAGGCCGAACGCCGCCTGTTATAATACTCAGGGCCGAGCGCCGCCTGTTATAATACTCAGGCCGAACGCCGCCTGTTATAATACTCAGGGCCGAGTGCCGCCTGTTATAATACTCAGGCAGAGCGCCGCCTGTTATAATACTCAGGACCGAACGCCGCCTGTTATAATACTCAGGGTCGAACGCCGCCTGTTATAATACTCAGGCCGAAGCCGTCTGTTATGATAATCTCAGGACCGAAGCGCGCTGTTATGATACTCAGGCCGAAGCCGCCTGTTATGATATCTCAGGTCGAAGCGCCTGTT
Source organism: Lepomis macrochirus (assembly GCA_024633595.2). Lineage (NCBI taxonomy): Eukaryota > Metazoa > Chordata > Actinopteri > Centrarchiformes > Centrarchidae > Lepomis > Lepomis macrochirus. Next base: position 4,083,661 of record JALXJV020000017.1, on the reverse strand, counting down.
ATAATACTTCAGGACCGAACGCCGCCTGTTATAATACTCAGGGTCGAGCGCCGCCTGTTATAATACTCAGGCCGAACGCCGCCTGTTATGATACTCAGGACCGAACGCCGCCTGTTATGATACTCAGGCCGAACGCCGCCTGTTATGATACTCAGGCCGAACGCCGCCTGTTATGATACTCAGGCCGAGCGCCGCCTGTTATGATACTCAGGCCGAAGCGCTCGTTATGATACTCAGGTCGAAGCTTCGTTATAATACTCAGGGCCGAAATGCCTGTTATAATACTTCAGGGCCGAAGCCGCTTGTTATAATACTCAGGGCCGAAGCCTGTTATGATACTCAGGTCGAACGCGCCTGTTATGATACTCAGGCCGAAGCGCCTGTTATAATACTCAGGGCGAAGCGCTGTCTGTTATAATACTCAGGGCGAGCCGCCTGTTATAATACTTCAGGCCGAAGTCGCCTGTTATGATACTCAGGACCGAAGCTGCCTGTTATAATACTCAGGTCGAAGCTGCCTGTTATAATACTTCAGGACCGAAGCCGCTGTTATAATACTCAGGGTCGAGCGCCGCCTGTTATAATACTCAGGCCGAGCGCCGCCTGTTATGATACTTCAGGACCGAAGCCGCCTGTTATGATACTCAGGTCGAACGCCGCTTCGTTATGATACTCAGGTCGAAGCGCCTGTTATGATACTCAGGCCGAAGCCTGTTATGATACTCAGGCCGAGCGCAGGTGTTATAATACTCAGGACCGAGCGCCGCCTGTTATGATACTCAGGCCGAACGCCGCCTGTTATGATACTCAGGCCGAACGCCGCCTGTTATGATACTCAGGCCGAACGCCGCCTGTTATAATACTCAGGACCGAACGCCGCCTGTTATAATACTCAGGCCGAACGCCGCCTGTTATGATACTCAGGACCGAACGCCGCCTGTTATAATACTCAGGCCGAACGCCGCCTGTTATAATACTCAGGACCGAACGCCGCCTGTTATAATACTCAGGCCGAACGCCGCCTGTTATGATACTCAGGCCGAGCGCAGGTGTTATAATACTCAGGGCCGAGCGCCGCCTGTTATAATACTCAGGGCGAGCGCCGCCTGTTATAATACTCAGGACCGAGCGCCGCCTGTTAGCCTGTTATAATACTCAGGGCGAGCGCGCCTGTTAGCCTGTTATAATACTTCAGGCCGAAGCCGCCTGTTATAATACTCAGGGCGAAGCCGCCTGTTATAATACTCAGGTCGAAGCTGCCTGTTAGCCTGTTATAATACTCAGGTCGAAGCCGCCTGTTAGCCTGTTATAATACTTCAGGCGACGCCGCCTGTTAGCCTGTTATAATACTCAGGCCGAAGCCTGTTAGCCTGTTATAATACTCAGGCCGGCCTGTTATAATACTCAGGACCGAAGCGCCTGTTAGCCTGTTATAATACTCAGGACGACATGCCTGTTAGCCTGTTATAATACTCAGGCCGAAGCCGCCTGTTAGCCTGTTATAATACTCAGGTCGAAGCGCCTGTTAGCCTGTTATAATACTCCAGGCGCGACGCCTGTTAGCCTGTTATAATACTCAGGGCTGACGCCTTGTTAGCCTGTTATAATACTCAGGTGGCGCAGCCTGTTAGCCTGTTATAATACTCAGGGCGAAGCCGCCTGTTATAATATCTCAGGCCGAACGCCGCCTGTTATAATACTCAGGGTCGAGCGCCGCCTGTTATAATACTCAGGGCCGAACGCCGCCTGTTATAATACTCAGGCCGAGCGCCGCCTGTTAGCCTGTAATACTCAGGACCGAGCGCCGCCTGTTAGCCTGTTATAATACTCAGGGCGAGCGCCGCCTGTTAGCCTGTTATAATACTCAGGCGAAGCGCCTGTTAGCCTGTTATAATACTCAGGTCGAAGCTGCCTGTTAGCCTGTTATAATACTCAGGGCGAGCGCCGCCTGTTAGCCTGTTATAATACTCAGGACCGAAGCCTGTTAGCCTGTTATAATACTTCAGGCCGAAGCGCCTGTTAGCCTGTTATAATACTCAGGCCGAACGCCGCCTGTTAGCCTGTTATAATACTCAGGCGGCGCCGCCTGTTAGCCTGTTATAATACTCAGGGCGAGCGCCGCCTGTTAGCCTGTTATAATACTCAGGCCGAGCGCCGCCTGTTAGCCTGTTATAATACTCAGGGCGAGCGCCGCCTGTTAGCCTGTTATAATACTCAGGACCGAGCGCCGCCTGTTAGCCTGTTATAATACTCAGGTCGAAGCCGCCTGTTAGCCTGTTATAATACTCAGGCGGCGATAGCCTGTTATAATACTCAGGGCGAAGCCGCTGTTAGCCTGTTATAATACTCAGGTCGAAGCGCCTGTTAGCCTGTTATAATACTCAGGCCGAAGCCTCTGTTAGCCTGTTATAATACTCAGGCCGAACGCTTGTTAGCCTGTTATAATACTCCAGGCCGAGCGCCTGTTAGCCTGTTATAATACTCAGGGCGAAGCTGCCGTTAGCCTGTTATAATACTCAGGACCGAGCAGCCTGTTAGCCTGTTATAATACTCAGGGCGAGCGCCGCCTCGTTAGCCTGTTATAATACTCAGGACCGAACGCCGCCTGTTAGCCTGTTATAATACTCAGGCCGAGCGCCGCCTGTTAGCCTGTTATAATACTCAGGCCGAGCGCCGCCTGTTAGCCTGTTATAATACTTCAGGGCGACGCCTGTTAGCCTGTTATAATACTCAGGGCGGCCGCCTGTTATAATACTCCAGGCCGAAGCCGCCTGTTAGCCTGTTATAATACTCAGGGCGAGCGCCGCCTGTTAGCCTGTTATAATACTCAGGGCGAGCGCCGCCTGTTAGCCTGTTATAATACTCAGGGCGAGCGCCGCCTGTTATAATACTCAGGCGGCGCCGCCTGTTATAATACTCAGGGCGAACGCCGCCTGTTATAATACTCAGGGCGGAGCCGCCTGTTATAATACTCAGGCCGAGCGCCTGTTATGATACTCAGGCCGAGCGCCGCCTGTTAGCCTGTTATAATACTCAGGGCGAGCGCCGCCTGTTAGCCTGTTATAATACTCAGGGCGAGCGCCTGTTAGCCTGTTATAATACTCAGGGCGAGCGCCGCCTGTTAGCCTGTTATAATACTCAGGCGGCGCCGCCTGTTATAATACTCAGGCCGAGCGCCGCCTGTTATAATACTCAGGCCGAACGCCGCCTGTTATAATACTCAGGGTCGAACGCCGCCTGTTATAATACTCTAACTTGGAAAGACAGAGCGGATGGGTAACCATAACGATGCCAGATCATAGTGATGTCACTGTGTTGCGTCCTCCTGAGTATGTTCACGTGAAGTCAGCTGATGGACTCGTTCACGCCGCCATTTAGCGACATTTCACAGATCAGTCAATCTTTCACATCAAGGTCAAGAAGACAGAGTGAGCTGTAGGTGTTAGCTGTGTCACCGTCGCCATCTTGGTTTTCTGGAGTCAGACGTGACCATATTTGGATGAGACTGTGTAGCTAACTAGCTTGGTTAGCTAGGTGCAACTGTAATTCACGTTAGCTGTGATATTAGCTGGGATGCTAATTTTAGCTAGCAACAAACAGGCTTAAAACAAAATACGGAAAAATGAGCAGCCGACTCCTGATGAGCTTTTTCATCAGTGCTGGTTAAATGTTCGCACAGCAGCGGATACGAGTCGCCTCTTGTAGCCCCGCCCTAAAGCCCCCCCTGCTTCCTGGTCTATGTTCCTCTAAATGGGACCATAATTTACTAAATGAACATCATGCTGTGTTGAAGAAGGACGCAGGTTTAAGGCTCTTTCAGACCTGAAGGTTCCTGCTTGCTACAGATTTAGCTTAGCATCCTGTTGCTATCTGAGCGTCTGCTTCCTTTTTCCCTCTTTAATATAAAGATAAACAATCCTGAGAATGTCACAGGAAGTAAACAGAAAGCAGCTCAAACACGCCGTTACTGCCTCTCCTAGCATGTTAGCGGTTAGCTCTGCAGACACACAGCTAGCCGTGTGACCCGGCTTTAAACAAGCTAACGTGGCGTCCTCTTCTTGTCCTCAGTGCGATCAGGATCAGTGCATCCAGAGCACCAAGTTTGTCCTCCAGGCCGCCACCACCCCTCTGATCCACAGCGACCCCGTGGTTCTGGCGCCTCTGCCAGGGAAGACCGCCACGCTGGGGGGGCCCCTGCGCCTACCTGGCCCCCACCCAGCCCTCCCTGCCGTCCTGCGGGGGAGACGTCCTCGCCCTGAGGGACGCCGCCGCCGACTCCCGCTGCCACCACCACCTCCACCATCACCACCATCACCACCACCACCACCACTTCGTCAGCCCGGAGGAGACGCCGTGCACCACGCCACAGGGCGCCCTGCCCTGCCCCGCCCACATGAACTTACACCCCCACCCGCCTGTCCCCGCCCCCTCCGCCCTGTACGACCCGTCCAGTCAGGACGCCCTGCACGAGGACTCCGTCAGAGGGCTCGTTAAACTCAGCTCCGTCTGAGCCGAGTCGTTTCAGACTTCATGAGGTGAGTTTCTGATTTAATCAGCTTTTTAAATATGTGAGTAGAAAACAGCAGAAATCTGAAGAAACATTTAAACGTGTGTAAACAGACTCAAAGGATAAAGTCTGTGATTATATTTATTCTATTTTTTACATATTTTGATGTAGAAATGACAAAACGTTTGGGATCCGTGCCGTAGACGCTTCATCTCAACACTCCTGGTGATCTTTGTTTTTCTCGCTCTGAAATCTCAAAACAGGCGAGTTGTTGCAGCAACTGGGAGAATCGTCTTTCAGCGAGACTGATGACGTTCTTTAAAGGAGACTGTACATCTGTCCTATTATGCTTTTCCACATTTTATGACTTATCAACAATGTTATAATGTTGGATGTTCATGTTAAACATGGCCAAAGTTTCAAAAAATGAGGTTAAAGCATTTAACAGAAATCACTGTGAGTAAAAAACCTCCTTTTTCCTTCTGTTTTGAGCTGCTTTTTCTACCAACGGCTCCGTTCTATGTAATATGAGCCAGAGGAGCCGGTGTTCCATATATGGTCGTGTGCTCTCACACTAATGGCGCGTTCGAGACTGGTCGTAACTGGGATATTTCCCAGTTGAAACTTCCGACTTCCGACATCAAAGCGTTCCAGGTGCATGGTGGTGCATGACGCCGAAAGTGAACGAAAATCATGGGTGACCATGACAAAGTGAACACACAGTTGCACCCTCAGCAGCTTTAGGTGTTAATTAAAAGGATGGCAGTTTAACTGCAACAACTGAAATAAATAGTCCATACGTTACTAGTTATGTGTACCCCAAGTTGATATCCCTGAAGTAAGTCAATGTTGTCCGTTACACTTCCTAATGTTTTGGCATTTTTAACAATAACTTTTATGCAGAAAAGATGACTTTATGAGATTCTTTACTGTAGCCAGCTACCGTATGTGTAAAACATATTTCTACATCAATATACATGCAGAACAAGTTTTACTGCATGATCATATTTATTATTTTAATTCAAATACATGCAAATATACGTTTAGTTGCCGCTTAGTTTATGGTTTACCATTTACAAAGTGTGCTTCCATGGAGCTGACATTGTTTTCTGACGTCATTCAGCTGCTACTCGTGAAGTCGGGTACAAATTTTTTCTCCGAAGTTCACAAGTAGGAAATCCGACTTCAAGTGGCGTTTCGGGGTACTTTTCCTAGTTGGAGGTCGGAAATTTCCCAGTTCCGAGTTGCCGGGAACGCAGCATAAGGGCACAGCAACGCTCAGTCTGCCTGTTCCGCCCAGCAACAACAACAGCCTGGTAACATGCTTCAGGTCTGGGCCAATCAGAAGACAGTGAGCTTTGAGAGAGGGGGCCTTAAAGAGACAGTATCATCTACAGCTTGTTCAGACAGAGGCTGAAATGAAGGCCTACAGGAAGAGTCAGTATAAGAAAGAATATAATTTTTTGAACTTTGAATTATCCAAAGCTGCCAAACAGGAGTCACAGAACTATATAGGACTGGTAAAGCAGATTAATAGGTCTCCTTTAAAGGGCATCAAACGGCTGATTCCCTCCTTTTTACTGCCAGTGACACAGGGCGAATAGGTTGTAGTAAAAAGGACAGTATTTACTCTGACATGTAGACGAGGAAAGTACAGTATAGTATATATACAGTATATATATAACAGTACCAGGTAAAGAAGCAGAGCCTCCAAACTTCTGCAGAGTCTCAGGCAACTTCTCTCTTTATGATTTTTATTTTATTCAGTTTGGTGTTTTTTAAAAAGTCCAGTTTGATTTGACTTTCTCTGCGTTCACGTTTCTCTTTCTTTAGCAGCTTTTAAAGTTTTTTTCAACATAAATTCAGCTGATTTTGTCAATTTTTATAAAGCATAAAGTTGCCAGGATCCCAAATACAAAGAAAAAAATGACACTATAAAAATATACAAATCTTTAGTAATAATGACTCAAATGTTTTTTATTATATATCTTATAGAACCGGTTATACAAAATATAGTTTCACTGTTTAACCACACAAATCCAGCAGCAACATGAAACAGTCACTGTAAATAAAACGTGATCAGAGGAGTCACAGATGAAACTTCACGCTCTCACAGAATCAGGTTTGATTTTAATTCTTGTTTTCAGAAGCAAAAACTTTCAATAATCTGTTTTTTAACCGTCTGTTTTGACTCTGCAGGATCCTCCTCCTCCTCCTCCTCCTCCTCCTCCTCCTCCTCCTCCTCCTCCTCCTCCTCATGAAGTCTGTTTCCAGCTAAAAACAATAAACACTTTACCCAGAATAAGCTACTCACCTGCCAAACGGATGTCATCCTTCAGCCACAGGCGGACCGGGACCAAAGTCCAGTGGACCTTTTTTTTGCATTTGATTGAGGCGACTTGTGAAGTTTCTGATTGTTTACGTGAAACAAAGAGGATCAAACATTTCATGTGACTCTGGAGACACAAACAGAAACACCTGCAGAGTTCATCAGGTCGAGAGCAGCGTTCAGCCGCACGCTTTAAAACCCAAACTTTCACTTCAAGTGAAGTTTTCACAGTCAGCTCAGCTTCCTGTCAGCTGACCTCTGAGTGGGCGGAGAATGTGGCGGCTGGCCTCAAAGCTTTTCCCCCATTAAACAGATGCTGATCTAAAATAAATGTGAATATGGTGGAAAAGTTTATTTTCTTCCATAATTAAAGTCCAAAACTGAAACATTTGTGAATTTCACATCCATTCCACATAAAGTTTTATTAAAGTTTTAATCTTTGAATCTCGTGGAAATCAAAGCTCCAGGACGTCAAAATATTTTAGAAATATCAGAATAAAGAGTTTATAATGCAGAAAGGTCGACCTGAGCAGCTCTGATCATCAGACCTGAAACTTCACCGTCTGATTCTGAAGCTCAGCATGTTCAGGTTTTTAGATGCTCGTGTAAAAGAGACGTCTGTGAAGCTGAAACTTTGACCTGCAAACAGGGTCAAATATGCCCCAGAAGGAAGCGGCCAGACTTCGCTTATAACTTCCTGGTCACATGATGCACATAAAATAGATTTTCCCACAGACTTACACCGTGAGAAGCAGCGGCTGTAAAACGGGATCGTTTTGACCCCAGAGACTCGTTTCACTGTCAGAATTTGATCCATTCGTTCCGAAAACATTTTGACCGTCTAGAAGAGCTGCACAAGACGAGATGACGTCACCAGGATCACATGTCAACATCTCAACAGAGTCAGGAAATTGTTTACTGTTAATTAAATGTGGATCCTGAATGCATCATAAATATTCACTGACCACATATTTAATGTGTTTTGCTCCAAAATATTCTGCAAAACAAAATCAGCTGACGGCATCATGAGACAGTCGGTTCAGGTTTTAGAAAGATCCTGGTCCGGTTTCATACGGCACGTCTGCAGTGACGTGTTTATTAACATTTAACTTTTTCTGACTTTCCCTGAACGTGTCGCTTCACTCACTCTGAGGACTGTTGCTTCTGAACAGAATGTTTTTCACCACGAGGTCGAAACCTTCAGGACAAACATCGATCTGCAGAAACAGCCGCGACTTTCGTCCTGCGTGATATTAAAAAGTCTTGTAATGCCTTATTTTTTATTTGACGTATTTAATGTAGGATCTGATCCACCCGGCCGAGACGCTCAGATTAACTGGAAGGTTTCTGACTCGCTGCAGGTGAAGTTCGTGAAATGAATCTGCAGCGCAGTTTAAACGCTGCGGCGCAGCTGAAGGCCGCAGGTACGAACTCTGATGTTGACTCATGTTGTCTTCACTCTGGTGACGATGTATCTTAGTAACAGAAATTTATCATCCAATCAGATTTGAGCTGCTGATTGGACCATTGATGACTTCCAGTCTCTGTGTGCCATTTTTCATTCAGTTTAACGACAGAAACGTCTGCACAGATTGTGGTTTCGTGCCAAGAATATTTCTCCTCCACCTCCAGCTGTTGACATTAACAACTGTGGATTTCAATAAAACACACTTTTAAAAAAAAGGACGAGTGTCTCTGTTTGTAGTTCAAAGAATTAATCAGGTTCGATGTGGCTGAAACTCCCCCAGATGTCACGAGTGTTTCAGGAAAACTACAGCAAAATGTCCTCTGTGACGTTTTGAAAAACAGCTTTTCTGAGTAAAATCTATGAAAAAGCTCAAAGGAAAAATCTTTCACTAGGTTATCAGACTGGTTTTGTCGTCTTCACTTTTTATTCATTTGAATGTTTTTTCTTATTGTTTGTCCCTTATGAAGAATAAATGAAAAAACAAATTACACAAGTATAAATACATACAAAATAAATGATGAAATGTATAAATACACTAAAAATAAACACATGGTGGTAATTTTAGGAATGAAAATGGCTATTTCTATATTTATTTATTTATTTATTTATTTATTTATTATTTATACTTATGTCAGTTTTTGTCCTTAATATATCCTTAAAATACCAGTCCCACACACAAAAACATGACTATTAGTTTCTTTGTTTGTCCCTTATGATTAAGGACAAAACGACACAAGTATAACTAAATAAATACATGCACTAATAATCAAATATATAAATAAATTAAAAATAAATACATTTTGGCAATGAAAAAAAAATTTCTGTATGTTTACATTTGTTTATTCAAATATTTATTTATTCTTATGTAAGTTTGTCATTTATTTATAAACGCAAAATGAACAAATTACTATTCATGAAAAAACTAATGATTCAGTTTCTTTATTGTTTGTCCCTTTATAATTAAGTATAACTAAATAAATACATGCAGTAATGAAATATGTAAATACATTTTGGCGATGAAAAGATCTATTTCTGTATGTTTACATTCGTTTATTTAATTATTTATTTATTTTAATTATGATTTATCTAACTATTATTTATTGTAATGTAATTTTTTGTCCTTCATATATAAGGTGACAGGGTTTACAGATTAATCTAGAAACGTGCAGCATCAGCTGCTCTGTGTGCTGTTTATAAAGCCACGTGTGAAACATCTGTCGCTGACAAATAAACAATAAATAAATAAAAGGCTAAATCAATAATTGCTCATAAATAATATCGATTAGGTCATTTACAGGATGATGTAATGGATGAGGTCATCCCGGCCGCTGGGTGGCGTCTCCCGCTGTGACGTTGAGACGTAGCTTCACAGGCTCTGTCGTTGACCTCTCGAGCAGCCAATCAGAGAGCTCGCTCGCGCGGGCTCAGCCCGGCATAGCGGAAACAGCTGTTGTTCGTGCCTCGCCTTCGCTCGGAGGGAAATGTTTGTCTAAAAACATCTGATTTCAGCGGGAAAATGAAGCTTAAACATTTTGGTTCGAAGCCTGAAACCTGAATAAACGCGAGGAGCAACGCGTCCCGCTGACCAGGAGCGGAAACACGCGACGGTTCTGTCGTTAAGTCGGTGTTTGTTGTCTCGAGCTGGCGGCTCATTGTTCCCCTGTTGTTCCACCGTTTGTCCCTTTTTCACGCTAAAACCTCCAAAGTCAGTTAAAGTTTTCACAGCTGACGATGCTCAAAGTGGATCTAAGTGTGAAGTTTTAATAAGACGCGATGTGAAAAGTATATTTTTGGCGCTAAATGTGGCTGACAACGCCTTTAATCTCATGTAAACAAGAAAAAGCGCGGCGGCGGGAAACAAAACCAGCAAATGGCACAAAAACACATAATCACACGCTTATAATGACACTTATGTTCACACACTGTGCACAGAATATAAAGTAAAACACAAGCAGATTAATGTCAGACACGTTAAAATACTAAAGTAAGACTTAATAGAGACACAAAGATGTTTACAGTTCACTCGGTTTACAAACACATTCAGTCCAGTTTGAGTGGAAATAATAACAGGATGTGTAAAACTGAATTATTACTAAGTTCCACTTGTGTTTATTTGACAGTGTTGAAACGCTGGAGCCATTTAAATGTAAATTAAACAAGTTACCGCGCCTTAACCGGCTAATAATCACATTACGGAAGTCAAGATTTACTTTTAGCGATATTTAACATAACGTTTAAGGTTTTTACGCTGTTTTAGTACCACAGTTTAAAGGTTTCTAATGTGAAACAAACGTGTGTTTCGTGTTAAAATCTGAAATGTTGCGTAAACGTTTTATGTTTGGTGGTTTTATAACGTCGGTTTCGGGCAGTTTTGTAACTCAGTTTAAACAAAGACGTTTGAGTTTCCCGCAGCTTTTCAAGAGGCACGTGAACGCAGCTCTGCGCCTGATTGGCTCCGTCGCTGCGTGAGTTTAAAGAGCCGCCGCGAGACGCGTTCCCATTGGTTGGCAGCGTTCTAGCGGGAAGATTCCATATAAAAGGGGCTCGAGCGGACTGCAGAAGCCGCTTCACTGTCTCTCCGCTCCTCGTCTGTGTCGCTGTTGGTCTACAGTCTTCTTAGTCTGTCTCTTTTTTTTTAACATTTAATTTAACTTAAATTTTTAAATTTATCTTTCTCTCAGTCTGAACAAAAGGAACCTGAAAATGCTGTCTGCTCGCGCCCCTCTGTCCGTCCACAATGAGAACACAGTCAGCAGCCAGATCAGCGACATGTCGTTGGACAAAGAAAACACGGTGAGAAAAACGAACCTTTAAAACTGAAGTTTATTTAAAATAAAAACTCAATTTAACTTCTGTTTGTGGAGTTTAAAGTTAAACTTGGTGTTTAATCCTCCCGGCAGTTTCTTTCCTGCTCGCCTCGTGTTTAATCAGGTCCGCTTTGATCCAATCAGCCGTATTGATCCCGGTGTTTTCTCTTCCAGCCTCCGAGCCTGAACACAACCCGGATCCTGGCGTCCAAGACCGCGCGGAAGATCTTCGCGGACCCCGCGGTGAGTGGTCATTGAGCGGACACGTGATCAGCAGGTCACCTTAAAGTTATCGATCAGGAGTCTTTGTGCTCGCGTGGCGCCTAAAGTGCCGGTTCTGGCGCCAACACTGATCAGCTGTTTACCTGGACTCCTCTGGTTTCAGCTTAATGTCTAAATATTGATTAATTATAGGTTCATATTGTTGCTTTTAATGATCTGCAGCCAAACTTTGGAGCTTTGTAACGTCTTATTAACAGGAAGTGATCAGTTTTTAACTTTAAAAACAAGCTGCAGGAAATGTTTTAATCTGACTTATTGTATTTTTAATGGGATGAAATTTATTATTTTAATCTGCTTTTATCCTGGATTCATTGATCACATTTAACAGGCTGACTTGAACTGATTATGAGGACTCTTATTTAACTAATTGTTTGATTATTGAAGCTTAAAGTTTAGCTGGAGCGAACGCTGCCTGATGGACCGATTGATCCAGGCTGATCATTTATATCAGGGTGTCCGCGGGCTCTTAAAGTCTTGAAAGGTGATAAATCAATTTTGCGAAAATTAAAGCCATTAAAAAGTATTAAAGTCTTAATCGCCATTTTACAAGGTATTAAATTTTGAAGATATTTTTTTCAGTGTGAAAATCCTGTTTGCCCCAAAGTTTGCTAAAAGTGTCGGTGAACGTTTTTATTTATAGCGCACAGCCAAAAACAACCAGACCGGCAGAGAGCAGCGACTGTGATCCGTGTCCGTAACGTCAGGGATCCACTGAGCGCCTGTTTCTCTCTTAAACGCCCCAAAATATGGATCTGTGCAAACCGGAAAAAGATTTACGAGTACAGCTGACAGTAACCTCCCTCCCCGCCGGACCCTCAGGGCTAATCCTCCAAAACATAGTCGGAGTGGCTGAACAGGAGGAACGGGATTAACCCGGGTGGCCGGTCGCTCTGCGGCCACTTGACCAGCGAGACGCGCCGCCAGAAGCTGAATCAGTGAGACAGAAGGCAGGGCGTGGGTTTGGCTAACGTTAGCTGGACATTTAGCAACACACTTTATAAATGTTGAAGTCAATGTTCTGCAGAAACTCTTCTGATTATTGACGAGTCAGCAGCCTGAATGAATAAAAAACAACCCAAACTGAAACAGCTGGAATTTGAATTAATATTAAACTAGTGGTAAGTTATATTCTATTATATGAACATTATATTGAATGAACATAACATAATGAATATATTAATGCCAAAATTACAGTTTACTATTAATTAAAATTAACATTAAACTTTTAATTTAATGTTATATTATTATACTAATCCAGTCATTTAGACTAGTTCCTGCTCCAGGTTGTGTCTGTGCTGCACAGCCTTCACTACTTACGTTATTCATCACTCAGTTTATTCTCTTCATCTTTGTTCCCTCCTGGTCTGTTTGAATTTTGTTGTATTAATCAAGTGGTTGATTAAAGTTGTCACACATATCATTGCAGGCAAGCTCACGCTGTCTAGTTTAAACCAGCTGAACACTGAACTTACACTGTGTTTCACATGATTTGCTGTCATGTTGCTACATAAACGTCATAGCTTTTGTAAGACAGCTGCTTTTTGCAGAAAAATCTAACCAGTCCTTCAAAAAGAAAACTGTTATACAGGCTGTTAGAGGCACCTGAGAAAGTTGATGAATGCCTCAACTTTTAGGTGGCGTTACAACCTGATGACATATAGGCAATCAACATGTTATAAATATATTTAAATTCCTTTTAAAAACTGAAATGTCCCTTTTTAAAGGTGTGGCTGATGTAATCGGTTAGCTCACAGTGGCGCTGCGGTCTTAAAACATGTTAAAGGTCTTAAAACATGTTAAAGGTCTTAAAACATGTTAAAGGTCTTAAAACATGTTAAAGGTCTTAAAACATGTTAAAGGTCTTAAAGGTTTTGAATTTTACTTCAAGATTCCTGTATATTGATTATAGATATTGATGAAGAGCTGCAGGTGAAGTTTGATCTTTAAACAGGTGTTGTCTCGTGAGTTCGAGCTCCTCGGGCGGTTTGTGGTTGACGCTCTTGTGTGTTTTTTTTCAGCCCAAAGCCGTGAAGAAGAGCGGCGGCGGCGAGGAGGAGGAGCCTCTGCTGAAGGAGAACCCCCGCCGCTTCGTTATCTTCCCCATCCAGTACCACGACATCTGGCAGATGTACAAGAAGGCCGAGGCCTCTTTCTGGACCGCAGAGGAGGTACGAGGGGCCGCGAGCCAGAGCTTTAGCATCAGACGGGTCAGAGGCTCTGACCGCCTGATTGGGTGCAGGTGTTGATGATGTCAGCGTGTGTGTGTTCAGGTGGATCTGTCCAAGGACCTGCAGCACTGGGAGTCTCTGAAGGACGAGGAGCTCTACTTCATCTCGCACGTGTTGGCGTTCTTCGCCGCCAGCGACGGCATCGTCAACGAGAACCTGGTAAGCCCCGCCCACATAGATTATTTATTGAGTTTAATGATCTGATGTGAGGTCTGAACATTTGTTACCTGAAGACGCTCCATCGTTTGTTTCTTTGATCTGTGGTCTCACCTGTTCTCCGTCTGACCACCAGGTGGAGCGCTTCACACAGGAAGTGCAGGTGACGGAGGCCAGGTGTTTCTACGGTTTCCAGATCGCCATGGAGAACATCCACTCAGAGATGTACAGCCTCCTGATCAACACCTACATCAAGGAGCCCACAGAGAGGTGAGCGGCCCGTCTGGTGCCCCGAAACCATGGCAACAACCTGAAACATCAGAACAAGAAGTTAAAATTCAGATTTTATTCATTAAAATTATAATTAATAATTAATTATATTATATTATAATTAAAATATTAATGGACTAACGAAACACGGGGCCTTGCTCTGTCTGTACTGTGTCTGACGCTGCGTTCAATGACCCACAGGGAATACCTCTTCAACGCCATCGAGACTCTGCCGTGCGTGAAGAAGAAGGCCGACTGGGCCATCAACTGGATCGGCAACAAGAACGCCAACTACGGTAACCCCCCGCTGCCAGGACGCCGCGTGGCGTTTAAGTTACTGTCTGATCACATGCCGATATGATCTTCTGTCTGGTATTGATTGTGACTCTGGTTCCTCCAGGAGAGCGCGTGGTGGCCTTCGCCGCCGTGGAGGGAATCTTCTTCTCTGGTTCCTTCGCCGCCATCTTCTGGCTGAAGAAGAGAGGCCTGATGCCCGGCCTGACCTTCTCCAACGAGCTCATCAGCAGAGACGAGGTGGGTGGTGTGTTCAGGGTCTGGTCTCTGTGTAGTAACTCTGTGTGGTGTGTTCAGGGTCTGGTCTCGTGTGGTGTGTTCAGGGTCTGGTCTCTGTGTAGTAACTCTGCGTGTTGCGTTCAGGGTCTGCACTGTGACTTCGCCTGTCTGATGTTCAAACACCTGGTGAACAAGCCGTCGGCAGAGACCGTCAGCAGCATCATCAGGAACGCCGTGGAGATCGAGCAGGTGGGTCAGAAGTGCTGATGTGGAGCTCCTGAACCTGGTCTGGTTCCCGCTGGTCTCTGCTGGTCTTAACGGTCTGTGTTGTGTTCAGGAGTTCCTGACGGAGGCCCTGCCGGTGAAGCTGATCGGGATGAACTGTGAGCTGATGAAGCAGTACATCGAGTTTGTAGCTGACAGGCTGATGCTGGAGCTCGGCTTCTCAAAGGTAAGACCAGGTCCCAGTAGAACCACCACCACACCAGGTCCCCCAGTAGTCTATGATTTGAGATCTGTGGTGCGTTTATGTGAATCAGAATTATGAGCGTCTGTTAGCGAGCTGGTTTCTGATAAGAAAGAAAGGCAGCCGGCTCGGTGAGGAGCAGGAGGTCTGTAGTGATGAGAGGCGCAGGGGTACGGACCTCAGCCAATCATGGGGGCTGAGTGCTGCTGCAGACGCTCTGATTGGAGACGAGTGGTTCACCGTCAGGCGAGCAGCAGCACGAGACAGACGCCCAACTGAACAGACCTCAGATGTAGTCAGTTTATCTGTTAACGCCATGACGGGTCCAGACCCGGGTCAGGATCTTCAGAGGTCTCCTGTTCTTTAACGTGTCTCAGGGTTTAAAGTCTGACCCGTGTCTCTGCAGCTCTACCGGGTGGAGAACCCCTTCGACTTCATGGAGAACATCTCTCTGGAGGGAAAGACCAACTTCTTTGAGAAGCGCGTTGGCGAGTACCAGAGGATGGGCGTCATGTCCGGCACCACGGACAACACCTTCAGGCTGGACGCAGACTTCTGAGGACCAGGTGGACCGACCCGGTCTCTCACACAGACTCCACACTCCGACGCCGCTCTGGTGCGCAGACGCATGAACTTGAAGATGGTTGAAATAACTGAACTTTTCAGCCAATCAGAGCAGCGACAGTAAAGGCGGCGGCGCCACAGACCCGTTTTTATTATCTGCTGAGTGGAACTTGAACCCTGCAGGTAACAGGTGACCCGGTGACGTTTGGACCAGAACCCTCCGTTTTATGTTATTAACTTTATAAAGTTTTCTGTTTTATATAAATTTACTATATTAGTAGGTTTTTTAATCAGCTGGTGTGTTTGAGGTTATTTTCTGTGTAATCTGTGCAGCTTAGTTTGTAATAAAGTCTGACGCGCTGATTTAAAGTCTCGCTTCTGTTTGGGTTTTATTCTCTTTAAGAACAGGAGGTGGCGTCTGTTCCCTGTGGGCGGAGCCAGGCTAGCGGTTTCCCCCTGTTCCCAGTCTTTATGCTAAGCTACGCTAACCAGCTGTAGCTTCATGTTAACGAGAGGTTTTAACCTGTGAGATGAACTTTTCTCCGTAGTGAGGCGTCAGATCACTGATCCTCTGTTACTGTTTCAAAAACAAACATTTTCTCTCCTCTGTGCAGATTTAATCCGTCTTCATTGTGAAACATTTTCAGGTTTGCGACTTTCTGTTTTATAAACCAGTTTATCGTATTTGGCAGCCGACGAGGTCGACGCCTCCAAACTGTTTAAACCACAGATGAAACCTTAGAAGGACGAAGCCTGTCTGAACTGGCAGAAAGAGAAAACCCCGAGGCAGCAGAGTCGCGTTCATGTTCGACCGAAACTAGATGTGAAGAGGAGACGTGCAGGCAAATCTCTGATTTAATGATTCACGACTTGTTGTGACAGGACGAGTTTAAAACATTTTTATTCTTCAGAAACCTGAAATATTCTTTAGGCCCAGATTCACTGAGTTTCCTCGTAGGTTAACAGAAAAGCTGCTGACTCAGCAACAGAAATCACAGAACTTCAGTTTATAGTTGTAACTTTTCTGCTGTGTGAATTTAAACTGAATGTGGAAAATAACCAGGAACGTTTACTGAAGTTTAGAGGTACTTTTACTTTACTTGAGTCTGCTGCATCTGAGAGGGAGATAATTTACTTCATTCATCTGTTCGCTCCAGTTACTTTACAAAGTCACATTTTTACACAGAAAACACATGAAGAGTTTATAAAATCTGATGTTTAAGTTAAACTCAAACTGGATAATTAGACTGATGTTTAACTGTGATGGGTTAGGATGCAAAAATAATTAAAGGGAGTGAACCATGAATTGTTTTTATGTTTCACTGAGGCGGCATCTCACTATTTTCAGAATTTCAAAAATCAATGAATGTGGGAAAGTTGAACAACTACAGCAGCAACATCCTGCTGTAACACTGATCTAATATGTGATGGTGCAACAGTCACAGAGAGACTTTAACTTTCAATACATTTTCCTGATTTTACTTTAACATCTTTATTAATGCAGGACTTTTACTTTACTGAAGTAAAGGATGTGAATACTTCGTCCACACTGACACACAAACATATATGTTTATATATATATATAAATATATCTGAGTATGTTGAGTTATCATTAAAGGTGCAGCCTGTTAATCATAACATGTTTAATAAAGAGGAAAGCTGCTGCAGTTCACTGAAACACACAGAACCTCACTAACTTTACTTTTTACTGTTGATGCTTCAGTACATGTAGAAGCAGGAACTTTTGCTCAAAGTGTTTTAATGGATTAATATTTAGTAAGAGTCTGTACTTTTACTCTAATGCAGGATTTGTGTACTTCGTCCACCCCTGGTAACATTATCTTTACTGCAGAGTATTTAATCTTAACGGTGTTGAACTGTATTTATGTTTATATTTGTTTTGATCCTCGGTGCTGATCAGCTGTTTTTCTCCATAAGTTTCATAATTGGAATCATGAGACGTGAATCAGCCTCTCCCACCAAACCACTGCAATCTGCAAGGTGGGGACATCTACGTCATCACGCTGCATCACATTCTGTATTAAAACGTGCTGCGTACTAACGTTACGTGCCTCATCCTTGTAAGCAGCGTCCTCGCGTTCTAAGCAGGAAGTAAAGCAGAAGCTAGCTTCGGTCCGCAGGTGTTCTGCTCCAAGATGTCGATTTCAAACCCGAGACAGACCTTTCAGAACCCGGTAACATGTTGTCTGCGTTTGTTCTTCTGTGTTCTCGTTTTTATTTTGGTTATAATTCATTATATAACGTGAGGTGTCGCTCAGGAGCCGAGCTAGCCTCCTAGCTGCGCGCCTGTGGGACAGAAGTGGATTTAAAGTGATGAATAAAATATCTAATGTCACCTTTTCTCCTATTACATGTCTTTAAATATTAATTTAGGTCAAGTTAGTATTTCTGGTGAATTCGGCTTATATGTTATCCTCCAAATAACTTTGTTTCAGTAAAAATTTGTTGTTGAAAGTTTTATTCCGCTCAGTAACGTTAAAGAATATTTTATGCGGGCTGTTAATCGTGTTTTATTTGCACTTGAGCCTTGTTGGGTGTGTTTCATAGAGGCCGAATTAAAGAGTAGTCCGTTAAAGTTTTATTCCTATTTAGATTTTGTCACTTTTGCTGGTTAGCGTTTGAAAATACGTGAGGAAAAATTAAAACCTTAGCAAATTTAAATACGTTTGGCGTCGATTACAGATTGGACTGCATCAAGGGTTTATTTTCATTATCAATTAATCTGCAACTATTTTTTCAATTTATTAATTGAAAAAAATGTACAGCCCTGTCACCAAACTCTCCTCAGGTGTTTCCAGCTGTTTAATCTCCTGAATATATCTGAACCCCCCCACAGATGATTCCCTTTGCTGGGACGATCCTGGGCGGGTTGCTGCCCGGTGAGATGGTTCTCTTTCAGGGCTCAGTGCCCTCCAACGCTGACAGGTGAGGACTCACAACACAACATCATGAAGGAGGATCAACCTGGTTTTACACCTGTGTTTACAAGCTGATGGTGACATCACTAGATTTTATTTAAAATACTGGTTGAGACCCTCCTTAACTTGATGCACAAGACCTGACAGAGTTTTCATTTAGTTTAGACAGAGGCAGGTTAACGCCTGTTTTCCCTCCGTGCGGTCTTGCAGATTCCAGATAGATTTCACGTGCGGCAGCAGCGTGAAGCCGAGGGCCGACGTGGCGTTTCACTTCAACCCGAGGTTCCAGAAGTCGGCGTGTATCGTCTGCAACTCGCTGCAGGGGAAGCGCTGGGGCCGAGAGGAGATCCTGTACGAGATGCCTTTCGCTGCCGGGGCCAAGTTCGAGCTCATCGTCCTCGTCCTGAAGGACAAGTTTAAGGTGAGAGACGAGCAGCTGCAGGACGCTGTGACAACACGACCGATATCACCAGTCAGTGGTGATCTAAATTAAAATTCAACATGGAGGAGTTTGACAGAATTAATAAGTTTATCCACTGATCCTGATAGAAAATACTGAATGACAGACGTAAACAAACCTTTACCAAACCTGTTTTCACAATCATCAAACTTTATGTAGTAAAATGACTTCACACCGTGATCACATTTAATCAACTTTACTACACTTTACTTTAACTACATGAACATGTTGATACTGTTGTACTTTTACTGCCTGAAGCTAATAATTACTTTATTGAAGTAAGAACATTTTGGTGTTTTTTTTACACTGCTGTACTGCTGCTTTTACTAACATTAAGGATCTGAGTATTTGTTCTACCCCTGTTCCAGGTGGCGGTGAACGGAGGTCATGTGTTGGAGTATAAACACAGAGTGGACCTGGATCAAGTCGACACTCTGTACATATCTGGAAAGATCAACATTGAAGCTATAGGCATCCTCCCGAGCTCTGTGAGTCACTCTGTTAAAACGCCTGTGATAGAAAAAAAAGTTTGTGGTTTAGTTCCTTCATGTGATAAAACTTGTGATGAAGATCAAGAGATGTTCTGTTGTTGTTTTCAGAGTTCAGATTCTCCTGTAGCCAGTCTGACCAGCCAGAAGTCAGAGATGAATGTAAGAACAAACTGTTGAAGTTTTTCAATTAATGTTTAACTCTGATGTCAATGACATCAGAGAAAAACACTAAATGTGTCCTTCATTTAATATGTTTTATATATCAAGAAATGTTTTGGTTGTTGAACAGAAGTCCCATCAGGTTCTGATCTGATCTTAGATGAGAATTTGTTTTAATATTTTAAAAGTTTATTTGTAACATGTTTAAATACAGTTGAGTGTCATCAGCATAAAAGTAATTTCAACAAGTAGAGTGTGTTGACAGAAAATAGAAGGACCTAAAATGGATCCCTGTGGAACACCACAATTAAAATGAAACATCAAGTGTTTTCACTGACAAACTAATTATAGATTTTGTTTTATTATTATATGATTTTGTTTTTTTATAATTGTTTTCCTTTTTTTGTTCATCTTCCAGCAGATTATCTCCTCTGCAGGCGACTTGGTGAGTTTTACTAATGCATGATCGTCAATGTTGTTGTTTACGTAATAATTCTCCTTTTCTTTGGAAAAACACATTAAAATGAATTATGTTGTGATTTTTGCAAGGAGCTGTACCAAACAAAGGTGTTTTCTTAATTCTGTAAAATATGATGTGTAGGCCAGGACATCTCTCAGGGTTCCCACGCCTCCTGGAACACCTGGAAAATAGAAGACCAATTTTCCAGTGATGAAAAACACATGGAAAATATGAGAAAAATGTCAATTATTTTAAACATTATGTTTGGGCAGAATTTATGAACACACCCCTAAATCACATCACAGTGTAGCACAGGTTGGTGACATTAATTCAAGTGACCAAAACTTGAAATAATGTAAATTGCATTATTCTCTGAAGGAAAATATTAGTCAAATGTGTGTTTGTGTTTATTAGATTTGTGTTTTCTTCTGCTTGTTTTAAACTGTTGAATGTTAAATATACCCGTACTTGCTCTAGGGGTTAAGTGTCAGTAGCAGTGTGTCAGTACTAGCTTTGGTCGGACAAAAGCAGTAAATGTGAATTGAAGTGATATTTGCACACCTGTGAAGTAGTCCCAAATATTGGCAGGAAAATGGAATCGATCAGAATCGTTATGTCATAATCAAAAGTGCTGATATTCACTGATAGTGAATCAGGAGAGAATGTAGTTGCTCTGTGTTTCCTTGTTTGATCTCTCAGCTGATCTGAGACCTGGTTCTGTGTGCCTCTGATCTTCTGCCTGATGAAAGCTTGTTTCCTACAGAGTGTTCCCTTCAGAGGTGAGCTGGTTAAAGGCCTGAGAGTCGGACAAAGCATCACAATTAAAGGAGAAACCATTCAGAACGCACAGAGGTAAACAACACACCTGTCTAACATCAGCTCCTTCAGCCTGAAGGTGATAAACCTGATCCATTTACATCATCTTCTGGTTCTGGTTCAGTTTCGGTGTAAACCTGCGAGTGTCCGGCAGCACTGACATCGCTCTTCATCTGAACCCTCGTCTGAAGAAAAAGGTCTTTGTCAGAAACTCCTTCCTGTCCGAGTGCTGGGGCCCTGAGGAGAAAACCCTGGCTTCTTTCCCCTTCACCGCGGGAAAGTACTTTGAGGTACCTGAGCCAACGCCAGGCGCTCATCGAACATGTTTTAAATGTTTGCTTTCTGGTTTCACTGACTT
This sequence comes from Lepomis macrochirus, assembly GCA_024633595.2. NCBI lineage: Eukaryota > Metazoa > Chordata > Actinopteri > Centrarchiformes > Centrarchidae > Lepomis > Lepomis macrochirus. Next base: position 4,062,388 of record JALXJV020000017.1, on the reverse strand, counting down.
AAAATCGAAAGAAAAATCCTTTAGCCTTCCGCGTGATGATGCCGCGATCATTTTGTTCTGATAGAAACAAAACTGGAAAATATTTATTACCTCTTGTAAACTTTGGAGTGCCCCAGGACGCCATTTCAGGCCCCGTTTCATTGTCATTGCATATGAGCCTTGTTGGAGCATTTTATACACCAGCATTTTGTACAATTATATTTAGCTGTATTTGATTTGCTGACGTTAAGCTCCTCTGTAGTTTCATATATTCTATCATATCAGGTCAACGGCTCTGCTGCTGTCAGAAGTTTTAAATCAGCCAGTGTGGTGAGACATTAACGTTTTTAAACCTTCTGAAATTAATTTTATTTACTGTGTGATAGATGATTACAGCCTACAGCTCATGGAAATCAAAATTTATTATAATTTTAGAATAACAAATTTATAATACAGAGATGTCGACCTGAGAAGAGCTCCCGTTAACTTTGTCTTTAATCTCTCCTGTTCCAATATCCTTAGATGCAGCTGTATAAGATGTGCCGCAGTGGAAAGTGTTGCGTTTACTGTAAAACACTTTGTGATCTCTGGGTTTGATAAGTGCTTTATAAATAAACAGTCGGTGTGTTTCCCCTGCAGATGATCATCCTGTGTGACTCTCAGCAGTTCAAAGTCGCCGTCAACGGGCTCCACCAGCTGGACTACAAGCACCGAGTCCAGGACCTGAGCCGCATCACCCAGCTGGAGGTGCTGGGAGATGTCACGCTGCTGGACGTCAAGATCCTCTGACTGTCGCTGAGCGTCTTTTCACAGATTCTAACATGTACTGACTTGTTAAAGGCGGGGTAAGCGATTCTGGATAAATCCAACAACATGATACAGAGCGAATGGGTTAGCATACTGTCAGGAAGCTAACATGCAGCTAACAGGACGCTAACAGGAAGCTAACATGCAGCTAACATAAGAGGACGAGACGGCCCCAGAGCAGCACAGCAGCTCCAGACAGCGACACGCAGCTCTCCTGCTGCTACAGCTAACATCAACAACATCAACAACAACAGCATGTCTGGGTGAACTAGAAAGTGGGCGAGTTATTTAATGTTACTGACACACACATCATGGCTGGAATAGTGTTGTTCTTTGTTTTTCCAGCGGCAGAGCTGAGTACAAACACTTGATTTATTTTCAGAGCTCGCGAGAACAGGCAGCTAGCAGGATGTGAGGAGATACTCAATAGATGTGTGTTGGATTTGAATCGCTGACTCCACCTTTAAAGTTAACTAATCACCTTTAATAATCATTAACAGCAGCGTCAGAGAGTAACAAAGCTGAATAACGAACAAACTGGTGTTTTATATTTCTGCAGGCTGTCGTGACGGATTTTGATCATGAACGTGTCTTTAAATGTTTGATTTATCACCTCAAACCTTAAAATAGTAAATCAGATGTGAAATTAAGTCGTGTCTTTTAATATAACAGAAAATGTCTTGAGTCTGAATCAAGTAACAGACTATAAACTGATCTACGCTTGTTGTTTCTATTCATGCACTTTATGAAGGCTTTAATTGTCAGAATGCATCATGTGAGTTTAGGAATGTAACCAAGTCAAATAATAAACCACGTGAATCAGATGAACTGCGTCTTCTGTCGATGTCTGCAGTGGATCTGAGTTGATGCTGAAACAGGATTGCAGGGCCGGCCCGTGGCAGAGGTGACATAGGTGGTTGCCTAGGTGCAAAATGTCAGGGGACACCGCAAGAAAGTTTTTGACTCTGTGCAAATCAACTCCGCCCAACTGATGCGACACCGTTGTGCAGTAATGTAGCTGGTAGAGTTCCTATAAACAGATAATAACTGAGGTACAACCTTGCTCTGTTTTGAAATGTGTGCTGCATTTTATCAGAGCTGCTGAAGTCAACGTGTCTGGATTTGTGGTAAGATTCTGCGTGAACACTGTTTTTGGTTGGTTTCGGTTTCACATGCAGCATTCAGTTACAAACTGTCTGTCAATCGGTCTAAAGGATATAGCCTACAACCAGCAGAGCAGTAACGTAAAGCACAGCAGAGTATAGAGCAGGTGGAACTAAATATATTATGTATTCTCATTAAATAATGAGGTTAGTCTCGTAATATTTTGTTGTTTCTCTGGACCTGTCAGAGAGCACAGATATGTGGGAGAGAGTCTGAATGTGCAGAAAGTTTAGAACAGGAGCAGAAAACAGGAGCCGTTAAAGTCCAGGAGGTTCTAACTGAATTTAACTGAATTAATTTATCATTAACATTGAGGTGAAAAGGAGCCACATGCACATTTAAAGAGTTTACTTCCCCAAACAAAGACATAAAGAAGGGAAGACTGAATCACGTGAACTCAGCAGGGATGATATTAAATTAGAAAAGTTGATCTACAGGAGAAAAGATATTTAAAAGCAACAGCTGCAGAATGCCTGAAAGTCTTAATGCATTGTATTCTTTTTTTTCTTTTCTTTGTTTTAAATTGTCACCTGCTGCCTGAATATTGTTTGCCTTTATATAGATAAAGACGTTTCCACCATAAATTGGTGCAGAATTTCTTGTTACCAGAATGCTGTAAATGAAGTCTTTAATGCTTAACACCCAGGACCTCCTCAATTTCAAATCTCACCTCCAACACTGTTAGGGTCGGCCCTGCAGGTTTGGTTTGTCAGTAGCAGTGGATCAAAATAAACTGCTGTAATTTTGTATTTCATGAATACAAACCATGCTTTTACAAGGTGCCATGAAATGACTTCACAAACCTTCTCATCAACCAGTTTGATCTCTTCAGCCGCCAAAACGCTGACTCAGCTGATTTAGTGGACAGTGAGAGCAACAGCTTTTCTCTGCCTAATGAGGCAAGCTATAAATCTGACAGGTCAAATATTCACATATCAATTTGATGAAGGTTAATTATAAAGTAACGAACAGTTTGATGTTTAACTAACAGTTTGTCCACTTAAAAACTTTATTAGCAACACAGTCGACGAAAACTTAACGTTAGTTTGCTGCTTTCAGTGTAAGTTAACTGTTTAAATTTGTCATAACATTAATTTGTCCTGGACAAGCTGCTTTATGAAGCTCTGTCTCCATTGAAGAAGCAGCAGCAGCTGTTTGTAAAGAGAAGTGAAAAAGCTTGCAGCACCTGGTGTTTCCAGGTAGTCTTCCATCCAAGAACTAACCAGGCCCCGAGCCTTCTCAGCTTCTGAGATCGGGCTTATTCTTTTTGAAAATCCGTTTTATTTGATTTCAATTCACAAATTTATATTGTCATTATCCATACAATTCAAGCAAGACCAGAATTATATGCACACATTTACAATTCCCTTAAACCCACAGTTCAAAACGCCATGTACAGACAAAACCTAATCCCTTTCACATTTCCCACCCAAATAAAACTCCTAAATCCGGAAAAAAAGTCTATTCCAAACATTTTACCAATTAAACCAAATCTCTCGTCCTTCCCCGTCATTAATGAACTTATTCCCACTCACGAAAAAGCTTTGCACCTTGTCCCCTCCATGCTTGAAGAACAATTCAATATCCCTCTTCATTAATGTATTTTCCCTTTCTGGCTCTCTGTATGTATGAAGTATGAACTTTGCTATAGCGCCTAATGCATGTTTGAAGTTACTATAACTGTTATAATGTCTTATGGACGCATTATATCGTGTTATAAATAAATGCATAAGTCATTATAGCGATGACCTTCTCTACAACCTTCACAGTGGACAAATGCAACTCCTTTCAGTCAAATTCAAATTCAAATTCAAATTAGCTTTATGGGCAATTATTGCCAAAGCATCATAAATACTACATAAGAATAATCAACCCCATATATTTCATTAAACAAGAAATAAAAGCGTAAAGTGATCAAATCGTATGTGTTTGTGTTACAAAAAAATTTAAATAAAATAAATAAATAAAAAAGTAAGCTGTGTGTTTAAAAATAAAAATATACTAAAAAATAAAATAAATAAACAAAACAGTGTGTGTGTGTGTGTGTGTGTGTGTGTGTTAAAAAATATTAAAAATAAAATCAATAAAACAGTAAGCGTGTCTGTGTGTTTAAAAAAAATTAAAATATACTAAAAATAAAATAAATAAAACAGTAAGTGTGTGTGTTGTGTGTTAAAAAATATAATAAATAAATAAAACAGTATTGAATTGAATTGAATTTGAATTGATAAATCTTTAATGTCCCCAAGGGCCAATTTAGTTCACAACATGTAGCCAACATATACATACACATTAGAACACATAAAAACATAAGATAATAAATAGATAAAAACAGAAAATACACATATCCCTATAGTTTGTTGAGAAACCCAACAGCTAATGGTACAAATGATCTTAAATATCTGTTGGACCTGGCACGTGTTCGATAAGTATACCTCCTTCCTGATGGTAGGAGGCAAACCTCAGCGTGTAGTGGGTGAGTGGTGTTAGCCAAGATGGCCTTTGCCCTTTGTGTGGCTCTGGCCTCAAACATATACTCAATACTGTTGAGATCAATGCCAATTATTTTTTGACATATGCTTACAGTTTTTCCCAATCTGTTTTTGTTAATTACACTCAAATTGCCGAACCAGCAGATCATAGCAAAAGTTAAGATTGACTCAACAAAGGATGCATAAAAAACTTTCAGAAGTGATCTGTCTACATTAAACCAATTCAACTTTCTCTGATTGGCTTTCTTATATATGTTATCTGTGTTGGTGTCAAAGTTCAACTTATCATCTAAGATAGTACCCAAATACTTATATTGACTTACGACATCTACCACTATGCCATTAATCAGAGTTTGAACTATCGTTGGAGGATCACGACGAAAGTCAATACACATGTCTTTGGTTTTACAAACATTGAGTTGGAGAATTGAATCCTTGCACCATGAGATAAAATTGTCCATGGACCGGTTGTCCATGACCCTCCTCGTGATCCAGCAGAAGACTAATTATCACAGAATCATCAGCATACTTGATAATATGCCTTGATTCAAACATACGCTGACATTCATTAGTGTAGAGCACACACAGTAAGCGTGTGTGTGTGTTTAAATTTTTTTTAAAATAAAATAGATAAAAGTCTTTCCCCTGTCCCCTCAACTACCCCACCTGCAACACTCTCAGTCACCTTCTTGTTTCTCACCTCTGTCCCCTATAGAGCTTGTCACAAAACAGCCCTCCTCAAAATAACCAATGACCTCCTCCTCTCCGGTCACCTCACCATCCTAATCATGTTTGACCTCACTGCAGCCTTTGACACCATCAACCACGCCACTCATCTCTCTCGGCTAGAAACTCCAATATCACTGGCACTGCACTCTCCTGGCCCGCTTTTACCTCATCAACAAAAAACAGTTCATCAACATCAATAACTGCACCTCCACCACTGCTCCTTTGTCACAAGGCGTCCCCCAAGGTTCAGTGCTTGGTCCTCTCCTGTTCATCATTTACATCCTGCCTCTAGGTAATGTCATGCAAAGATATGGTCTCCACTTCCACTGCCATGCTGATGACGTTCAAATCTACATCTCCAGCTGCCTTACCGACATAAAAACCTGGATGCAAACCAACTTCTTACAACTCAATTACAATCAATCTGACATGATCATCATCGGCCCCAAAACACTCAGAAAAAACACCAATAACTTCAGCCTTTCCATCAACAACTCCATCCCCACACATCCGCAACCTTGGAGTCATCTTTGACAGCAACCTTACTTTGATC